>OZ038404.1:2315319-2700319 GCA_964036045.1 Eutreptiella sp. 'Long Island Sound 2002' | reverse complement strand
AGTTTCAAATTAGGTGTCTGCAACTCTGGAGGAGTTGAATGAGCATATTGAAGCGGGTGAGCTCCCCAGTGAACAGGGATTCCTGAGGTCCCTGAACACTCCTGAGGGTCGCAGTCAGAGCATTCTGATGCAAAGTACCCCCCGCCCCCTTTGTCCTGCCCCACCCCTTGTCCTTCTGGGGGGCGGGGGGGGGCGTCACTTGGTCAACACAAATTTTTTTGTTACGGCTCACTGTGTCGTTGTGTGGGTGATTGTGTTGTGAGGCACTGCCACTTGTATCCCTTGTACTCTTGGCAGGACATTTTGCTCACTTTCGCTGAAATGGAACTTGACAGCACAACCATGTTTACCCCTGGGGTGAATGTAATGTTCATCCGCTCCGCAGGGTAAACTGTTTTGGCGCAGGTCGTCGGATAGCACGGTGATGCATATCGCCGCATCTCTTATGAGCATGAAGGCAATACAGTCCTGCCACTGTATTCTTTCGTTTTGTAGTGCAATTTCTGTGTCTGAAAATGTGTGTGTATGGTGGTAGTGTGGTAGTGCGGTAGCAAGGCAACAAATATGCGTGGTTCGGAAACCCAGGAAACCCCGGGACCCAACCACAGCAGGTCCCAATGCACCAAACTGAGAAAGCGCGAGTCAGACATGAGCTGACGCCCACCTGTAGACCCAGGTCCAGGATCAACAGACAGTCCCAGTCCTAAGCATAGCACATACCATTGGGAGGCACAGAGCCCATTCGATCAAAACACTTCTACGCTGGGCTTTTGAATGAATTACCCATTTTCATTGTCACCTGGGCAGCCCCTTCTTCTAGCCATGGAATTGTGTTGTGTCTTGGTGATATGCGTTCTTCATTTTCCATTCACACCAGTTTTCGCTTTTGGTGATGGTACCGTCCTCCTGGGTGCAGGTGGGGCGGAGGGACCGTCACTTGGCAACCGCCCCTGTTCCCCCGGGTGGGGGGCGGGTTCATGCACAGAAGGTGGGGTGACAAAGGAAGCGGGGGAGTGACCTGATATGGGTGTAGCTTGAGACATTCTGTGCCACCTATACATCTCAGCAAAAAGAAAAAGGAGTTCAATATGGAGTGTGTGTGGCATCCATCGTTGTTTCCGCCTCTGGTTTGCATTTATGCAACGCCACAGTGCACAGGCCACCGGTGATGTGTTGTGAAGCTTCTGTCCCAGTTGTTTCCCCTCCCCCGCTTCATCCTTCTGTCATTCATACGCCATGCCTTGGAGTGCACGCCGGCGAACTCCAGGGTATGGGGCCCATGGTATAACATATTGTGCAGGCGTCAGACCTCTGCTGCTGCACCTGTGGCACAAGTGGGGACTGGGTCCTGCTGCTCTGGCCGGAATGACCAGACGACCCATCTGGCCTCAGAGACTTGGGCCCTCATGCCAGCATCCTTTGAGGCCCCCCCCCCCCGCCTCATTGTTCTGAGGGAAAGGGTGGGGCAGCGAGAGTGCCATGTTGTGAGTGGCCCTTGCCCTTGCCTTTGGGGTCGCAGGAAGGCGAGCGAGGCTCGAGGGATCTTGAAAGGGGTGGAGTTGCACCATTGGACGTCTACACACCTGCTGCTGCTGCTGGTGGTCCAGAATCCCATCAAACGTTACGAGTGGTTGTGCGAGGCGGGGGGGTGGGGGCGACTTTTGTTTCTTACTTTTGTTGCTCTGCGGCCTTGTGCTTTGCGACCTGGTGTCCTGCAGCGTGTAGGGTAGCATTCAACATTCGTATCCCACTCCGGGGGGGGGGGGTGTTTCACAGCGAAAGGCGCCTATGGCAATGTCACTGAAGAGCTTTTTGTTTTGACTTTGTTGTATTGTACTCGCCTGCTTGCTTTAGCAGTGTAGCATTCAACTCTCGTATCCCGCAGCGGGGCGGGGGCTGCTGTGAGGGACACAAGCAGAATTTGCAGCCAAGTTTGGAGGCTACAAAAACAAGCAAGTGCCGAAGTGGAACTGATTCGTGCCCCTTATGCGCTCTGGTGTGGGTGGTTGGACTCACTCGCATCATGGAGAGACCAATGAGGGTGCCTCGCGTGCGGTGCGGGCGCGCGATGCGACTGAGGCTTGGTTGGCATAGAATGGTGGTACCATGGAATGTTGCCCAAAAGCGGTCATAGGGGCCTTAGCATCACAGACGGGTACCCAATTGTTGTGTTTGGGTGGATTAAGAATGTTGGTGTCCAAGATTGGGCAGCAGGGCACCTTGTAACTTTGAAAATGTCGGGTTTGCCTCCTTTGCTTTCCGCAGGACACATGGCAATGAATGCTGACCTTTTGGCGCCCAGCAGTAGTATCTTTTGCCTAAGAGGCACCACAGGGGAACATGTGCCTGCCACTGTTATGGGCCTCTCATTTTTCCCGGAGTGTGTCACCATCATCTATGAGCACTCAGGGCATATAGTATTCCCACGGTTGCCCCGTGGAGCTGCTCTCCTGCTTCTGACAGTGGTCCGTCCCCACCGCCTACTGCTGACATCGGGTCTGCTGCACCTGCAGCTGACACTCAGGAGTATGCTAAGACCCTCCACATTTCTACACGACACCAAAGACATTTCCATGACAGCATCCATTCTGCCATTACCGTGTTTTATCGTGATCCTTGTCACGGGAGTTTGCAAGGGGGGGGGAGGGTACTCCCAACCATTGCATTCCCACCTTGACCGAAGCACCATAAAGGGTGCCTCGGCGCACCCGCACCGCGTGCTGAGGCAGACGTGTCAAGTACCGGTTCACTGCACCACTTTTTCAGGCAGTGGTGACATGGTGACATGGCCCCCCTTGCAATCTCCCCCCCCCACCCGGGAGACTGTCACTTCCATGTTTTTCTAGTTAACATGTATTGTGCTGGTTTGTGTTGCCCATCTGCTTTACGCATGGCCTTGCCTGTCATGCAAACTGAGCATGTGCAACAGTTCAAAGTGTGTTATTCTCGTACCCAGAAGTTCTTCACCGTTCCTTTGGATCCTCAATAACATTAGTGTTGGATGAAACACATTGGCACCGCATCAATGCGAAAGTTGCTTCACACGTGTTCTCTTTGCTTGCATCGGTGGAGGGTACCACAGTTTGCCTTGAAATACCCTTGCAATCCCCCCCCCCCCCGGGAGACCGTCACTTGGCGACCGTCTCCCCCCCCACCTAGGAGACTGTCGCGCGCTAACCCGGGAGTTTGCAAGGGGGGGAAAGGGTAGTACAGACAGCTACATGTGTCTTTAGGAGGGCAGTCGTTCAAGAGTTGCTTGATGCATCGCAATTCCCCAACAGCAACTGCTGCTCGAGCAACATTTCTTGATGTTACAAAGTTGACGAGTTTTATCACCTGTTTCCCAAATGTCTCCCCCCCCTTGCGCATGCACGGCCTTGTCTAAGCACGGGGTGGGCGTTGAACCGCCGTTTTGAGGAAATTTTGGGACCGCTGTTTTTGTGGTCCAGAATGGAGGATTGGGTGTCTGTAGAGCGTTTGTACAGGGAAAGAGGGGCTCATTCATGTCTGTGATGGTGCATTCTGTTCATAACAACATTGTACTACACATTGGAACCCCATGCTGCTTGTTCTGATGTGATTTTCAGCCATGGCTAACAATGTTATTCCTGGTCTGGCTGTCACATGTTCACGCGCATGCACGGCCTCTAAGCACGGGGTGGACGTTGAACCGCCGTTTTGGCCTGACTTCTGGGACCGCAGCCGTGCTTGCGCAAGGAGGGGGGGGGTACCTCCATCCTTACTGCACCAGTAGTGTGCTGTGGTTATTTGAGAAAGGCGCGGCTGCGGCCACACAGTTCTGAGCCAGAGACTTTCTTCGAGGTCTGAGAAGATGGAAGCTGCAACCTCTTGGCCACAAATTCTGGTGGCTATGGCTGTATGGGCCCTCCATTTACAGGGCCAATCTTGTTAAATAGGCTGGTACATCCGTGGGGTCAACAGTTTGGTTGGAAATGAGAGCCATCCTTCAGCGGTGGCTTGCTGCTCCGGCTATTGGGTTGCGGCTTGGTTCCCGGGGGGGTGGGGGGGGGGCACACAACTACAACCACTGTTGCTGCTACCGCTACTCTTGCTGCTCCTGCTGCTACTGCAAGGGGCTTACATTTCGGTGTCTGGGCAGACGTCCTGACGTCCTGAAGTAACCGTCCCCTCTCTCCCTCTCTGTTAGGAAGGTTTAACGCTATACCCCTATACCCATTCCCTACTCCCCTCGGTAATCAGAATCGTTTAGGAAGAGAACTTCGGATTCGGTGAATGCCTTGCTCTAACCCTATATCCCTTCCCTACTCCCTTGTGTAATCGAAATCGGAGCACAAAACAGTCAAAAGTAACACATCCCCTCAAGAGTTCCAGACCATGATTCTGATGTAGAATCTGGTAAACTCTTCTCAAGTGCCCTCTGCACCATACCTCTGGGTTGTACATAGGCGTGAACTGGAAAACAAAAAAGAAGACTGAAGCTGCAGTTGTACAGTTCCCATGGAATTTGTGTGCATATGAGGCAGTGCTGGCAGTGCAGGCATGGTGCATGGCCCGAACCAGCTGGGCTTAGACCCAGAACTCTACATACCAGGGATGGATATAAGTTTGGCGCCACTCGGGGGGTCCGGGTCCGGGGGGTGGCATTTTTTGTGACTGGTTACAAAAAATATAAAGGGCCATAGTGGGAAAGTGCAAACGCCAAAAAATATTGTGGCCAAAAACGGTTTCTCCGGTAGAATGTCTCCTGTGCCTGCCTGTACTGCAAATTTACCGTGCCTGTGTCTACTTGTACTGCAAATTTCTTTTGACTGCTGGTATTTGTACACTGTGTGTGTTTCTTCTGTTGTTGCAGGCCCTTTGTTCCTTTTTGCCACAATGGGCCGTTAGTGGGCGCATAGTGGCAGTGGCAGCGATAGTGAGAGTGATAATGCCAGGTCAAGTGGTGGTAGCTGCAGCGAGCAATACAATATTGTCAAATGTCAAATGTGCATTCATTCCTTGCCTTTGTACACTTCGCAAAAACATGTGTGCTGGTTTTCTGAACTCTGGGTGAAGATGTGCCAGACAGACAGCCTCAGTGGTGTTTGTCGAAGCGTGCAGACTACTCCTTCCGTAAGAGCAGACCCCTTCTTCTCCAGGAGGCTCACCGCATGCTGGATGCAGGGAGGTGCTACGAAACCCAGATTCTCTTGAGCCCTTACTCACATACAGGGTATGCCGGACCGCCAAAGCAAAGGAACATGATACGGCTTCCTCATTTGTGGCTCAGCTTTGTTTTTCTTACCACGGCTTGCAGTGGCTTGTGCCTCCCTGCAGAATCTGCAACTCATGTTCAGTGGCCAAAGGGCCACACGAGTGTGTGCATTTGTCAACACCACGATCTGTTCTCCTCTTATCAACTGATTTTCGTGACTCCATGCATGAATGCAATGTGCCATGCCACACACATGGGGTGCATTTGTGCCCGCCCTTTGTGCGTGCCAGCGGTGCTTTGTCCAAGCGTGGCACGCATTTGCCTATTTTTTTGCCGACCAATGGCAGGTTAGCCCTCCTGTGGCATCCCCCCCTTTCCTGTTCTTTCCCCCCACAGGTGTGGAATGCCACCCTCCAGCGCGCTGTAATCCTGCTTGTGTTCTTCCTTCCTCCACAGTCTTGTTCTGTGTGTCACCGTCCCCACTCACCCTAAACTGGAATTGGGCTTGCAGTGTTCTCAGCCCCATAGTGAATAGTGACCAGCTATGCCTGAATGTTGTCCCCCCCTCCCTCTCTGGTGTGATTTGAAGGACAGACAGCGACAGATCAATAAGCTCATGACAGAGCTACAGCAATGGCGCTGGTTGTGTTGGGTCAAGAATAAGGGTGGAAAATCCTAAATAACCCAACAGCCATTGAGAGGCGCACTTGCAGCACTGGGACGGTGTGTCGCAGCCGGGCCTGAAATCTGAAGGTGAATGTCCGGACTACCTGAGATCGCTGGATTTACCGCCCAATTTTAGAATGATGGCGAAGGCCCTTTTTTGGCCTCTAGCGATGGACATTGTTCAGACTGCTTCAGAAAGATTGCAGCAATGTGTCTCCAGGGGATGATGGGATGGGGTACAAATTTTTCAAAATGTTCCACTGCATATCCTGGTTTCAGAATCAGCTAATCCTCACTGCGTGTCAGATCCGCTACCACAGTCATTTGTGGGATCATGGTAGGACTGGAAAGCTCTGAGCCTTGATTCCGAGACGTTGTCTCAAGTACCGTATGAAGAACCCATGCTTATGAAATAAACGTCAGTTTAGTTCACAGTTACCGGTTGTCCCTCTCTTAGACTCACCTTGGTCTGGACCAAAAAAAAAAAAGTGCCGTGCCGCACGCTTAGGGTGCATTTGTGCACTCCCTTGGCCCGTGCCAGCGGTGCTTTGTCCAAGATTGGCACGTATTTGCGCACAGTATGGGCGGGGTGCAGAGGTTTCGGATCGGACACAGCCTGTTGGCAACGTCTTTTGCCACAATTTCTGATCATACATGCCGCTGATACCTGCAAAAATCATTGACACTTGAATGAGACTTGTCTGCAACTTGAGTGGCGTGCATGTTGGACGGGAGTGTGCTGCCATCCCCATCACTGGCCTGCAGGGGTCGATCCAGAACCCGCCAGTCACTCCTCACTCCAGCATTCCTAGATGTATTTCTGTCTGTCTACAGACTTTTGCCCATGGGATTTCCCATATACGAACGTATCAGGTCTATGTGTGCCAGTGTGCGTATGTGTACATTCATGTGCACCACCAGCCAGGGGCCTGACACCTGCCGACACTTGTCAACAGCAAGCATGGCAGGTGTGCGCAGCGTGTGTGTTCCGCAGCAAACATTTTGCAGCCTTTTGATCTTTCTGCTTGCTGAAAGGGCCACTTCGCATACAGGATGAGGTCAGCATGAGCCACCGTGCATGCCACAGAATTTTCATTGTTTTTGAGGTGCTGGCTAGCAGTTTCTATCAGGGGCAGGCTGGGTACTTGCCATGTGAATTGTTTTCCAGTTGTGACTTGTTGCTGCAAATCATACACAAATATAAACTATTCAGGCCTCGAGCCTTGGGCTTTGCATGTGCCCGCATGTATGTGGCCAGGAGCGGGCATCCAGGTGGTGGGCAGCCGTTTGTGCAAGGGCAAAAGGTTGGTGATTCGGGTGTGAAGAACGTAAAGGCGGATTTGCACAGGGTGCCCTGCAGGCACCTTCTCTTTGGCAGCAGATGCAGACCGCATCAAGTTGGGACCCTGACCAAAAGTTGTGCGCATGATAGCTTCAGCTGTGCCACGCCAGGGAAGAGGGGAGGCCGCCGGCGTGTGTTTTCCGGGGGGTTCAACGACATCCCAGCGAGTGCCGCAGGTTTCAGGGCCTTGATGGCCAGGGGCTCAGCTGCATGGCATCGTTGTACATAGTCCATGAATTTGGCTGCCAGACAGACCTCATTTATCATTTGCAGGGGGGGGGGGGGCATGGTGACATGGTGGACCAGAGCAAGTGGCACTGTCACACATCACTGGGGGTGCTTTGTTGATGATTTGATGCATTTCTGTGTCGGTGCTGGAAGGAGGACAGTGTGTGCTGAAGGATGTGGACAGCGGAAGCTTCCTGGCGTGGCGGTAATCCACTGCATTGGTATCCTCTGTTTGTCCTCACTACGTGCCAGGGCCATCACTACAGTCCATGTTGGACAATTGTAGAACTGGACAGCTCCAAACCATAGTTCTGAGGGACTCTTGAGTACCATGTATGGGACAGGCCTTGCCAGCGCAACTTGGTCAGGAACCCCCCCCCCCCTCCAAAGACGGATGGAGACAACACGTTTCCTCCCAAGCAACACAGGGCGGTAATTTTCACCATTCCCCAAGCCGCGGTGCCTCACCAGAATAGCACGCGTCGGGATTGAACCCACAGCTTCTGGAGCACAGTGTGGCATGCGTGCGTTGCATGAGTTCTACAAAGGCAGCGGGAGAGCCTCACTGCGCGCATACGTTGGACAATGCAAACATTGACTCTGCAATCCCCCCTCCCCCCTCCTCCCTCCCTCGTGCACAGCTTAAAACAGCGAAGGCGCTTCCAGCGCTTGATCTGGACTGAGCTGTGTGTCAATTGCTGTACTGTGATGCATGCTAGTGGTGATTCTGGAGGATGACAACCTTTGTCAGGTTATGGCCGCAGCTGGGCAAAGCGCAGGAAGGGCTGCAGTCTGACAGGTGCCCATCTTTGGACCAATCTGTCACCGTGCGCCATACGTGCGTATATGTGCGTGTGCAGATCTCCCTGGCCCAGCCCCAGCCCCGCAGACATGGGGTTGTGCTTTAATCGTCGCTCTTTGGTGGGGAGTTTCCGTGCCTTGCAGAAGACGTGTTCCAGAGCTCTCAGTGGCTCCACAGTTTGCCAATGGAACATCTTCTGTGAAGAAAGGATGACCTTTTCAAGGTTGTGTCAGAATTCCACACCTGCTGGGATCCCCCTTGGATTTTGCTGGCAGGCTGGGGGCACCCTTTCCTACTATGGAAGGGGTCAGCAGTCTGTCTGGTGTGTGTGCCAAAATCTTGAACCTCGCCAGCGAACAGGGAACCCTCTGGAGGTATCGAGTGTCTTTTTGTGCTTTTCTCCATTTGCCAGGTCGATTGATCGCTTGGCGGGTTCATTATGATGACCATCGCTCATTCATGTGGTAGCTAGTTGTGAAGAAACAGCATCGAGGTGGCAATGAAGAGCTTTTCAGAATTGCCCAACGGCTCACCTGAGCTGGATGTTTTGACTGAGGGCAGCACTGGTCATTCATCCAACAAAAGCTCGAAGGGTTCATGAGTGGCAGGTTTCTTTTTCAATAGACGATTCACAACAACAGGGGACAAGGAAAACGTACTGCAGCCATGAGCATTGTTCAGGTGGCCTGTTTGTATTCCACAGGTTCTGCAGCTTGCCTTCGCACACACTGTTGGTACTTTCATGATGGAACGCAAGGGTCAGCCTACAGGCGAAGGCAGAACCACTCTGCTGTCAAAAGACACTAGTACTGTGGTAGTCTCTGGTAGGCTCACTGCCACATTCAGTGGTGTTGGTGGATAGGCTTGGCCCTACCAGCTCCCTGACCCCTACACTGTTGCCAACTCCGAATCACTCTGGTATTGGATTCTCGTGCATGTGGCTGTGCCTCCATGAAATTTTGGTTTTGCGGTTCATGGTCGTTTTCATCAGTGAGAAGCCTGGCATCTTTGACATTCTGGCAACCAGCATCCAACATTTCTAAATCAGGTAGGGATGCAATTTGAAGCTGCACTCGCAAAGCTCATGCATCCAAAAAGCTTGTACATAAGCCACAGGCCTCAAATCGAAAGAAATTCTAATGCCAAACCAATGATTTATTAGCACTGGCGACATCAATCTGGCACAATGTTGGTGCTTTCCAACAGGGCCTGACCAAATCTGAAATCAACTAGAGGGCACAAAATTTTGATTTGAAACCGGAAATATGAATAGTTTTCAAAGTCTGATAATGCTGCACAAGACAAGTTGAACTCCACCATTTTCCTTTAACCCATTTTTCAATTTGGGATCCCGAGTGACTGACACCGCACTTTCGGTTCTTGCATGTATGAAAGTCTGTAAAGAAATGATTGAAAATAGTTTTTGGCTCATCAAAATTTGACACGGTAGGTCCAATTTATGAATCCGATATGTAATGATGCTTTTACCCAAATTTGGCCAATCTTGCTGAATTCACTTTCTTTTTGCTAGCCATTATGAAAAATAATATTCAAGTGAGTAAAGCAGTCTTCCGCGGTTTTCTCTTTTATTTATCACGTGTAGCCCCTATTTGCATTGTAGATGATACACACAAAGTAGCAGTAGAATTATCCGTACCTAGGATATTGTGTTGATGGTGTTCCATTTTCAAAAGAAAAGCCGGACAAGGCGCAAAGGAGTCATGTGATCCTTCTCCACATTTTTTTTAGCACCATTATGTTCATTGGGTACTTTGAGTGCTATTGTCTTGCCATGAAAATATTGCCAGCACCCACTCACTAGCACCCACTCAAAGTGTGTTCGATCTTGAAAGAATCAGAGTACTTGAGGCGCTGCAACTAGCAAAAAAAGAAGAATGCTGACCGACAAGGTGAATTGGAAACTGTACACCAGCTAAGATTCTTCGAGATCCAAGTGCAAGAAGGGCCAGAGTCTTAACATTTAAACTTGATGGTTGTAGATTCAAGAAAGACAGGCCCCGAAGCAAGAGATACATTCGAGAAATTGGCTATCCGTACCTAGTCCTCTTGGGAAAAACAGATGACCAAAAGCCTGTTGAAGGGGTTATGTACCAACCTATTCTACCTACTTTGGAGGCGGCAAAGCGCCGAATGTGACCCTTCCGCCATTTGTACCCGAGCAAATGAAATAGTAGGCACCCTGATCTGATAGCTTTCAACGCTTGGCACAGTTCAAAAACGTGGATGATGAAGAAAGGGGTGATTCCGGTTATCCAAAGTGCTCAGAGTTGCAGTCACAGGTCTCGACTTGAAAGACTCAAAAAGGAGCTAAATGTACACTAACTTGTTTGAACAATCATTATGGATGGGGCATTTGTGTTTGCTCCCCCCAGAGTTTGACGTCTCAATCCAAGAACAACTCGCAAAGATCAAGATACTACCGGAGAAACCCATACCACAACTATGGCACGAATTCATGGAACTCTTTAGCAAGCTACCGACTGATGCAATGAGTGGACAAGAAAAGTTGACACTGCACCTAGCATCGAATACCCCCAAAAAGGAATGGTATGGTATTCTTGAGTCATAGACCGATCGGAGTTGAACAACAAAAAGGAGGTACCATGTTTTTCTTGGTGCCCTTAGACTAGGAAGTAAGAAAAAGTCACTGCCATGTCTTACTTGGGGGAGTTGATCCAGGCTGAGCCCCCCCTTAAAAACCTTTTGTTGATGTTGAGACTAACTTAATCATTTTTGTCTTTCTTTTGAAGTTTGAAGTACACTTTCTCAAAGTAACTAGGGTTATAAGCCTAGCCCCCCATGAAGTTCACCCCTACCACTCAACTGAGCGGAGGTATCTTCCTTCATGGAGGTTATACCGAAATAAAGTAGGCACTTCATGCCTAAGGCCTTGTAGGTTAAGCCTACTGGTCCCCCACCACAAGACCCCTATACTCAATTGATTCTACCACTTATTGTGGTTCTACTTTGTAACTGTTTCTGAATTCAGTTACTTGGCCAAACCATATCCTGTGTCTGGCCTAACTCCTATGCCCCAGATTCCTAACCAACTCCATCTCATCCAAAAGAGTGCACATGAAGTGCTTGGTGTTATCTTGGTGGCCTGAGTCATGCCAGTTTTCTCATAAAATGATCTATTTTGTTTATAAACCATTGGAGCTTTGTATTTAGGTCTACATTTGTCTATCTGCAGCCCCTCTTTGTTACACATGTTTTGATTGTGGAAGGACTTATCCTGATTTGATTGATCCGGTGCCTGGACTTGCTCTACATTACCTCTGTGTGGACTTCATTTTGAGTTGTGGGAAAATAAGCAAGGTTTTCAAAAGCATATACAAGGAACAAACACAAGTGAGAGCAAACCAGAAACCTTTTCTGGTAGCAGAGGAAGGCCCTAGAAGACTAAAGCAGAACACGAAGAACACCAATAAAAACTTGTATCCTGAACTGTGAAGATGTCTGTCACTCTCAGTGCCAAAACAGTGCCAATCACAAACACCAGATTCAAGACTGATGTTGTGAGAGTACGGCCTTCATCTACAAGTGGTGTACTCGTTGATACTCGTCCTCTAGGAGAACTTGCAGTAAGAAGAGGGGCGGAAGAAATCAAAGAGATATATACAGAAGGAGCCCGCCCGAGTGCAAGCGCTGAGGCGCCCGGCTTAACGCGGGCGAACCTCAGGCGTCTCGAAGGCAAGGACCCTGTGGCAGCAGCCTTAGCTTCCGTCGTGTCCTCGATGCCCCCGTCCGAAACTTCTCCTACCCCAGGGATGGAAGTGGCAAATGCCAAGGTCAAGGCCTGGAGAAGAGCGGCAAGGAAAGGAAAGGGGAAGGAGGCGCCTTTGGGAACGATATTCGGAGCTACGAGGGGCGAGGAGACATTCGAGATACCTCACGGCGAAATGGACGGGTCTTTGTCAGCCCAATCATCTGAGTGGGAACCCGACTGTGTGTCTGGAGAACCTACGCCTCCAGAGAAACCGAAGGAGCATGGGTGCTTGAAGCCAGGCTCCAATCCCAGGGCAGTGGCACCCGAACCTACGAGTGGGGATCGAGGTTTGCCCCAACGAATGGCGGCCCCTAAGCTGGGTCTCGATGAGACCATGGAGTTGCTATCCCGGGTCTTTGGTGCAGGCGATGAAGATCCAGATCTGAGTGCCTTATCGGCAGCACTCAAGACGAAGTTGGGGCACTCTGATCTGAAGAAGCCCCCACCTACTATGTCCCCAGGTGTTGAACTGCTTACCAGGGATGTGAAGAGGTGCAGAGGCATCCGCAGCTCCCCAATGGACACCTGTCCTAGCCCTTTCCACCCTCGTGTGAGGACTGTGCCCGTCTGCAGTGTAGGTGACACCACAGAGACTGAGATGAAAGGCTATGGTCTGTCAGCCCTGGCCCCATTGGCCACAGTGCACCCCTCAACCCTCTGAGGTGGTACAGGTGACATGGGCGTCCCAGGAAGGGGAACAAAGGCCGTCGCCACGGCGAACCTTCAGATCGAACTCCCTGAGTTCGATCCCAAAAACCTGCCTGAATGGGCTGAGGAGTTTTCTGAGTTTTTGCTTCTCACGGGCCAGCAACATGCTGATGTCCGTACTAAATGCACGCTCATCAAAAAGTCGTGCAAAAAGAAATTCCTTCAGCGGCAGGTTAAAATTGCTATCAGGAAGAGCTCCAACTGGGGAGACTTCCTGAAAAGACTGGAGCAAATGTATCCAGTCTACGAAACGGACCTGGGTGTCCGAACGGAGATTGAGAAACTGCCCCCTCTCCCCGAATTCCCCACTGCTGCGCGCATCTCCGAGTTCGTGGCGCAGTTGGAAGAGCTCATGGGGCGCATGAACCCCTCGTCCTATGGGCCGACTGAGCCACATCTGTGGCTAGTGGGCAAGATTCCTACCAAGACGTGGGATAACTGCAGAGAGATGTCCGAGAGGAAAGCTCGGACACACTCTTACGATGACCTGGTCGATCTGTTGATCGAGTTGGCCATGGAGAGGGAGAATGACTCCCACATGGACAAGTATCTGTGCAAACATCTGCCAAGGAAGACCCCTGCTGAGAAGTCTCCCGGAGGAAGGTCGCCTCAACCCCACTGTAACCCTGGGAAGGGCCGTGGGGGGCAGTTGAAGCACCTGAATGAGACCCCCTCTTCCAAAAGTAAAGGGACCCCCAATCTTTTCTACTGTCGTGCTACGGACGACAAGGGTGGACCCTGCCACGCGCCCTACTGTGATGGGCGAAGTGCGTGCATGCTCCAGCTGAAGCGCATGCAGAAAACTAAAGATGGTCGGGAGGTAAAGCACCAAGACCATTTCCGCTGCACGATAACGTGCAGATTTCGCGGCAAGAGGAGGTATTATGAAGATGACTGCCACATCAAACGCCGCGACTCCGAAAAACTGAATAAAGCGGAAGAGGAACGGCGTAAGACCGCCGGTAAGGGCGGAGGAGCCAAAGGTCGGGGCCCGAACCCTGGAGGTTCTAAGGGTAAGGGTAACCCTGGAGGACGAAGGTCCTCAGCCCCCCCCACTGGTGGAAGAGGGGCACCCAGCCCCACACCTAAGGGTGAGCCGTCCGGTGAGAAACGGCCAGCCCCCTCCACCCCCAGCGCTGGTGGCGCCGACAAGAGCAGCGAGAACGCCAAGAAGCGCCGCCTGAGTTGGCACTCTAAGTGCCTGCAGGCCGCTGGGGTTGAGGTCAAGTTCCTCGAAGAGGGATAGGGGGGCGGCTCCGAGGATGAGGATTTGGTTTTCTGGATCACCGTGAAAATTGGTGACCAGGTCTACAAGGCTGTCTTAGACACGGGCGCTACGCTTTCAATCGTGGCCCGCAGACTGCTCAAACAGGCCAAGATCCGGAAAACCAAAACCGTGGCCATAAGGGTTGGGGATGGTCGGACAATCCATTCCCTTCGGGGGGTCGATGTGACCGTGTGTCTAGGTGACGGACAGGTGACTCAGCACTGCAAAGTGCTGGACACCGACGCCTTTGACATTGTCATCGGCACAGAATTTCTGCGCCGTAACCCCCAGGTAAAACTGTTGTCTTTGCAACGTCCCTATGCCCTTCACTGCGACTTTGGTAGTGGCCTTTTCTGTGTCCCTCTGGAGCTGTCAGCACGAAAAGAATCCGGTCTGCGCTACCTGAACCGGTCTTATCGAACTGAAAACTATCAGTTGGTGCGGCCCGTCTTGGAAAGTGGACTGGCCGCCCTGCAGGTAGACCTGAATGAAGTACATGTGGAACTGTTCGCGAGTAAAGAGCAGCACATGATGCAGCTCTATTGCTCAAGGTATCTGAATAACGCCTACCGCTTCTATTGGAAGTTGATGGGGTTGTGCTATGCTAACCCCCCATTCTCTCAACTCGCTAAGGTGCTTACAAAAATCACCCTTGAAAGAGCGACAGTGGTCCTGTGTACCCCCGACTGGGGTACCACAGGCGAACACACCTATTGGAGACGAGTGTTGGACCGTATGACACTGGGAAGAACTGAACTCCCCAAAGGTCCAATCTACGTCCCTGAGGACTCTCAAGAGACCATGCCCGCCCCTGAATGGGGCAGTTTCCTGTCCATCGTAGATGGCTCTCTAAACCCCGTACCGGTGAGTGACCTCGACCAGGTGGTACTCAAAGAGTTGATGGCCGAAAACAGAGGCCTTACCCTCCTGGATCTCAAGAAAAGATCCGAGTACTCTTCGGTCACTACTACGATTCGTGTGTGCTCCGATGAGCAGGAGACGCCAGCCGTCTCCACTCCTTTGGCTGATGCTGATGACCGCCTCAGCGATATCGCGAGTGCTATACCCCCGGTTGACCCGGAGGTACTGACACTGAAGCACAACGCTTCCCTAGCACAGCTACTTATGGATGAGGTGAACCTGGGTGAGTCCACTCATAGCGGGTCCCATGACCACGCTGTTTTCTCCATGCAGGCCACAGATGGCCCTACAGGTCAGGTACCTGGCGCTAAACCATCACCTAACAATATACCCGTCTCCTGGTACGATGTACAGGATCTCCAACAGGTTCTATGGGCTAAGGCTGAGGGTATCGAGCGACGGACCCGCCTGGACCTCCTCAAAAGGACTTGCAAAACGTCTATATGGTCCGAGGAGGATGAAGAAGAGATGACCCTTCGTGATCCTGAGGTACCTCTGGTATACTCCCTTCACTATGCCCAGTAGGGTCGCCAGTAAGGTTTGGAATCGATTTTGGCGATTAATCGATTAATCGGTTAATCGGCGATTATCGTCGATAATTTTTGGAAAATTGCATCGAATCGGTTATTTTTTAAAAAAAGTTGCTATCGCATCGATTATTTAATTAGAAATGCCGCTGCGAAGCGCACCCTCAAACGCCGCAAGCCGCAACCGAGAATGTCCTGTGGTTCACAGAAGAAAGAAGTAACATGAGAAATCAAGTACATCTTTGCTAAAAATTGTAACCATTTCGAAGAATGCAAGTAATTATCGTTTCGCTGCATTTTTTGTTATCTTCAGAAAACCAAAAGGAACAAGAGGAACGATGTAGGAGACAAGTCAACGCTACTACAGGAGAGGGCCAGCGCATGAGATTCTTCAACGAGGAAGGCCAGCAAGCTGGAGACTTCGTCAGAGAATAGCAGCGAGCAGGAGGCATTCAAGCAGGAGACTTCATCCGAGAACGCCACCGCGTGAGATGCTTTGCCTGAGAAGCCCGGCGAGCAGGAGACTTCGCCGGAGAAGCCGAGGGAGCACGAGACTTTGCCGGAGAAGGCCAGCGAGCAGGAGACTTCGTCCCAGAAGGCCAGCGCGTGAGATGCTTCGCTGACGAAGGCCAGCGAGCAGGAGACTTCGCCCGGAGAAGGCCATCGCGTGAGAAGGGACTATCGTGACGGAGACAAGCAGAGCACACCTTCTGTGGGTGTGTCTGCTCCGTGTTTTTGTCTTTGTCTTTGGTAGCTTTTGTTTGTCTTCGTTCCTTTTCGTTTCTGCCGTCATTCTCGTAGATCTGATTTTGTCATCTGATTGTTCGATTTTGTACCTGTGCTGTGGAGAGCTCTGAGACGTGTAGCATTGCACTGACATACGTGCTTGTTTTTGTTTTCACCCTTCGTTAGTTTTTTGCATCTTGTGGACTGCTTGGTCTAGGTCTCTGTCGTGGCAGGTTGTGTTGTTTGCCATCTAATTGCGACTTCGGATTGTTTTGTTTCGCCATGATTGCGTGGCTTGTGTTACTTGCTCTCGTTTTCAAGTACATCTTGTACATCTTTGCTAAAAAGTGTAACCATTTCGAAGAATGCAAGTAATTATCGTTTCGCTGCATTTTTTGTTATCTTCAGAAAACCAAAAGGAACAAGAGGAACGATGTACGAGATAAGTCAACGCTACTACAGGAGAGGGCCAGCGCATGAGATTCTTCAACGAGGAAGGCCAGCAAGCTGGAGACTTTGTCAGAGAATAGCAGCGAGCAGGAGGCATTCAAGCAGGAGACTTCATCCGAGAACGCCACCGCGTGAGATGCTTTGCCTGAGAAGCCCAGCGAGCAGGAGACTTCGCCGGAGAAGCCGAGGGAGCACGAGACTTTGCCGCAGAAGGCCAGCGAGCAGGAGACTTCGTTCCAGAAGGCCAGCGCGTGAGATGCTTCGCCGACGAAGGCCAGCGAGCAGGAGACTTCGCCCGGAGAAGGCCATCGCGTGAGAAGGGACTATCGTGACGGAGACAAGCAGAGCATGCCTTCTGTGGGTGTGTCTGCTCCGTGTTTTTGTCTTTGTCTTTGGTAGCTTTTGTTTGTCTTCGTTCCTTTTCGTTTCTCCCGTCATTCTCGTAGATCTGATTTTGTCATCTGATTGTTCGAGTTTGTACCTGTGCTGTGGAGAGCTCTGAGACGTGTAGCATTGCACTGACATACGTGCTTGTTTTTGTTTTCACCCTTCGTTAGTTTTTTGCATCTTGTGGACTGCTTGGTCTAGGTCTCTGTCGTGGCAGGTTGTGTTGTTTGCCATCTAATTGCGACTTCGGATTGTTTTGTTTCGCCATGTTTGCGTGGCTTGTGTTACTTGCTCTCGTTTTCGTTTGCTTTTGTGTTCTGCTATCAGGCGTGTATTGTTCTCTCTTCTTTGGTCTCTGCAGGCAAGACAACGTAAACTTTAGAAGTGTGGAGAGGAGATGTTTAATATTTCCAGTTTTGTACCGTCAGTGTGTTTGAAGTACTCACAAGTGTTGAAAAAAGATAACCCACATGCTGCTTGTGGAAGTGCTGTGTGGTCTTTGCAGTGATGGCCGCAGTTTTTGGATGAGATTTTGTGTTATTTTGCTTTTGGCCTTTGAGCTTGTTTGAGGCACAGTGAATAGAGTCAAATTGCCATGTGGTTTGCAGGTGCCATTGGACAGTGTTTTAAGAGGGGAGTGCCCACGGCTTACCCTCAGTGGGCAGTGTGGTCGCACAGGAAACCAACTCTCAAAACTTCTCAATTTGAGCCACCGGGCATAATTGTTTCAAAATCGACTATTTTGATGGCAACAATCAGAAAAAACTGATTATTTGAAGGGGCAATAATCGGAACAATGGGTTATTTTTTGTAAAACGATCGGAAAAAACTGATTATTTGAAGGGGCAATAATCGGAACAATCGGTTATTTTTTGCAAAACGATCGGAAAAAACTGATTATTTTTTTTAAACCAATTCCGAACCTTAACACAGGCTCACTGTTCATGAAGCGGAGCAGGTTCTTCTTGATGGTCTTCTTGTCCACGGTGAACAGCCTCATGGCTTGCCTCTATGATCCCCGCCCAGTGGCAACGCAAGCGACGGCATCTTCCAGGTTTGTGGTGTGCTGCGGCAGAGGATAGGATGCGTAGGGCTCGTGTTCCGTTCTGTTGAAGCTGTTTGACTTCCGTTTACCTCTCATACCACCCTTAGAATGCCCTTTTGGCAGCGTTTCACAGGCGTTCCTGATTTTCCGGCGAGCTGCGGCTCTACCGATACGGGATCCCAGCCGCATTATCTAAAATGAAAAAAAAGAAAGAGAAATCAATCTTGGAATCGTATATTTCGCGCAGTATTCATTTTGCTTTTACGTGGTGACATTAGGGCTTACGCAACTTTGCGGTGCTAATTTACGCAATTTCGCGCAGTCTTATCTAGCGATTTACGGGACCGCCAGATGGATCTCGATTATTTTTATAATGTTCCAAATAATGTTTCTTTGATTATAAATCGTCATTTCCTGATAAGATTATTTGCCTGGCGATCCTGCGCCGCAACAGTGGGTGTCTAACTGGTCCCTTTACCTTAACACCCAAACGACATTTGTCGACAGTTGTCCCCCTGACGAAAACAGTGGACCTGACGAACTGCCCAGGAGTCCAGTGCATCCGTCGCGCAAGAGGAACAACACTCGCCAGTCTGAATTTATTTATTCATTTGCCCCTGAAGGCCCCAAGCATGAGCTTAAGCATGAGCCTGAGCCTAAACATAAGAGAAGGAGGGCTCCAGTTGCCAGGGCGCCCTTTGATGGGCCTGCTCTGCGCACCCGTAACACAGTTGCCAGGGCGCCCTTTGATGGGCCTGCTCTGCGCACCCGCAACAAGGGGAAGAATCCCTTTTCTTTGTTCTGAGACGGAAAGCTTGTGTTCATTACAGAAAGGTATGTGGGTCTTCATGCTCACATAGTCAGTGTGAGGGTTTTTGCTGCTATTTTGGCTGACTGAAGTGGCAGTCTTTATAACAGTTTCATGGGACCCTCCACAATGACAGGCTGTGGGATTGCTTCATTTTGCTGTGTGATTGCTGAATGTCCCTTCCCTTTGCCCTTGCCACCACCTCCAGGTGCCCTGATTAGAGTTAATTGGTTGGAATTGGCTTCATTTGGTTCATTTGGTTCATTTGGTCATAATTCAAGTGGAATTCCTTCAAATGGTTTGATTCAGTCCATTCCTGCCCTCACCATGCTTGCTTTTGCCATCCTTGCAATGGAACTGGTTCACATGGTTGATTTGAATGATTGATCATTTTGGTGGCACATTGTGCGGTCCATTTGGAAGGCAATGTACCGGTACATTTAGGACCCCTATCACATTTAACTTCAGATGTGAACAGTGGCACTACCCACTCCTCGTGGTGACGGGGCCAAGGTACAAGCACTGCCTGATACGCTGATCAAATCGTTTTTTGGTTGAGTGCTCCAGCACCGGGCCCCCTCATTGGCATCAAAGCCATCGAGAGCCCCCCACGTACCGTAGCTCTCACTTCGCCTATCATCTGTAAGTGCTTCAGCGCGATACCGACACCATCATGCTTACGGTTCTTTTGAAAAATTTTAATGCACGCCCACGCAAACTGCAACTTGTCCGGTTCTTTTGAAAATTTCTAATGCATACTGTAGAAATCAATCGAAATACAGATTCAGAATTTGGCAGCGACGGTTTTCATTAAAAACACAGGAAAAAATTTACAGGAATTGAAATTCTGCCAATTAAAAAGTACAGAAATCTGATTTACAGAAAAGCTGTTCGGCGCTGCTGCCGGCACGGCTGCTGCCTGGGAAACCGACGGATTATACAGATGATTTGCGCGCGCTCTGCTGAGAGGGAGTACCCAAGCGGCCAGCCCACTGGTGTACGACCCTGAGCGATCGCTGAGCACAGCGGAAGGGTATTAAAAATACATCCTCCGATGATGTCCAGCATTAAAAGATAAGGAAAACATCCAAGCAGTCCGGGCTACATTATTAAAAAATAAGGAAAAGGAAATCAGACAAGGCTTCTCAACGGAGTTATTATTCTGTATTTCGATTGATTTCTACAGTAGCCACGCAAACTGCAACGTGTCCGGTTCTTTTTAAAAAGTTTAATGCACAGCCACGCAAACTGCAACTTGTCCGAATTCCAACTTTCGCCACGCAAACCTGTCCGAATTTCGACCGTATTCTACATGCATGTCCGAATTTCGACTGAATTTTACGTGTAGTACTCTTGTGATTTCGCCTTGGACCTTTCCTTCTCTTCCTGCTGTCACTCTTTGCACTAGCCTCATGGGCACGACCGGTTTGCTTGTCTGAGGAGTTCTTGTACGTGTTTGCTCGCCCTTGCAGCCCCTCTCCTCCGTTTGGGGACTTCGAGGGCTGCATAGTGCAAAAGACAATCTACGGATGCCATGCAGCCACTACACCCGACAAATTCGACCTTTCCCATTTAAAGATTCTCGTTTGTGTCGGCTTCTAAATTGAGCTCCCGTGCTTGAGACTCAAAAGCCATTCCCGAGTAGGCAAGAAGCCGACAAAGGAAGGGATTGCTGGCACCCACTGTTTTCATTGAAATATCATGCCATTTTGGAACGAGAACGCCGCCAAGCCTCGGCAAGAAACAGGGCAAGCTCCCAAGTCTCTTCAGAATGAGGAACTCTTACCAACTGTTTCAGTTGATCTTGACGATCACTCTATGGCGCCGTGGCTTGAGAATTCGCCGCACCCGAAATAAAGCTGCACCATGACCAATGAGTTGGGCAAGTTGTAAAGCTGCATTTACACTAGGCCTATGACAAATTACAATTAGGGATACATCCCAACGCAAACCCATGACTCCGTTGCTCCGCCTAACTGATTGTTTGACAAATCCGATATTTCATCTGTGAAACGGGCTATGAACCCGTTTTCCAAAACAAAACCGGGCTGTCAGAGGCGCGCTAGCGCCTTAGCCCGTTTTCAGGCAAAGGCCTCAACACCAGGACTCCATCTCCATGTCACAAAGTCCTTTAACCGCGCCAAGAGTGGGAGCACTTCGGTTTGTGGGAATGTCCATACAGGAGAGTTGCAAGTGCCACACGCAAAACGCGCCGCTTCTCGCCGCGAGTTGGTGAAAATTGTGCCGCTTGGCGATACCCATGCCACAAGTGTCCGTCAAGAAAATGGCTTCCATGAGGCAAAATAAGATCAATTTTGTTGCTTTCCGCGCATTTTCCGACCACATGATTGAGTCCGTCCGCCAAAATCAAGTTTTCGATTGCTCGCTAAGAGCGAATGATTAGGGGAGGAAGCGAGCGAAGCACCAAGACTGGTGAGTCCTCCTTGTTTCGACTCCTCAAAGGGCAACACTCGCACCCCTTCAAATTTGCGTCGCGATTTGTCGTACAATGTCTTTTCGTTTGCAGTGCCTCCAACTCCAACTCGGCCCGTCGAGGGCCTTTACCAGTTGCATGAGTGGGGGGGCCCGAATTGTGGTTTGTATCCGCAAACGCCCCATCAACAAGAAAGAGGCCGCGGGCGGGGATCATGACACCATTGAAGGGAACGGCCCCTCATCTTTAACGGTGTCGGAGCCGAAAGTGAAGTACGACTTGACGAAGTACACCGAGAAGTGGCCTTTCGTTTTCGATCTTTTTTGTCATGAAAGGGTGTGCAATGTGTGTTATTCATATCCATGAGGCCCGTTCCTTTCGCATTTTTCTTCCTTTTGTCGTTTCGGACTTGGTCGCATCCGTTTCGGATAGGGTCGTTCATTCAAGTACGGGCAACATACCAAAAGGGAAAGCCATGGGGTATCGAACGAGAGTGGGGCAAACGCACGTTGGGACACAAAATGCCATATGTATGCCCAGTACGCAAAACATCCACGTCACATCATGCAATTTGTCTGGGTTTGTTAGTGCGAATTCTCGGATGCGTGCATCCGAGAATTAGGTATGTATCATTGGTAATGAAGGTACATGCACGGAGAACACATCGGAGCCCTAGTTCGGAAATTTTAAATGTGGGGGCCATTACATTTGTCATGAAGGATGTACAAAACGGATCGTGGGATGTGGGGTTATGTATCGCGGGCCTAACTGGGGGTGTTTGGATGTCCGTATTTCATCAGCCGTTCGTCGGTTGTTTCCATTCACTGCATCTCATGCTTGATCGTCGGCATTATTGTATTGTAATGCATCAAAGATGCATGCTGTGATGTTTACATTTGGCTATTGCCGTTGCCCACACGCCCCACTCTCCCTGTCAACAACCAATCCTAAATGGTGCTTTACTACATGTTTTCGTTATGCAGGAGTCCAACGCGGAGGTATATGCTAAGGCTGTGGCGGGCATTTTGGATACCGCATTGGCGGGTGGCAATGCTACGTGTTTCGCATATGGCCAAACTGGCAGTGGCAAGACACATACCATGATGGGATCCGGCAACGAGAAAGGAGCGGGTGTGCAATTGTGCGCGGTTTTCTTGCGCGTGTGGAATCCATCAAAACGGCCCAGAAAATTATTCCATTTACACCACCGTTACCGTCGTATTCCAAGGCGTAACGCTCAAGGTCGTGGTGGTCGTCCGGGGAAAAAAAAGTGGACAGCGGCCTTTTTCGTGATTGTAAACTTGTTAACGATGGATCCCGAGGAATTCCGCCGGAAGAGAAATTGCTACGGGCCGCCGTAGAACGCACAAGGCTTCCAACTTCTCGAGCCCGGTATAGACACCATGATCCTCCTTCCCTTTTCCGTCCCGCCGGACTTCAAATAAACTCGATTCCGTCGTCGCGGGCAACTATACCTTGGGGGGTGCCAAAACTTGTCTTTTGTGTGGGGGGTTGGGGGGTGGGGGCTGCGATCCTTTGCCTGGCGGAATCCGCAATCAGGTGATGGAGATTGTGCCATCGAACCTAGGTGTGTGTACACCGGTGTATGTACGTACACCTTGCTTTCGAGGCACTTATTTCACGTGTACTCGGTCCGATGCACCGCACTAGTGTATTGCGAGTGGACACAAACACCGCACCTAACGCGGCCGCAGGAAAACGAAACAATAGGAAGAATGCGTGCCTAGCATGGTACTCCCGAGGGAACGTCGTCGACTTCGTTGTGGCTGCAAAGGCCACGGATCGTTGACAAAAGCCGCGGAACGAGCGATTCGGTCGCAACAACGCAAAATTAAATCGAGGCACCGATTTTTGTGCAAGGCTTTGAGGTCCAGCGAGCCGCCTTCTCTTGTGCGTTGTTTGTTTGCCTGTCACCCATGTGCACAACGCCTCCCTCGTCCGCTCGTTTGACACGGCTATGCAAGAGGTAACTCAGGAATGGCTAGCGTGAGTTTGAACGTGCGAAATTGCATCCATTCCATTGTACCTCTTGCCTACCAAAGCTTTGTTTCGTGCCATAGCGCGCTCCGGAAGAGGGACAAGTACATTAGAACGTTTGATGCGCAATCTCCGATCCCGAGCTGGATGTTTTGCGGTGGGTTTTGTGGTGGGGTGGGGACGCCACGGTGGGGTCTACCCAGTGTTACCTAGGCTCTTCATCTCCCTTGTGACCGCACCCGTTTGTCGCGTGCATCGCAACGTCGCTCGACCCCTTCGGCATCCATCGCGTAGGCATTTACGTCATGGCGGCACGAGATTTGTTTGCGAAATTGGACACAAGCCAATTTGTCGTGCATGTATGTTTTGCGAGCCCGTCATGATTCGATCCCAGCAAGCACCGCGAATGGTTTGGGGCTTGGCGACACCCCAAACTCTATGTCGAGGCCCGTCTCCGGTGCTCAACACGAGCACACGGCATGCCACCACACCCGACATGCACCGACGCCCACACAACACGTAGCCGACAAGCACCCGACATGGATCCATCATGATCCGCACCCGACCCCCCCCCCCCCCCGATACGGTGACAGGGCTCCAAGTGGTCTCCGAGTGGGTGGGTGTTTGCCAGACTGAAAGACGTGAGGTGCTATTGCCACCTCACAGCGTGTCTTCGGGCAGTAGCATGCCAGCAAAATGCATGTGAGGTGCTGACGCCACCTCACACCGTGTTTGTGGGTACTATCATGCTCTGAAAGTGCATGTGCGGAGCTGCCACCACCGCACACCGTGTTTTGGGCTGGCATCTTGCCCTCAAATTGCATGGGAGGTGTTGCCATCTCACACCCTGTTTGTTGGTGGTATCATGCGCTGATAATGCATGTGATCCAGCAGTAACCTGGGGAGGGCGGTGCACAAGGCTGTGAGGTGTCGCGCGCACTACGCGGTGCGGGCGATGCCATTTGCTGTTCACTGGGCCTAACACGTCAATTGTTTCCACTTTGGCCACCTTGACTCTCCGTCCCTCTCTCGAGCAGTATTAGTGTGCTTTGAGCTGAAGAATCCAACGGCGCCGTGCCCTCGCGCCCGATGTGAGAGCGTGTCGCTGGCGAGAGGCTCGGCAACGTGTGGGGGTGCCCCTGTCCGAGAGGGTACATCATTTGCGCTCAGATTTGGTGCCGTTGCTACTGAGGTCTCACAAAGTCCGGGCCCATCGGCTCCGCACCGCAGGGCCCTTGTGTGGCATTCTTTCGCTGGTCTTCAGGGGGGTGGATGCGTCCCTGCAGTGGTGCGGCTCTGCGGTGCAGTCGATGAGGGCGACCCCGACCCTCGTGGCTTACGAATGCAAATCCTGGGGGGGGGGGGGGGGTTGGTCGGGCGGTTGGTGGGCTGGTAGTGTCGGGACACGACCCCACCGGGAACGGACCGACCAACCCACCCGCCAGAGCATGAGTGCTGTATTGTTGTGACCCTCGGGTCGCCGAACGGCAGATGACGCCATGGTCAGGTGGAAGAATCCGTGGATCCCCCGTTGGAGCTGTCGTGTCCCACCTCCGCATGCGAAGGAAAGGGGGGAGAGTCCCCAGGATGACGGGGCCGACCCGGAGAATCAAGGTCGAGTCCTAAGAAGCCTCAGCCGCTCGAGCTGTTCTGTGCTCTGGTGGCCCCAGGACGATGCAACGGAGGCCCAACAGGAAGATTCACTGGTCTGCGGGCTGGGGGGGAGTATGGACGCCGGAGTTTGGGGTGTTGTCAGCCCCCCACTGGATATTGAGGACGGTGGGGGGGGGGGGGGCTGGGGCAGAAGAAAGGGTCCGGCAGCAGCAGCAGCAGCAGCACCCCCCTTCCCATGGCGTCTGCTTGCGGCTTGCACTCGGCAGTTTGCGACATTTGGGTGTGGGAGGGTGGGCTTCCAGGGGCGCGGTATGCCAGCAAAGAGCGCGTCCGCCTTTTTCGCGTCCGTTGTGTGCTGGTTGGGCTACTCCCTCAGCTCTCATCCCGCCCTGGCCGGCGGCAGTCTTGCATTTGCCCTGTTCAATGCGGACCTTGCTGTCGTGCGTCCTGCGCTATTACAATAGGCCAGTCTATTCGAGATTTATGCGGGCAAACTGCATGATCTTCTCAACAAGAGAAAGAAGCTCTTTGCTTTGGCGGACGCGAAGGACAACGTGGTCATATGCGGTTTGGCGGAGAAGCCTGTGAGTGATGTGGATCGGTGTGCGCGAGAGAGAGAGAGAGAGAGAGAGAGAGGAGGGAGGGAGGGAGGGAGGGAGGGAGGGGGAGGGGGAGGGGGAGGGGGAGGGGGAGGGGGAGGGAGAGGGGGAGGGAGAGAGAGAGAGAGAGAGAGAGAGAGAGAGAGAGAGAGAGAGAGAGGGTGTCGCGAACACCCTTCTTCTGTTTGGCCGTCACTCTGACGGCAGCGCGCTTGGGGCGCGGAGGGCCATGTAAAGGGGCCCTTGTTGGGGTTCCCCGGGCACTTGTGGGTCTATCACCACACGGTGGACATGATGGGGGAAAAGAGATAACTTGCTGCCCTCCCAGGCAGAGGGGAGGCAGATGTCACAGGCACCCTAAACCATCCCCTGCAGGTGGCCGTTGACGCGTGAGCTGTGATACCCTGGTGGCAATGCAGCTGTGCTTGAGAGGGCTGCGCGCAGGCTTTTGCTTCGTGGCTGGTTGATACTATACCGGGGGGGGGGGGGTGGGTGGGTCAGAGGCCAAAAAAAAGTTTGTGTACCTAAAATCGACCTCCAAGTTCGGGCCCCTTTGATAAATTCTATTGCCTTCGGCAAGTCCACCTCGCAGAGAATCTACCGCGAGCAACACACACCCAAAATAGGGTGGAAACTACATAAATACCGGCTAAAACGTGCTTTACATACCTTGGATGGTCATTTTAGGTGATCACGGTATCAAAAAAACAAGTTTCGAAAACTTCCATTTTTGAGGTGCCCAGGGTGACAAACTGCATCAGCAGGTTGTGTACCAATCCCTTGGGAGACCCCCCCCCCTTGGACCTAATACCCAAATCGGGTGAAAAACACGTAAATACGGCCTAAAACATGCTTTACATACCTTGGATGGTCATTTTAGGTGATCACGATATCACAAAAACAAGTTTCAAAAACTTCCATCTTTGAGCTGTCCGGGGTGAAAAACTGCATAAGCAGGTTGTGCACCCGTCCCTTGGGAGCCCCCCCCCCCCCCCCCGACCTGATACCCAAATAGGGTGAAAAACACGCAAATACGGCCTAAAACATGCTTTACATACCTTGGATGGTCATTTTAGGTGATCACAATATCACAAAAACAAGTTTCAAAAACTTCCATTTTTGAGCTGTCCGGGGTGAAAAACTGCATAAGCAGGTTGTGCACCCGTCCCTTGGGAGACCCCCCCCCCCGACCTAACACCCAAATAGGGTGAAAAACACGTAAATACGGCCTAAAACATGCTTTACATACCTTGGATGGTCATTTTGGGTGGTCACAATATCAAAAAAACAAGTTTCGAAAACTTCGATTTTTCAGCTGTCCGGGTTGAAAAACTGCATAAGCAGGTTGTGCACCCGTCCCTTGGGAGACACCCCCCCCCCCGGACCCAACACCCAAATCGGGTGAAAAACACGTAAATACGGCCTAAAATATGCTTTGCATAGCTTGAAATGTCATTTTGGGTGGTCACAATATCAAAAAAACAAGTTTCGAAAACTTCGATTTTTGAGCTGTCCGGGTTGAAAAACTGCATCAGCAGGTTGTGCACCCGTCCCTTGGGAGACCCCCCCCCCCGGACCTAACACCCAAATAGGGTGAAAAACACGCAAATACGGCCTAAAACATGCTTTGCATAGCTTGGATGGTCATTTTAAGTGGCCACAACATCAAAAAAACAAGTTTCGAAAACTTCGATTTTTGAGCTGCCCATAGTGAAAAAGTGCATAAGCAGGTTGTGTACCAATCCCTTGGAAGCCCCCCCCCCCCCGGACCTAATACCCAAATCGGGTGAAAAACACGTAAATACGGCCTAAAACATGCTTTACATACCTTGGATGGTCATTTTAGGTGATCACGATGTCAAAAAAGTAAGTTTCGGAAACTTCGATTTTTGAGCTGTCCGGGGTGAAAAACTGCATAAGCAGGTTGTGTCCCGGCCCATTCACTAAGCCATTATTGTTGGAAACAGTCATTTTGCGTCTTTGGCACGGGTTGTGAACGGCCCTAAGCAAAGCTAGAGACTGCAAAAAACGTCCTTCCGTATCCTAGTAGGCATATACTGTCACAACATCCCCACTCACATCCCTCGGAGTGGGTACCACGGGGTCACCGAGGTCGCCAAAACCGCCAACATAGCAAAAATGGCTGGAAAGTGCATAAACTGCATAAGCGCTCGTCCCACTCCGCCCCATACAAACCCCATAGAGTCGGGACCCGGAAAAACTTTTTCGGCTCAAAATCGAAAAAAACCAAAAGATTCATGATTTGCGACCCAAAAGAAGGGGGGGTCATTTTTTGACCCCCCCCCCCCACCCCCCCCCCCTCCTTGAAAACCTCAAAAAAGTGGGTTTCAAGTGGGGGGGGTCTAGGGGGGTCTGGACCAAAAACTCATTGGGGGATGCGTTTATTGGACAAAATAATGATTTTACAAGGGGTTAAACTAACAATTCAACCCCTTGGGGTAGGGTACGCGAATAGGCCCAAAAAGGCCAAAATGGGGGGGTATGTGGCATTTTCCCCTATATACGCCTGCCTGGCTTTGATCTAACAACCTCTGCGAGGTGATTTCATTTTTTTCCTGAGGAAAAATTTTCTGATGTGGGTGGGTGGGTGGGTCAGCCAAAATCCCGGGGGGGCCAATTTGACCCCCCCCCCCCAGTATCACTAAGCAAAGGCCTGGCTGCACGGGGGGTAAACCTACGCTGCCATCAGGGTACCCACCTGCAGGAGGGTGGATGCTGTGGGGGGCCGCGTTACCTGAAGCGTGCCACTGCCTCCGTCCGGAGCTCTACAGGGGGGGGGGGGGTTTCGCCAGGGGAGAATTTCGCCGTTAAGAAAGGTGGCGAAATTTTCCCCTGGCGAAATTTTGGCGTAACAGTTCCATCCTTCACCACAGCTGCAGGCATTGTGTTTCCTGAGCAGGGCCAGGCGCGATTACGAACGCGCCTGTGCCTGTTGATGCCTTGAAAAAGAAGCCTGCACCTTCTGCACCAGTTACTGGATCGTCTGCATCAGATTTCATATCATTTTTCGAAAATTGAGAGACATTTTGCGAGACACATGCTTGCTTGGGGCTTTGGGGATTTCAAGGGTGGCGAAATTTTCCCCTGGCGAAATTATCCCCTGCGAAATTGTCCCCGGGCGAAATTCCCCCCCCCCCCCTGTATCCACGGCTCCAGCGGCGGGTGTGACGGTAAGCACTGCATGCCGGCATGGGACACCCACTCCCATTAGTTGTGCCCCGGCGGCGCACGGTGCCACACCATTGTGGGGCCCTCTGTGCCTGAGGCTTGGAGTTGTGGGAGGTGCAGGTGCTCCTGTAAGCGTGCACGCGTGCAGCGGTGCAGCTCTGTGGGTGTGGATCTTTTGCTTCTGCTACGGTAGCTGTTGGGGCGTGTGTCCAGGTGCATTTCCTTCCCGGGGCGTCCTGCCGCCCCGTTTACCTCCCTGACTGGGCATTCTCAGGTTGATGGCTTTGATTGAAAAGGGGTCGTCGGAGCGGGCCTCCGGGTGCACCGCCGCCAACGCCGACTCCTCCCGCTCGCACGGGATTCTGCAACTGAACATCAAACACATCAAAACAGAGAAGGTTTACGGCAAGCTGTCCTTCATCGATCTGGCGGGCAGGTGTGTCCCCGGGGGAGCCGCGGCGGTGCCTCTGATTTGGTTCCGGGTCATCAGGGCCGAAGGGTGTCAGCCCCCCCTCCAATGCGAAGGGTTGTGTTGTGTGGCGGTGCGTGCTGTGTGGTGTGGTGTGGTGTGGTGTGGTGTGGGGTGGGGTGGTGTGGTGTGGGGTGGGGTGGAGTCATGTCGTGTCGTGTTGTGTGGTGTTCAACCATCCGTACTAGCCGCTGTGAGCGTCGGTAAGTGTCGTGTCGTGTCGTGTCGTGTCGTGTCGTGTCGTGCTGTGCTGTGTTGTGTTGTGTTGTGTTGTGTTGTGTTGTGTTGTGTTGTGTTGTGTTGTGTTGTGTTGTGTTGTGTTGTGTCGTGTCGTGCTGTGCTGTGCTGTGCTGTGCTGTGCTATGCTGTGCTGTGCTTTTATGTTGTGCTGTGTTATGTTGCGTTCTGTGCTGTGGTGTTTGTGTTGTGTCGTGTTGTTCTGTGCTATGTTCTGTGCTATGTTCTGTGCTGTGCTGTGCTGTGCTGTGTTGTGTTGCGTTGCGTTGTCCTGCGTTGTGTTGTGTTGTATTGTGCCGTGCTGTGCTGTGCTGTGCTGTTCTGTGCTGTACTGTGCTGTGCTGTGTTGCGTTACATTGTGCTTTGTTGTTGTTGTGTTGTGTCGTCTTGTGTTGTGTTGTGTTGTGTTGTGTTGTGTTGTGTCGTATTTTGTGGTGTTGCGTTGCGTTGTGCTGTGCTGTGCTGTGCTGTGCTGTGCTGTGTTGTGTTGTGTTGTGCCGTGTTGCGTCCTGTCGTGTCGTGTCGTGTCGGACTGTGTCGTGTCCTGTCCTGTCCTGTCGTGGCGTGTCGTGTCGGGTTGTATTCTGTATTGTCCTGCTGTGTCGTGCTGCGCTGTGTTGTTGTGGCTCTGTGTGTGCTGATGAGCACCGCTCTGATGGTCCGCGTCCGCCCCAACTGCCCTCCAAGCCCCCAACCCACGTGTAGCCCGCCTTGAAACGGGTGCGTGCCGTTCTGCCAGGGGCATCGGCCTGCGTGCCCTTGTGCCGGTGCCGGTCGCTCGCCCCACATCAGCTCCGTCGCATACCCTGACCACACGATTGCGTTCTGGTGAGGGATGGGGAGATGCCACGCTTGGGAGCCCGTCGTAGTGGGCCAGAGGCAGGGCTCCTTTTAACAACTCAGCACCACTTGGGGGTGGTGGGGGGTGGGGGGTCCCACACCCCCCAACCCCCACCACCCCCGGACCCCCCCCCCCCCGCCCCTGAAAAGGTTGGGCGAAATTTTCCGGGCATTCGGCCAATCAAAAATTTTTCTCTGGCTCCTTCGGCGCCAGTCAGTTTTGGCCGAAAATATTCTTCGGCGCCTCTAAAACATTAGCACCACTTGGGGGGCTGGACCCCCTTCCCCTCTTAAAAGGCGCCCTGGCCAGGGGGCCTGGGGCAGGCCTGTGAAGAGCCGTGTCTGCCCCGGACCCGAAGTTTGTAGTGGGATAAAGTGCTCAGGAGGCAAAATGGATTTGGGCCATTTCTGATGCACGAGTTCTTGGGTGCCACGCCCCCTCCTCTCTTCTCTTCTCTTCTCTTCTCGTCCCTGGCCAAAGCAGGTATTGGTGGTTGCAAAAGCGGGGCTGGACTGGTTCAGGAGGATTGCGGGCGGACAGGGGGCAAAGGGCACTCTGGTCGCACGTGCACGCCACCTTTGCGACCGCCTCCTGCCTGCGTCTTGCTGCCTTCCAGTGAACGTGGGGCGGACACGGCCCATTGCGATAGACAGACGCGGATGGAGGGGGCTGACATTAACAAGAGCCTGTTGGCCTTGAAGGAGTGCATCCGTGCACTGGCCCTCGGCAGGTGTCCGCAGGGCGTTAGGTCAGGAGGGTTTTGGTGTTGTTGTTGATATTGTTGGTGATATTGTTGATGTTGTTGGTGTTGTTGGTGTTGTTGGTGTTGTTGGCGTCGTTAATGTTGTTGATGTTGTTGATGTTGTTGATGTTGTTGATGTTGTTGGTTGATGTTGTTGATGTTGTTGGTGTTGTTGACGTTGTTGACGTTGTTGATGTTGTTGGTGTTGTTGGTGTTGTTGGTGTTGTTGGTGTTGTTAGTGTTGTTGGTGTTGCTGGTGTTGTTGAAGTTGTTGATGTTGTTGGTGTTGTTGATGTTGTTGATGTTGTTGATGTTGTTGATGTTGTTGATGTTGTTGGTGTTGTTGATGTTGTTGATGTTGTTGATGTTGTTGATGTTGTTGGTGTTGTTGGTGTTGTTGATGTTGTTGATGTTGTTGATGTTGTTGATGTTGTTGGTGTTGTTGGTGTTGTTGATGTTGTTGATGTTGTTGATGTTGTTGATGTTGTTGGTGTTGTTGGTGTTGTTGGTGTTGTTGGTGCTGTTGATGTTGTTGGTGTTGTTGGTGTTGTTGGTGTTGTTGGTGTTGTTGGTGTTGTTGAAGTTGTTGATGTTGTTGGTGTTGTTGGTGTTGTTGATGTTGTTGATGTTGTTGATGTTGTTGATGTTGTTGGTGTTGTTGATGTTGTTGGTGTTGTTGTTGATGTTGTTGATGTTGTTGGTGTTGTTGGTGTTGTCCATGTTGTTGATGTTGTTGATGTTGTTGGTGTTGTTGATGTTGTTGATGTTGTTGATGTTGTTGGTGTTGTTATTCTTGTTGGTGTTGTTGGTGTTGTTGATGTTGTTGATGTTGTTGATGTTGTTGATGTTGTTGGTGTTGTTGATGTTGTTGATGTTGTTGGTGTTGTTGATGTTGTTGATGTTGTTGATGTTGTTGGTGTTGTTGATGTTGTTGGTGTTGTTGGTGTTGTTGGTGTTGTTGATGTTGTTGATGTTGTTGGTGTTGTTGATTTTGTTGGTGTTGTTGGTGTTGTTGATGTTGTTGATGTTGTTGATGTTGTTGATGTTGTTGGTGTTGTTGATGTTGTTGATGTTGTTGGTGTTGTTGATGTTGTTGATGTTGTTGGTGTTGTTGATGTTGTTGATGTTTCTGATGTTGTTGATGATGTTGGTGTTGTTGATGTTGTTGATGTTGTTGATGTTGTTGGTGTTGTTGATGTTGTTGGTGTTGTTGGTGTTGTTGGTGTTGTTAGTGTTGTTGGTGTTGCTGGTGTTGTTGAAGTTGTTGATGTTGTTGGTGTTGTTGATGTTGTTGATGTTTTTGGTATTGTTGATATTGTTGATGTTGTTGGTGTTGTTGGTGTTGTTGATGTTGTTGATGTTGTTGATGTTGTTGATGTTGTTGGTGTTGTTGATGTTGTTGATGTTGTTGATGTTGTTGGTGTTGTTGATGTTGTTGGTGTTGTTGTTGATGTTGTTGATGTTGTTGGTGTCTTTGTTGATGTTGTTGATGTTGTTGGTGTTGTTGGTGTTCTTGATGTTGTTGATGTTGTTGATGTTGTTGGTGTTGTTGGTGTTGTTGGTGTTGTTGGTGTTGTTGAAGTTGTTGATGTTGTTGGTGTTGTTGGTGTTGTTGATGTTGTTGATGTTGTTGATGTTGTTGATGTTGTTGGTGTTGTTAGTGTCGTTTGTGTTGCTGGTGTTTTTGATGTTGTTGATGTTGTTGGTGTTGTTGATGTTGTTGATGTCGTTGGTGTTGTTGATGTTGTTGATGTTGTTGATGTTGTTGATGTTGTTGATGTTGTTGGTGTTGTTGATGTTGTTGATGTTGTTGATGTTGTTGATGTTGTTGGTGTTGTTGATGTTGTTGGTGTTGTTGTTGATGTTGTTGATGTTGTTGGTGTTGTTGTTGATGTTGTTGATGTTGTTGGTGTTGTTGGTGTTGTTGATGTTGTTGATGTTGTTGATGTTGTTGGTGTTGTTGGTGTTGTTGTTGTTGTTGAAGTTGTTGGTGTTGTTGGTGTTGTTGATGTTGTTGATGTTGTTGATGTTGTTGATGTTGTTGATGTTGTTGGTGTTGTTGGTGTTGTTGGTGCTGTTGATGTTGTTGGTGTTGTTGGTGTTGTTGGTGTTGTTGGTGTTGTTGGTGTTGTTGAAGTTGTTGATGTTGTTGGTGTTGTTGGTGTTGTTGATGTTGTTGATGTTGTTGATGTTGTTGATGTTGTTGGTGTTGTTGATGTTGTTGGTGTTGTTGTTGATGTTGTTGATGTTGTTGGTGTTGTTGGTGTTGTCCATGTTGTTGATGTTGTTGATGTTGTTGGTGTTGTTGATGTTGTTGATGTTGTTGATGTTGTTGGTGTTGTTATTGTTGTTGATGTTGTTGGTGTTGTTGATGTTGTTGATGTTGTTGATGTTGTTGATGTTGTTGGTGTTGTTGATGTTGTTGATGTTGTTGGTGTTGTTGATGTTGTTGATGTTGTTGGTGTTGTTGATGTTGTTGGTGTTGTTGGTGTTGTTGATGTTGTTGGCGTCGTTAATGTTGTTGATGTTGTTGGTGTTGTTGATGTTGTTGATGTTGTTGGTGTTGTTGACGTTGTTGGTGTTGTTGATGTTGTTGGTGTTGTTGATGTTGTTGATGTTGTTGATGTTGTTGATGTTGTTGGTGTTGTTAGTGTTGTTGGTGTTGCTGGTGTTGTTGAAGTTGTTGATGTATTTGGTGTTGTTGATGTTGTTGATGTTTTTGGTATTGTTGATATTGTTGATGTTGTTGGTGTTGTTGGTGTTGTTGATGTTGTTGATGTTGTTGATGTTGTTGATGTTGTTGATGTTGTTGGTGTTGTTGATGTTGATGGTGTTGTTGTTGATGTTGTTGATGTTGTTGGTGTCTTTGTTGACGTTGTTGATGTTGTTGGTGTTGTTGGTGTTCTTGATGTTGTTGATGTTGTTGATGTTGTTGGTGTTGTTGGCGTTGTTGGTGTTGTTGGTGTTGTTGAAGTTGTTGATGTTGTTGGTGTTGTTGGTGTTGTTGATGTTGTTGATGTTGTTGATGTTGTTGATGTTGTTGGTGTTGTTTGTGTCGTTTGTGTTGCTGGTGTTGTTGATGTTGTTGATGTTGTTGGTGTTGTTGATGTTGTTGATGTCGTTGATGTTGTTGATGTTGTTGATGTTGTTGATGTTGTTGATGTTGTTGATGTTGTTGATGTTGTTGATGTTGTTGATGCTGTTGATGTTGTTGGTGTTGTTGATGTTGTTGGTGTTGTTGTTGATGTTGTTGATGTTGTTGGTGTTGTTGTTGATGTTGTTGATGTTGTTGGTGTTGTTGGTGTTGTTGATGTTGTTGATGTTGTTGATGTTGTTGGTGTTTTTGGTGTTGTTGTTGTTGTTGAAGTTGTTGGTGTTGTTGGTGTTGTTGATGTTGTTGATGTTGTTGATGTTGTTGATGTTGTTGGTGTTGTTGGTGATGTTGGTGTTGTTCGTGTTGTTGAAGTTGTTGATGTTGTTGGTGTTGTTGGTGTTGTTGATGTTGTTGATGTTGTTGATCTTGTTGGTGTTGCTGATGTTGTTGGTGTTGTTGGTGTTGTTGGAGTTGTTGATCTTGTTGGTGTTGTTGGTGTTGTTGACGTTGTTGATGTTGTTGATGTTGTTGGTGTTGTTGGTGCTGTTGATGTTGTTGACGTTGTTGATGTTGTTGGTGTTGTTGGTGCTGCTGATGTTGTTGATGTTGTTGATGTTGTTGGTGTTGTTGGTGTTGTTGGTGTTGTTGATGTTGTTGATGTTGTTGATGTTGTTGATGTTGTTGGTGTTGTTGGTGCTGTTGATGTTGTTGATGTTGTTGGTGTTGTTGGTGCTGTTGTTGCTGTTGATGTTGTTGATGTTGTTGGTGTTGTTGGTGCTGTTGGTGTTGTTGGTGCTGTTGATGTTGCTGGTGTTGTTGGTGTTGTTGATGTTGTTGATGTTGTTGATGTTGTTGATGTTGTTGATGTTGTTGGTGTTGTCGGTGCTGTTGGTGTTGTTGGTGTTGTTGGTGTTGTTGATGTTGTTGATGTTGTTGATGTTGTTGGTGTTGTTGGTGTTGTTGAAACTGTTGGTGTTGTTGGTGTTGTCGATGTTGTTGGTGTTGTTGATGTTGTTGATGTTGTTGATGTTGTTGATGTTGTTGATGTTGTTGATGTTGTTGATGTTGTTGGTGTTGTCGGTGCTGTTGGTGTTGTTGTTGTTGTTGGTGTTGTTGATGTTGTTGAAACTGTTGGTGTTGTTGGTGTTGTTGGTGCTGTTGATGTTGTTGGTGTTGTTGGTGTTGTCGATGTTGTTGGTGTTGTTGATGTTGTTGATGTTTTTGATGTTGTTGGTGTTGTTGATGTTGTTGATTTTGTCGTTAGTGTTGTTGATGTTGTTGATGGTGTTTGTGTTGCAGATGTTGTTGATGTTGTTGATGTTGTTGATATTGTTGATGTTGTTGGTGTTGTTGATGTTGTTGGTGTTGTTGATGTTGTCGGTGTTGTTGGTGTTGTTGATGTTGTTGATGTTGTTGATGTTGTTGGTGTTGTTGATGTTGTTGCTGTTGTTGTTAGTGTTGTTGATGTTGTTGATGTTGTTGATGTTGTTGATGTTGTTGGTGTTGTTGATGTTGTTGATGTTGTTCGTGTTGTTGGTGTTGTTGGTGTTGTTGGCGTCTTTAATGTTGTTAATGTTGTTGATGTTGTTGATGTTGTTGATGTTGTTGATGTTGTTGATGTTGTTGACGTTGTTGGTGTTGTTGATGTTGTTGGTGTTGTTGGTGTTGTGGGTGTTGTTGGTGTTGTTAGTGTTGTTTGTGTTGCTGGTGTTGTTGAAGTTGTTGATGTTGTTGGTGTTGTTGATGTTGTTGATGTTGTTGATGTTGTTGATGTTGTTGATGCTGTTGGTGTTGTTGATGTTGTTGGTGTTGTTGTTGATGTTGTTCATGTTGTTGGTGTTGTTGATGTTGTTGATGTTGTTGATGTTGTTGGTGTTGTTGGTGTTGTTGGTGTTGTTGGTGTTGTTGAAGTTGTTGATGTTGTTGGTGTTGTTGGTGTTGTTGGTGTTGTTGATGTTGTTGATGTTGTTGATGTTGTTGATGTTGTTGGTGTTGTTGGTGCTGTTGGTGTTGTTGGTGTTGTTGAAGTTGTTGATGTTGTTGGTGTTGTTGGTGTTGTTGGCGTTGTTGGTGTTGTTTGTGTCGCTGGTGTTGTTGAAGTTGTTGATGTTGTTGATGTTGTTGATGTTGTTGGTGTTGTTGATGTTGTTGATGTTGTTGGTGTTGTTGATGTTGTTAATGTTGTTGATGTTGTTGGTGTTGTTGATGTTGTTGATGTTGTTGGTGTTGTTGGTGTTGTTGGCGTTGTTGGTGTTGTTTGTGTCGCTGGTGTTGTTGAAGTTGTTGATGTTGTTGATGTTGTTGGTGTTGTTGATGTTGTTGATGTTGTTGGTGTTGTTGATGTTGTTGGTGTTGTTGTTGATGTTGTTGATGTTGTTGGTGTTGTTGTTGATGTTGTTGATGTTGTTGGTGTTGTTGGTGTTGTTGGCGTTGTTGGTGTTGTTTGTGTCGCTTGTGTTGTTGAAGTTGTTGATGTTGTTGATATTGTTGATGTTGTCGATGTTGTTGATGTTGTTGGTGTTGTTGATGTTGTTGGTGTTGTTGTTGATGTTGTTGATGTTGTTGGTGTTGTTGTTGATGTTGTTGATGTTGTTGGTGTTGTTGGTGTTGTTGGTGCTGTTGATGTTGTTGGTGTTGTTGATGTTGTTGGTGTTGTAGGTGTTGTTGGTGTTGTTGAAGTTGTTGATGTTGTTGGTGTTGTTGGTGTTGTTGATGTTGTTGATGTTGTTGATGTTGTTGATGTTGTTGGTGTTGTTGATGTTGTTGGTGTTGTTGTTGATGTTGTTGATGTTGTTGGTGTTGTTGGTGTTGTCCATGTTGTTGATGTTGTTGATGTTGTTGGTGTTGTTGATGTTGTTGATGTTGTTGATGTTGTTGGTGTTGTTATTGTTGTTGATGTTGTTGGTGTTGTTGATGTTGTTGATGTTGTTGATGTTGTTGATGTTGTTGGTGTTGTTGATGTTGTTGATGTTGTTGGTGTTGTTGATGTTGTTGATGTTGTTGGTGTTGTTGGTGTTGTTGATGTTGTTGATGTTGTTGATGTTGTTGATGTTGTTGGTGTTGTCGGTGCTGTTGGTGTTGTTGTTGTTGTTGGTGTTGTTGATGTTGTTGGTGTTGTTGGTGTTGTCGATGTTGTTGGTGTTGTTGATGTTGTTGATGTTTTTGATGTTGTTGGTGTTGTTGATGTTGTTGATGTTGTTGGTGTTGTTGATGTTGTTAATGTTGTTGATGTTGTTGGTGTTGTTGGTGCTGTTGATGTTGTTGGTGTTGTTGGTGTTGTCGATGTTGTTGGTGTTGTTGATGTTGTTGATGTTTTTGATGTTGTTGGTGTTGTTGATGTTGTTGATGTTGTTGGTGTTGTTGATGTTGTTAATGTTGTTGATGTTGTTGGTGTTGTTGATGTTGTTGATGTTGTTGGTGTTGTTGGTGTTGTTGGCGTTGTTGGTGTTGTTTGTGTCGCTGGTGTTGTTGAAGTTGTTGATGTTGTTGATGTTGTTGGTGTTGTTGATGTTGTTGATGTTGTTGGTGTTGTTGATGTTGTTGGTGTTGTTGTTGATGTTGTTGATGTTGTTGGTGTTGTTGTTGATGTTGTTGATGTTGTTGGTGTTGTTGGTGTTGTTGGCGCTGTTGGTGTTGTTTGTGTCGCTGGTGTTGTTGAAGTTGTTGATGTTGTTGATATTGTTGATGTTGTCGATGTTGTTGATGTTGTTGGTGTTGTTGATGTTGTTGGTGTTGTTGTTGATGTTGTTGATGTTGTTGATGTTGTTGATGTTGTTGATGTTGTTGGTGTTGTTGGTGTTGTTGGTGCTGTTGATGTTGTTGGTGTTGTTGGTGTTGTTGGTGTTGTAGGTGTTGTTGGTGTTGTTGAAGTTGTTGATGTTGTTGGTGTTGTTGGTGTTGTTGATGTTGTTGATGTTGTTGATGTTGTTGATGTTGTTGGTGTTGTTGATGTTGTTGGTGTTGTTGTTGATGTTGTTGATGTTGTTGGTGTTGTTGGTGTTGTCCATGTTGTTGATGTTGTTGATGTTGTTGGTGTTGTTGATGTTGTTGATGTTGTTGATGTTGTTGGTGTTGTTATTGTTGTTGGTGTTGTTGGTGTTGTTGATGTTGTTGATGTTGTTGATGTTGTTGATGTTGTTGGTGTTGTTGATGTTGTTGATGTTGTTGGTGTTGTTGATGTTGTTGATGTTGTTGGTGTTGTTGATGTTGTTGATGTTGTTGATGTTGTTGATGTTGTTGATGTTGTTGGTGTTGTCGGTGCTGTTGGTGTTGTTGTTGTTGTTGGTGTTGTTGATGTTGTTGGTGTTGTTGGTGTTGTTGGTGTTGTTGGTGCTGTTGATGTTGTTGGTGTTGTTGGTGTTGTCGATGTTGTTGGTGTTGTTGATGTTGTTGATGTTTTTGATGTTGTTGGTGTTGTTGATGTTGTTGATTTTGTTGTTAGTGTTGTTGATGTTGTTGATGGTGTTTGTGTTGCAGATGTTGTTGATGTTGTTGATGTTGTTGATATTGTTGATGTTGTTGGTGTTGTTGATGTTGTTGGTGTTGTTGATGTTGTCGGTGTTGTTGGTGTTGTTGATGTTGTTGATGTTGTTGATGTTGTTGGTGTTGTTGATGTTGTTGCTGTTGTTGTTAGTGTTGTTGATGTTGTTGATGTTGTTGATGTTGTTGATGTTGTTGGTGTTGTTGATGTTGTTGATGTTGTTCGTGTTGTTGGTGTTGTTGGTGTTGTTGGCGTCTTTAATGTTGTTAATGTTGTTGATGTTGTTGATGTTGTTGATGTTGTTGATGTTGTTGATGTTGTTGACGTTGTTGGTGTTGTTGATGTTGTTGGTGTTGTTGTTGTTGTGGGTGTTGTTGGTGTTGTTAGTGTTGTTTGTGTTGCTGGTGTTGTTGAAGTTGTTGATGTTGTTGGTGTTGTTGATGTCGTTGATGTTGTTGATGTTGTTGATGTTGTTGATGTTGTTGATGTTGTTGATGTTGTTGGTGTTGTTGTTGATGTTGTTCATGTTGTTGGTGTTGTTGATGTTGTTGATGTTGTTGATGTTGTTGGTGTTGTTGGTGTTGTTGGTGTTGTTGGTGTTGTTGAAGTTGTTGATGTTGTTGGTGTTGTTGGTGTTGTTGGTGTTGTTGATGTTGTTGATGTTGTTGATGTTGTTGATGTTGTTGGTGTTGTTGGTGCTGTTGGTGTTGTTGGTGTTGTTGAAGTTGTTGATGTTGTTGGTGTTGTTGGTGTTGTTGGCGTTGTTGGTGTTGTTTGTGTCGCTGGTGTTGTTGAAGTTGTTGATGTTGTTGATGTTGTTGATGTTGTTGGTGTTGTTGATGTTGTTGATGTTGTTGGTGTTGTTGATGTTGTTAATGTTGTTGATGTTGTTGGTGTTGTTGATGTTGTTGATGTTGTTGGTGTTGTTGGTGTTGTTGGCGTTGTTGGTGTTGTTTGTGTCGCTGGTGTTGTTGAAGTTGTTGATGTTGTTGATGTTGTTGGTGTTGTTGATGTTGTTGATGTTGTTGGTGTTGTTGATGTTGTTGGTGTTGTTGTTGATGTTGTTGATGTTGTTGGTGTTGTTGTTGATGTTGTTGATGTTGTTGGTGTTGTTGGTGTTGTTGGCGTTGTTGGTGTTGTTTGTGTCGCTGGTGTTGTTGAAGTTGTTGATGTTGTTGATGTTGTTGATGTTGTCGATGTTGTTGATGTTGTTGGTGTTGTTGATGTTGTTGGTGTTGTTGTTGATGTTGTTGATGTTGTTGGTGTTGTTGTTGATGTTGTTGATGTTGTTGGTGTTGTTGGTGTTGTTGATGTTGTTGATGTTGTTGATGTTGTTGGTGTTGTTGGTGTTCTTGTTGTTGTTGAAGTTGTTGGTGTTGTTGGTGTTGTTGATGTTGTTGAAGTTGTTGATGTTGTTGATGTTGTTGATGTTGTTGGTGTTGTTGGTGTTGTTGGTGCTGTTGATGTTGTTGGTGTTGTTGGTGTTGTTGGTGTTGTTGGTGTTGTTGGTGTTGTTGAAGTTGTTGATGTTGTTGGTGTTGTTGGTGTTGTTGATGTTGTTGATGTTGTTGATGTTGTTGATGTTGTTGGTGTTGTTGATGTTGTTGGTGTTGTTGTTGATGTTGTTGATGTTGTTGGTGTTGTTGGTGTTGTCCATGTTGTTGATGTTGTTGATGTTGTTGGTGTTGTTGATGTTGTTGATGTTGTTGATGTTGTTGGTGTTGTTATTGTTGTTGATGTTGTTGGTGTTGTTGATGTTGTTGATGTTGTTGATGTTGTTGATGTTGTTGGTGTTGTTGATGTTGTTGATGTTGTTGGTGTTGTTGATGTTGTTGATGTTGTTGGTGTTGTTGATGTTGTTGGTGTTGTTGGTGTTGTTGATGTTGTTGGCGTCGTTAATGTTGTTGATGTTGTTGGTGTTGTTGATGTTGTTGATGTTGTTGGTGTTGTTGACGTTGTTGGTGTTGTTGATGTTGTTGGTGTTGTTGATGTTGTTGATGTTGTTGATGTTGTTGATGTTGTTGGTGTTGTTAGTGTTGTTGGTGTTGCTGGTGTTGTTGAAGTTGTTGATGTATTTGGTGTTGTTGATGTTGTTGATGTTTTTGGTATTGTTGATATTGTTGATGTTGTTGGTGTTGTTGGTGTTGTTGATGTTGTTGATGTTGTTGATGTTGTTGATGTTGTTGGTGTTGTTGATGTTGATGGTGTTGTTGTTGATGTTGTTGATGTTGTTGGTGTCTTTGTTGACGTTGTTGATGTTGTTGGTGTTGTTGGTGTTCTTGATGTTGTTGATGTTGTTGATGTTGTTGGTGTTGTTGGCGTTGTTGGTGTTGTTGGTGTTGTTGAAGTTGTTGATGTTGTTGGTGTTGTTGGTGTTGTTGATGTTGTTGATGTTGTTGATGTTGTTGATGTTGTTGGTGTTGTTAGTGTCGTTTGTGTTGCTGGTGTTGTTGATGTTGTTGATGTTGTTGGTGTTGTTGATGTTGTTGATGTCGTTGGTGTTGTTGATGTTGTTGATGTTGTTGATGTTGTTGATGTTGTTGATGTTGTTGATGTTGTTGATGTTGTTGATGTTGTTGGTGTTGTTGATGTTGTTGGTGTTGTTGTTGATGTTGTTGATGTTGTTGGTGTTGTTGTTGATGTTGTTGATGTTGTTGGTGTTGTTGGTGTTGTTGATGTTGTTGATGTTGTTGATGTTGTTGGTGTTTTTGGTGTTGTTGTTGTTGTTGAAGTTGTTGGTGTTGTTGGTGTTGTTGATGTTGTTGATGTTGTTGATGTTGTTGATGTTGTTGGTGTTGTTGGTGATGTTGGTGTTGTTCGTGTTGTTGAAGTTGTTGATGTTGTTGGTGTTGTTGGTGTTGTTGATGTTGTTGATGTTGTTGATCTTGTTGGTGTTGCTGATGTTGTTGGTGTTGTTGGTGTTGTTGAAGTTGTTGATCTTGTTGGTGTTGTTGGTGTTGTTGACGTTGTTGATGTTGTTGATGTTGTTGGTGTTGTTGGTGCTGTTGATGTTGTTGACGTTGTTGATGTTGTTGGTGTTGTTGGTGCTGCTGATGTTGTTGATGTTGTTGATGTTGTTGGTGTTGTTGGTGTTGTTGGTGTTGTTGATGTTGTTGATGTTGTTGATGTTGTTGATGTTGTTGGTGTTGTTGGTGCTGTTGGTGTTGCTGTTGATGTTGTTGATGTTGTTGGTGTTGTTGGTGCTGTTGGTGTTGTTGGTGCTGTTGATGTTGTTGGTGTTGTTGGTGTTGTTGATGTTGTTGATGTTGTTGATGTTGTTGATGTTGTTGATGTTGTTGGTGTTGTTGGTGTTGTTGGTGTTGTTGATGTTGTTGGTGTTGTTGGTGTTGTCGATGTTGTTGGTGTTGTTGATGTTGTTGATTTTGTTGGTGTTGTTGGTGTTGTTGATGTTGTTGATGTTGTTGATGTTGTTGATGTTGTTGATGTTGTTGATGTTGTTGGTGTTGTCGGTGCTGTTGGTGTTGTTGTTGTTGTTGGTGTTGTTGATGTTGTTGAAACTGTTGGTGTTGTTGGTGTTGTTGGTGCTGTTGATGTTGTTGGTGTTGTTGGTGTTGTCGATGTTGTTGGTGTTGTTGATGTTGTTGATGTTTTTGATGTTGTTGGTGTTGTTGATGTTGTTGATTTTGTTGTTAGTGTTGTTGATGTTGTTGATGGTGTTTGTGTTGCAGATGTTGTTGATGTTGTTGATGTTGTTGATATTGTTGATGTTGTTGGTGTTGTTGATGTTGTTGGTGTTGTTGATGTTGTCGGTGTTGTTGGTGTTGTTGATGTTGTTGATGTTGTTGATGTTGTTGGTGTTGTTGATGTTGTTGCTGTTGTTGTTAGTGTTGTTGATGTTGTTGATGTTGTTGATGTTGTTGATGTTGTTGGTGTTGTTGATGTTGTTGATGTTGTTCGTGTTGTTGGTGTTGTTGGTGTTGTTGGCGTCTTTAATGTTGTTAATGTTGTTGATGTTGTTGATGTTGTTGATGTTGTTGATGTTGTTGATGTTGTTGACGTTGTTGGTGTTGTTGATGTTGTTGGTGTTGTTGGTGTTGTGGGTGTTGTTGGTGTTGTTAGTGTTGTTTGTGTTGCTGGTGTTGTTGAAGTTGTTGATGTTGTTGGTGTTGTTGATGTCGTTGATGTTGTTGATGTTGTTGATGTTGTTGATGTTGTTGGTGTTGTTGATGTTGTTGGTGTTGTTGTTGATGTTGTTCATGTTGTTGGTGTTGTTGATGTTGTTGATGTTGTTGATGTTGTTGGTGTTGTTGGTGTTGTTGGTGTTGTTGGTGTTGTTGAAGTTGTTGATGTTGTTGGTGTTGTTGGTGTTGTTGGTGTTGTTGATGTTGTTGATGTTGTTGATGTTGTTGATGTTGTTGGTGTTGTTGGTGCTGTTGGTGTTGTTGGTGTTGTTGAAGTTGTTGATGTTGTTGGTGTTGTTGGTGTTGTTGGCGTTGTTTGTGTTGTTTGTGTCGCTGGTGTTGTTGAAGTTGTTGATGTTGTTGATGTTGTTGATGTTGTTGGTGTTGTTGATGTTGTTGATGTTGTTGGTGTTGTTCATGTTGTTAATGTTGTTGATGTTGTTGGTGTTGTTGATGTTGTTGATGTTGTTGGTGTTGTTGGTGTTGTTGGCGTTGTTGGTGTTGTTTGTGTCGCTGGTGTTGTTGAAGTTGTTGATGTTGTTGATGTTGTTGGTGTTGTTGATGTTGTTGATGTTGTTGGTGTTGTTGCTGTTGTTGGTGTTGTTGGCGTCGTTAATGTTGTTGATGTTGTTGATGTCGTTGATGTTGTTGATGTTGTTGATGTTGTTGATGTTGTTGGTGTTGTTGACGCTGTTGGTGTTGTTGGTGTTGTTAGTGTTGTTTGTGTCGCTGGTGTTGTTGATGTTGTTGATGTTGTTGGTGTTGTTGCTGTTGTTGATGTCGTTGATGTTGTTGATGTTGTTGATGTTGTTGATGTTGTTGATGTTGTTGATGTTGTTGATGTTGTTGGTGTTGGTGATGTTGTTGATGTTGTTGGTGTTGGTGATGTTGTTGATGTTGTTGATGTTGTTGCTGTTGTTGATGTTGTTGATGTTGTTGGTGTTGTAGCGGTGTAGCGGTGTAGCGGTGAAGCGCCTATTCTTTCTCGCGCGGCTGCGCGTCCTCCCCCAGGAAGACACAACACAATCCTCGGAACCGTGTTTGTCCCTTGGACCCAAACAGCGACGCTACACCGTCTCACCGCAGCTCACCTTGTGCCATGGATGCATGCCAATGCCAGTTGGTGGCTTTGGGTCGACATTGGTGTAGGTCACTGAGGCCAGCCGCCTCGATGCATAGCCTTTGACCTTGATGCACAAGCGGCACCGCAAGGGCTCTCGAACAACACGTCATAGCCGAGCTTTCCAGACCAAGCGCACGGTATCGCTGATGATGCCGTCGTGGATCCCCGTCGCTTGCTGTGCACATCTCGACCTCGAGTTTCTCGAATCAGGCCTCATGCTATCGCATGGGCACAGTGTGCAATACACTGGCAGCCTGCTGGTCACACCTCGGTTCTCGGTTACATCATGTGCGGGCGCCCAAAGGCGCTGTCGCGCTTCCCAGACCATGTGCAAGACCTTGCTGTTGAACTTTTTCTGGTCTGTTGCTTGCACATGCTGATCACATCGCGACCTCGAGTTTCCTGAATCAAGCCTTGTTCCCAACGAAGGCCTGCCATTCACACCTCGGATCCGCTGGAGGCAAGAGGGCCTTACGTCGCTCGACAAAGCTACTATCTCCACTCTTCTATAGCCCTGCCAGCAACCGTAAGGGTGCTGTGTCCCTGGGCGAGGTGTTGTTGGTGTTGTTGTTGATGTTGTTGATGTTGTTGGTGTTGTTGGTGTTGTTGATGTTGTTGATGTTGTTGGTGTTGTTGGTGTTGTTGGTGTTGTTGGTGTTGTTGGTGTTGTTGATGTTGTTGATGTTGTTGGTGTTGTTGGTGTTGTTGGTGTTGTTGATGTTGTTGATGTTGTTGATGTTGTTGATGTTGTTGGTGTTGTTGGTGTTGTTGATGTTGTTGATGTTGTTGATGTTGTTGATGTTGTTGATGTTGTTGGTGTTGTTGGTGTTGTTGATGTTGTTAATGTTGTTGATGTTGTTGGTGTTGTTGATGTGGTTGATGTTGTTGGTGTTGTTGGTGTTGTTCGCGTTGTTGGTGTTGTTTGTGTCGCTGGTGTTGTTGAAGTTGTTGATGTTGTTGATGTTGTTGATGTTGTTGGTGTTGTTGATGTTGTTGATGTTGTTGGTGTTGTTGCTGTTGTTGGTGTTGTTGATGTTGTTGGTGTTGTTGATGTTGTTGATGTTGTTGATGTTGTTGATGTTGTTGATGTTGTTGGTGTTGTTGATGTTGTTGATGTTGTTGGTGTTGTTGGTGTTGTTCGCGTTGTTGGTGTTGTTTGTGTCGCTGGTGTTGTTGAAGTTGTTGATGTTGTTGATGTTGTTGATGTTGTTGGTGTTGTTGATGTTGTTGATGTTGTTGGTGTTGTTGGTGTTGTTGGTGTTGTTGATGTTGTTGATGTTGTTGATGTTGTTGATGTTGTTGATGTTGTTGATGTTGTTGGTGTTGTTGACGTTGTTGGTGTTGTTGATGTTGTTGGTGTTGTTGATGTTGTTGATGTTGTTGGTGTTGTTGATGTTGTTGATGTTGTTGGTGTTGTTGTCGATGTTGTTGATGTTGTTGGTGTTGTTCGTGTTGTTGATGTTGTTGATGTTGTTGGTGTTGTTGGTGTTGTTGGTGTTGTTGGTGTTGTTGATGTTGTTGATGTTGTTGGTGTTGTTGGTGTTGTTGCTGTTGTTGATGTTGTTGGTGTTGTTGGTGTTGTTGGTGTTGTTGGTGTTGTTGGTGTTGTTGATGTTGTTGATGTTGTTGGTGTTGTTGGTGTTGTTGGTGTTGATGATCTTGTTGATGTTGTTGATGTTGTTGGTGTTGTTGGTGTTGTTGATGTTGTTGAAGTTGTTTGTGTTGTTGCGGTTGTTGGTGTTGTTGGCGTCGTTAATGTTGTTGATGTTGTTGATGTTGTTGATGTTGTTGATGTTGTTGATGTTGTTGATGTTGTTGGTGTTGTTGACGTTGTTGGTGTTGTTGATGTTGTTGATTTTGTTGATGTTGTTGATGTTGTTGGTGTTGTTGATGTTGTTGATGTTGTTGGTGTTGTTGGTGTTGTTGGTGTTGTTGGTGTTGTTGGTGTTGTTGATGTTGTTGATCTTGTTGGTGTTGTTGGTGTTGTTGGTGTTGTTGATGTTGTTGATGTTGTTGATGTTGTTGATGTTGTTGGTGTTGTTGGTGTTGTTCGCGTTGTTGGTGTTGTTTGTGTCGCTGGTGTTGTTGAAGTTGTTGATGTTGTTGATGTTGTTGGTGTTGTTGATGCTGTTGATGTTGTTGGTGTTGTTGGTGTTGTTGATGTTGTTGATGTTGTTGATGTTGTTGATGTTGTTGATGTTGTTGGTGTTGTTGAAGTTGTTAATGTTGTTGTTGTTGTTGGTGTTGTTGATGTTGTTGATGTTGTTGGTGTTGTTGGTGTTGTTCGCGTTGTTGGTGTTGTTTGTCTCGCTGGTGTTGTTGAAGTTGTTGATTTTGTTGATGTTGTTGATGTTGTTGGTGTTGTTGATGTTGTTGATGTTGTTGGTGTTGTTGCTGTTGTTGGTGTTGTTGGCGTCGCTAATGTCGTTGATGTTGTTGATGTTGTTGATGTTGTTGATGTTGTTGATGTTGTTGATGTTGTTGGTGTTGTTGACGTTGTTGGTGTTGTTGATGTTGTTGGTGTTGTTGGTGTTGTTGGCGTTGTTGGTGTTGTTACTATTGTTTGTGTCGCTGGTGTTGTTGAAGTTGTTGATGTTGTTGGTGTTGTTGATGTTGTTGATGTCGTTGATGTTGTTGATGTTGTTGATGTTGTTCATGTTGTTGATGTTGTTGATGTTGTTGGTGTTGGTGATGTTGGTGATGTTGTTGATGTTGTTGATGTTGTTGATGTTGTTGGTGTTGTTGGTGTTGTTGGTGTTGTTGTTGATGTTGTTGATGTTGTTGGTGTTGTTGGTGTTGTTGATGTTGTTGATGTTGTTGGTGTTGTTGGTGTTGTTGGTGTTGTTGTTGTTGTTGGTGTTGTTGATGTTGTTGATGTTGTTGGTGTTGTTGATGTTGTTGGTGTTGTTGTTGGTGTTGTTGATGTTGTTGGTGTTGTTGGTGTTGTCGATGTTGTTGATGTTGTTGGTGTTGTTCGCGTTGTTGGTGTTGTTTGTGTCGCTGGTGTTGTTGAAGTTGTTGATGTTGTTGATGTTGTTGATGTTGTTGGTGTTGTTGATGTTGTTGATGTTGTTGGTGTTGTTGCTGTTGTTGGTGTTGTTGGCGTCGTTAATGTCGTTGATGTTGTTGATGTTGTTGATGTTGTTGGTGTTGTTGGTGTTGTTGATGTTGTTGATGTTGTTGGTGTTGTTGGTGTTGTTGGTGTTGTTGATGTTGTTGATGTTGTTGGTGTTGTTGGTGTTGTTGATGTTGTTGATGTTGTTGGTGTTGTTGGTGTTGTTGGTGTTGTTGATGTTGTTGATGTTGTTGATGTTGTTGATGTTGTTGGTGTTGTTGATGTTGTTGGTGTTGTTGTTGGTGTTGTTGATGTTGTTGGTGTTGTTGGTGTTGTCGATGTTGTTGATGTTGTTGGTGTTGTTCGCGTTGTTGGTGTTGTTTGTGTCGCTGGTGTTGTTGAAGTTGTTGATGTTGTTGATGTTGTTGGTGTTGTTGGTGTTGTTGGTGTTGTTGTTGATGTTGTTGATGTTGTTGGTGTTGTTGGTGTTGTTGATGTTGTTGATGTTGTTGGTGTTGTTGGTGTTGTTGGTGTTGTTGATGTTGTTGATGTTGTTGATGTTGTTGATGTTGTTGGTGTTGTTGATGTTGTTGGTGTTGTTGTTGGTGTTGTTGATGTTGTTGGTGTTGTTGGTGTTGTCGATGTTGTTGATGTTGTTGGTGTTGTTCGCGTTGTTGGTGTTGTTTGTGTCGCTGGTGTTGTTGAAGTTGTTGATGTTGTTGATGTTGTTGATGTTGTTGGTGTTGTTGATGTTGTTGATGTTGTTGGTGTTGTTGCTGTTGTTGGTGTTGTTGGCGTCGTTAATGTCGTTGATGTTGTTGATGTTGTTGATGTTGTTGATGTTGTTGATGTTGTTGATGTTGTTGGTGTTGTTGACGTTGTTGGTGTTGTTGATGTTGTTGGTGTTGTTGGTATTGTTGGCGTTGTTGGTGTTGTTACTATTGTTTGTGTCGCTGGTGTTGTTGAAGTTGTTGATGTTGTTGGTGTCGTTGGTGTTGTTGATGTCGTTGATGTTGTTGATGTTGTTGATGTTGTTCATGTTGTTGATGTTGTTGATGTTGTTGGTGTTGGTGATGTTGGTGATGTTGTTGATGTTGTTGATGTCGTTGATGTTGTTGGTGTTGTTGATGTTGTTGGTGTTGTTGTTGATGTTGTTGATGTTGTTGGTGTTGTTGGTGTTGTTGATGTTGTTGATGTTGTTGGTGTTGTTGGTGTTGTTGGTGTTGTTGTTGTTGTTGGTGTTGTTGATGTTGTTGATGTTGTTGGTGTTGTTGGTGTTGTTGGTGTTGTTGATGTTGTTGATGTTGTTGATGTTGTTGGTGTTGTTGGTGCTGTTGATGTTGTTGATGTTGTTGATGTTGTTGGTGTTGTTGATGTTGTTGGTGTTGTTGTTGGTGTTGTTGATGTTGTTGGTGTTGTTGGTGTTGTTGATGTTGTTCAAGTTGTTGATGTTGTTGGTGTTGTTGATGTTGTTGATGTTGGTGATGTTGTTGGTGTTGTTGACGTTGTTGGTGTTGTTGATGTTGTTGGTGTTGTTGGTGTTGTTGGTGTTGTTGGTGTTGTTAGTGTTGTAGGTGTTGCTGGTGTTGTTGAAGTTGTTGATGTTGTTGGTGTTGTTGATGTTGTTGATGTTGTTGGTGTTGTTGATGTTGTTGATGTTGTTGATGTTGTTTATGTTGTTGATGTTGTTGGTGTTGTTGATGTTGTTGATGTTGTTGATGTTGTTGATGTTGTTGATGTTGTTGGTGTTGTTGATGTTGTTGATGTTGTTGATGTTGTTGGTGTTGTTGATGTTGTTGATGTTGTTGATGTTGTTGGTGTTGTAGCGGTGTAGCGGTGTAGCGGTGATGGGCCTGCTATGCGCGCGGCATCGCGCCCCCCCCTAGGATCACACAGCAGGGCAGGCTGGATGGCGTATGCCGCCACCAGCACACAGGTGCACACGGCACAGCATAGCTACACCGTGACACCACCATCTGTGGTACTCAGTCCCACAGAGTAAAACGGGGTCCCAGCCCCACTGAATAAAATGGGGCCAGCCCCACAGATTAGAGGGGGACCCTGCCCCACTGATTGAAAGGGGACCCAGCCCCATAGAGTAGGAGGGGACCTAGCCCCATTGCTTGACAGGGGACCCAGCCCCACACTGTAAAAGGGGACCCAGCCCCTGAGATCTGGATCAGCAGTGGGACAGAACCACACATGCTGTGCGCCGTAGAAGGCGGACGGGTGCTCTAGGGAGCCAGGTATCTGCAATAGATCCCCCCGCCAGTCGATTGCAAGGGGACCCAGCCCCACACAGTAAAAGGGGATCCAACCCACTGATTGAGAGGGGACCCAGCCCCATTGCTTGAAAGGGGACCCATCCCCTGAGATCTGGATCAGCAGTGGGACAGAACCACACATGCTGTGCGCCGTAGAAGGCGGACGGGTGCTCTAGGGAGCCAGGTATCTGCAATAGATCCTCCCGCCATTCGATTGCAAGGAGACCCAGCCCCACACAGTAAGAGGGGATCCAGCCCCATATAATGAAGGGGGACCCAGCCCCATTGATTGAAAGGGGACCCAGCCCCATTGATTGAAAGGGGACCCAGCCCCATGTACTGAAAGGGGACCCAGCCCCATTGATTGAAAGGGGACCCAGCCCCATTGATTGAAAGGGGACCCAGCCCCATTGATTGAAGGGGACCCAGCCCCATATAATGAAGGGGGACCCAGACCCATTGATTGGACGGGGACCCAGCCCCATATAATGAAAGGGGACCCAGCCCCATTGATTGATAGGGGACCCAGCCCCATATAATGAAAGCGGACCCAGCCCCATTGGTTGAAAGGGGACCTAGCCCCATTGATTGAAAGGGGACCCAGCCCCATTGATTGAAAGGGCACCCAGCCCCATTGATTGAAAGGGGACCTAGCCCCATTGATTGAAAGGGCACCCAGCCCCATTGATTGAAAGGGGACCTAGCCCCATTGATTGAAAGGGGACCCAGCCCCATTGATTGAAAGGGGACCCAGCCCCATATAATGAAAGGGGACCCAGCCCCATATAATGAAAGGGGACTCAGCCCCTCATAGCATACCTCCACAGGGCCCAGCCCAAGTATACTTCCATAGGGGAACCCAGCCCCATAACACCAGATATCTGGGGGCCCAGCCCCTCATGCTTCGACTGTGGATTGCCCTACCAGCAGACAGGGGCCTGCTGTGTGCCTAGGCGAGGAGGTTGTGTTGGTGTTGTTGATGTTGTTGATGTTGTTTGTGTTGTTGATGTTGTTGATGTTGTTGATGTTGTTGATGTTGTTGATGTTGTTGCTGTTGTTGCTGTTGTTGATGTTGCTGATGTTGCTGGTCTTGTTGATGTTGTTGATGTTGTTGATGTTGTTGGTGTTGTTGCTGTTGTTGATGTTGCTGATGTTGCTGGTCTTGTTGATGTTGTTATTGTTGTTGTTCAACAGGAAATAAATCAACAGGAAATCACAGGCGCCAAAGGCGCCGAAGAACATTTTTAGTTGGGTATACTAGAATTCAGGTTCCTGTTGTGTGGTGTCCGTCCCCCCCCCCCCGGAGGTGGGGGCGAACCGTCGTCCCTGGGGGGGGGGATGGACATGGAGAGGGGGGGGGGGCGGTAAGAGCCCTTGCTCTGCCGCAGTCCTTGCGCCCATGCGCCGCCCGTGCAGCCCCCACCCCCCCGCCTCGTTTGCAGCAAGCACATCCCGTTCCGGGGCTCCAAGCTCACCAGCGTCTTGAAGGACAGCTTCACGGGCCGCTCCCGCGCGGTGATGATCGCCTGTGTGTCGCCGGCCAGCAGCAACTGCGAGCACACGCTGAACACCCTCCGGTATGACGCGCCCCACTCCGGTCTGGCAGAATGGGCGGGTGGCAGACCTGGACGCCCCCGGGAGACAACAGCCGGGGGCATGTGGTCTGGCGGGCGTTGCTGGGGCCCTGGGGGTGGGGCAGGGATACATTGCAAGGGCAGGAGCCCCCCCCCCCCCCCTCCAGGGCGCCCAGCCTACGCCCAGCCACTGTCCCCCTGACGCCAAGTGCCCGCCTCAACGGCATTTGTAACCGACAGTAACCCCCCCTAACCGCTTCGGCAACCTCCTCCAACCGCCTGTCTAACCGCTTTAGGGGCCGCCTCTGAGGCCCCTCCCCTTCTAATGCATCCCTCGGGGGCCGGGGGGGTGGGTGCAGGGCTGCGTCTTCATTCCCAACGCCGCGCCTGAGGTCCCACCGCGTCCCGATCGGTTTGGGGGATGCAGCGAGGGGGCAGGCCTGCGGTGGAACGGGGGTGTGGCCCCCTCCACCCGGGGGATGGCTGCCAGTCTCGTCCCCAAACCGCTTCCGCCCTAATGCACCAAGGGCCGCGGTTGGAATGGGACCCTCCCGTTCACATGCCGGCGTGGGAAAAGACCACCGCTGGGATTGCCGCGCCGCACAACACATCACCCCACGATCGCGGTGCTGGTGGTTGGCCCTGTGTCTTCATGTTCTAGTGGCCGTCCCAGCGTCAACATGTGGCAAAAAAGTGGCAACAAATGGCAATGTTGGCCACCAGGGGTCAGCACGCTTCAGCAAGCTGCAACGAAGGCAGTTAGAGAAGCGGTTACTGCTGGGCAGTAAAGCGGTGAAGGCAGGGATGCATGGGACGGGAAGGCACCTCAGGGGCGGCCCCAGGAGCAGTTAGGCAGGCGGTTGGAGGAGGTTGCCGAAGTGGTTGGGGGCGGTTACTGTCGGTTACAAGTGCCTTTGAAGCCGGCAGTTTGCGTCAGGGAGACAGTGGCTGGGCATAGGCTGGGCGCCCTGGAGGGCAGGAGGGGGGCAGGGAAGTATTACAATGGTTGTACAGGGGGTGCCAGGGCAACCCCTGCTCAACCGGCATCAGGTGGGGTTGTCTCCCGCATCCCAGACGGGCTGTTTGCACGACACGGGATGGAGCCCACCAGGGGCAGACCATCCGTGAGGGGGAAGGGGTTGACAAGGGTACCCCACACCAACATCAGTAACCCACCCACGGTCGCCCATGTCCCCCCCAACCCTGGCCTCCGGGGGGGCAGCAGGAGCGGGAGCGGGGATGGCCGAGTGGTGCATGGGCGTAGGGCCGCGCGTCCGGGCCCAGTCCCAAACATCCGAATTTGGGCGAGTTCGCGAATCGGCCCTCGGCTCGGCCGTACAAGGCAGACCCTGTGGCGGAGGTTGTTTGTGGTGGTGGTGAGGGGGGGGGGGCTCTCCCTGTGCGGACCTGATTGCTGTGGCAGTGGCCTGTGGAGAGTGGCCCTGGGCACCCCCTGCCCCTCCGCCTCCTGGTGGGGCCGTAGCTCTTAGAGGGCCCACACCATGGTGCGCTGGGGTCCTGCTGGGCCCTTGAGGAGCGTGGGTCGTGCCCACAGCCAGGCCCTCCACACCTGCATTTCCACAGTACAATGGGGGGGGGGGAGCCGGCCACTACAGCCCTTGGTGCGTGGTGGCATGGCAGTGTGGATGTGTGTGGGGGCGGTTTACGGTTAGGGTCACCGAGCTGGTGGAACCAGTCTTGGTTTTATAACCCTTTTTAGTGTCTAGGGTGGACGTACCAGGTTTAGCAGCAGCAGCAAGCAGCAAGCAAGCAAGCTGCAACACGCGCGAAATGGGTAAAAATCAGAACTCCGCTGTGGTGCTTCGGATTTGGTGGAATTTTTGGAGGAAGATAGCTATGAGTGTTAGGGACAACCACACAAAGTTTGAGCAAGAAACTCAACGGTGGCGGCTAGGAACAGCTGTCGCAAGTGGCGGACCTCAGTTTCAGAAACTGCAATTTAGGGCCAAAAACAGCCATTTTTGGGCCAAAACAGCCCTAGAACCCATTCAAAACGGCCAAACGAAGGGAAACGGTGGGTACACTCTATGGGCGCCTTGACTTTCCCGTGTCAACGGCCCTCTAACTCCACGATATGTCACAGAAACGGCCCAAAAGGCCCCCAGAAGCCCCAAATTTTGTGTCGACTCGCTAGCAACAGCCACAAACCAAGAATAGGCCATATCTTTGGCTACATGGCTCAAAATGCGATTCAGAGGGCACCTAATCCACCCGCAACCCCCCACTTTTTGTGGTTTCCACCCCTCAGAATTGCCTAAACGGACGCCTAGACCCCAATACCTAGGCCCACTAGGCTGCGCGGCAAGCTGCAAGCCCAAGCCCAAACAGGTGGGTGCCCAAATGGGTCAACGGGTCTAGTAGGGGCAGAAAAATGACTTTTCTCAAAAATGATCCTAGACCATGTGCGATGGTAAAACAAGTGTTTTTGGACTGTTTTGAGCTTGTGGTGGCCCATTTTGGTCCTCCGAAAATCCCAAAATGCCTTGAAAATGGGCTGTTTTGGGACCAAAAATGGGTCAAAAATGGGTAAAAAACGCATTTTTCCAAACCTCATCCTAGACCATTTGGGGTGCACCATCGGGCGAAATGAGCCCATTTTGAGCCCATTTTGGGGGCATTTTGGCCCCTCAGAAGTCCAAAAAAGCCTTGAAAGTGGGCCTCGTGGTGAAGGGGATCACTTGCAAGCTGATTCGACTCTGTCAACGGCCTTCAATGTGTGACTCATTGGTGTCCCTCACCATTCATAGCTGATGTTCCCTCCCCCACCAGCTCGGTCCCAATATTTAGTCTTGATTAGGGTCACCGAGCTAGTGGAACCAGTCTTGGTTTTATAACCCTTTTTAGTGTCTAGGCTGGACCTACCAGGTTTAGCAGCAGCAAGCAAGCAAGCAAGCAAGCACGCGCGAAATGGGTAAAAATCAGATCTCCGTCGTGGTGCTTCGGATTTGGTTGAAATTTTGGTGGATGATACCTATGGGTGTGAAGTACAATCACACAAAGTTTGAGCGAGAAACTCAACGGTGGCGGCCGGGAATGGGATTCGCAAGTGGCGGACCTCAGTTTCAAAAACTGCAGTTTAGGGCCTAGAACAGCCATTTTTGGGCCAAAAAACTGCAGTTTAGGGCGTAGAACAGCCATTTTTGGGCCAAAAAAGCCCTCGAACACATTCAAAACGGCCAAACGAAGGGAAACGGTGGGTACACTCCACGTGCGCCTTGACTTCCCCGTGTCAACGAGCTCTTTGCGGCCCTCTAACTCCATGATATGTCCCGGAAACGGCCCAAAAAGGCCCCCAGAAGCTTCAAATGCCGACAGCCACAAACCAAGAATAGGCCATATCTTTGGCTACATGGCTCAAAATGCGATTCCGAGGGCACCTAATCCACCCGCAACCCCCCACTTTTTGTGGTTTCCATCCCTCAAAATTGCCTAAACGGACGCCTAGACCCCAATACCTAGGCCCACTAGGCTGCGCGGCAAGGTGCAAGCTCAAGCCCAAACAAGTGGGTGCCCAAATGGGTCAACGGGTCCGGTAGGGGCAAAAAGATGACTTTTCTCAAAAATGATCCTAGACCATGTGCGACGCTAAAACAAGTGTTTTTGGACTGTTTTGAGCTTGTGGTGGCCCATTTTGGTCCTCCGAAAATCCCAAAATGCCTTGAAAATGGGCTGTTTTGGGACCAAAAATGGGTCAAAAATGGGTAAAAAACGCATTTTTCCAAACCTCATCCTAGACCATTTGGGGTGCACAATCGGGCGAAATGAGCCCATTTTGAGCCCATTTTGGGGGCATTTTGGCCCCTCAGAAGTCCAAAAAAGCCTTGAAAGTGGGCCTCGTGGTGAAGGGGATCACTTGCAAGCTGATTCGACTCTGTCAACGGCCTTCAATGTGTGACTCATTGGTGTCCCTCACCATTCATAGCTGATGTTCCCTCCCCCACCAGCTCGGTCCCAATATTTAGTCTTGATTAGGGTCACCGAGCTAGTGGAACCAGTCTTGGTTTTATAACCCTTTTTAGTGTCTAGGCTGGACCTACCAGGTTTAGCAGCAGCAAGCAAGCAAGCAAGCAAGCACGCGCGAAATGGGTAAAAATCAAATCTCCGTCGTGGTGCTTCGGATTTGGTTGAAATTTTGGTGGATGATACCTATGGGTGTGAAGTACAATCACACAAAGTTTGAGCGAGAAACTCAACGGTGGCGGCCGGGAATGGGATTCGCAAGTGGCGGACCTCAGTTTCAAAAACTGCAGTTTAGGGCCTAGAACAGCCATTTTTGGGCCAAAAAACTGCAGTTTAGGGCGTAGAACAGCCATTTTTGGGCCAAAAAAGCCCTCGAACACATTCAAAACGGCCAAACGAAGGGAAACGGTGGGTACACTCCACGTGCGCCTTGACTTCCCCGTGTCAACGAGCTCTTTGCGGCCCTCTAACTCCATGATATGTCCCGGAAACGGCCCAAAAAGGCCCCCAGAAGCTTCAAATGCCGACAGCCACAAACCAAGAATAGGCCATATCTTTGGCTACATGGCTCAAAATGCGATTCCGAGGGCACCTAATCCACCCGCAACCCCCCACTTTTTGTGGTTTCCATCCCTCAGAATTGCCTAAACGGACGCCTAGACCCCAATACCTAGGCCCACTAGGCTGCGCGGCAAGCTGCAAGCTCAAGCCCAAACAAGTGGGTGCCCAAATGGGTCAACGGGTCCGGTAGGGGCAAAAAGATGACTTTTCTCAAAAATGATCCTAGACCATGTGCGACGCTAAAACAAGTGTTTTTGGACCGTTTTGAGCTTGTGGTGGCCCATTTTGGTCCTCCGAAAATCCCAAAATGCCTTGAAAATGGGCTGTTTTGGGACCAAAAATGGGTCAAAAATGGGTAAAAAACGCATTTTTCCAAACCTCATCCTAGACCATTTGGGGTGCACAATCGGGCAAAATGAGCCCATTTTGAGCCCATTTTGGGGGCATTTTGGCCCCTCAGAAGTCCAAAAAAGCCTTGAAAGTGGGCCTCGTGGTGAAGGGGATCACTTGCAAGCTGATTCGACTCTGTCAACGGCCTTCAATGTCTGACTCATTGGTGTCCCTCACCATTCATAGCTGATGTTCCCTCCCCCACCAGCTCGGTCCCAATATTTAGTCTTGATTAGGCTCACCGAGCTAGTGGAACCAGTCTTGGTTTTATAACCCTTTTTAGTGTCTAGGCTGGACCTACCAGGTTTAGCAGCAGCAAGCAAGCAAGCAAGCAAGCACGCGCGAAATGGGTAAAAATCAGAACTCCGTCGTGGTGCTTCGGATTTGGTTGAAATTTTGGTGCATGATACCTATGGGTGTGAAGTACAATCACACAAAGTTTGAGCGAGAAACTCAACGGTGGCGGCCGGGAACGGGATTCGCAAGTGGCGGACCTCAATTTCAAAAACTGCAGTTTAGGGCCAAGAATAGCCATTTTTGGGCCAAAAAAGCCCTCGAACACATTCAAAACGGCCAAACGAAGGGAAACGGTGGGTACACTCCACGTGCGCCTTGACTTCCCCGTGTCAACGAGCTCTTTGCGGCCCTCTAACTCCATGATATGTCCCGGAAACGGCCCAAAAAGGCCCCCAGAAGCTTCAAATGCCGACAGCCACAAACCAAGAATAGGCCATATCTTTGGCTACATGGCTCAAAATGCGATTCCGAGGGCACCTAATCCACCCGCAACCCCCCACTTTTTGTGGTTTCCAACCCTCAGAATTGCCTAAACGGACGCCTAGACCCCAATACCTAGGCCCACTAGGCTGCGCGGCAAGCTGCAAGCTCAAGCCCAAACAAGTGGGTGCCCAAATGGGTCAACGGCTCCAGTAGGGGCAAAAAGATGACTTTTCTCAAAAATGATCCTAGACCATGTGCGACGCTAAAACAAGTGTTTTTGGACTGTTTTGAGCTTGTGGTGGCCCATTTTGGTCCTCCGAAAATCCCAAAATGCCTTGAAAATGGGCTGTTTTGGGACCAAAAATGGGTCAAAAATGGGTAAAAAACGCATTTTTCCAAACCTCATCCTAGACCATTTGGGGTGCACCATCGGGCGAAATGAGCCCATTTTGAGCCCATTTTGGGGGCATTTTGGCCCCTCAGAAGTCCAAAAAAGCCTTGAAAGTGGGCCTCGTGGTGAAGGGGATCACTTGCAAGCTGATTCGACTCTGTCAACGGCCTTCAATGTGTGACTCATTGGTGTCCCTCACCATTCATAGCTGATGTTCCCTCCCCCACCAGCTCGGTCCCAATATTTAGTCTTGATTACGGTCACCGAGCTAGTGGAACCAGTCTTGGTTTTATAACCCTTTTTAGTGTCTAGGCTGGACCTACCAGGTTTAGCAGTAGCAAGCAAGCAAACAAGCAAGCACGCGCGAAACGGGTAAAAATCAAATCTCTGTTGTGGTGCTTCGGATTTGGTTGAAATTTTGGTGGATGATACCTATGGGTGTGAAGTACAATCACACAAAGTTTGAGCGAGAAACTCAACGGTGGCGGCCGGGAACGGGATTCGCAAGTGGCGGACCTCAGTTTCAAAAACTGCAGTTTAGGGCCTACAACAGCCATTTTTGGGCCAAAAAACTGCAGTTTAGGGCCAAGAACAGCCATTTTTGGGCCAAAAAAGCCCTCGAACACATTCAAAACGGCCAAACGAAGGGAAACGGTGGGTACACTCCACGTGCGCCTTGACTTCCCCGTGTCAACGAGCTCTTTGCGGCCCTCTAACTCCATGATATGTCCCGGAAACGGCCCAAAAAGGCCCCCAGAAGCTTCAAATGCCGACAGCCACAGGCCAACAATAGGCCATATCTTTGGCTACATGGCTCAAAATGCGATTCCGAGGGCACCTAATCCACCCGCAACCCCCCACTTTTTGTGGTTTCCACCCCTCAGAATTGCCTAAACGGACGCCTAGACCCCAATACCTAGGCCCACTAGGCTGCGCGGCAAGCTGCAAGCTCAAGCCCAAACAAGTGGGTGCCCAAATGGGTCAACGGGTCCGGTAGGGGCAAAAAGATGACTTTTCTCAAAAATGATCCTAGACCATGTGCGACGCTAAAACAAGTGTTTTTGGACCGTTTTGAGCTTGTGGTGGCCCATTTTGGTCCTCCGAAAATCCCAAAATGCCTTGAAAAGGGGCTGTTTTGGGACCAAAAATGGGTCAAAAATGGGTAAAAAACGCATTTTTCCAAACCTCATCCTAGACCATTTGGGGTGCACCATCGGGCGAAATGAGCCCATTTTGAGCCCATTTTGGGGGCATTTTGGCCCCTCAGAAGTCCAAAAAAGCCTTGAAAGTGGGCCTCGTGGTGAAGGGGATCACTTGCAAGCTGATTCGACTCTGTCAACGGCCTTCAATGTGTGACTCATTGGTGTCCCTCACCATTCATAGCTGATGTTCCCTCCCCCACCAGCTCGGTCCCAATATTTAGTCTTGATTAGGGTCACCGAGCTAGTGGAACCAGTCTTGGTTTTATAACCCTTTTTAGTGTCTAGGCTGGACCTACCAGGTTTAGCAGCAGCAAGCAAGCAAGCAAGCAGCACGCGCGAAAGGGGTAAAAATCAGATCTCCGTCGTGGTGCTTCGGATTTGGTTGAAATTTTGGTGGATGATACCTATGGGTGTGAAGTACAATCACACAAAGTTTGAGCGAGAAACTCAACGGTGGCGGCCGGGAACGGGATTCGCAAGTGGTGGACCTCAGTTTCAAAAACTGCAGTTTAGGGCCAAGAACAGCCATTTTTGGGCCAAAAAAGCCCTCGAACACATTCAAAACGGCCAAACGAAGGGAAACGGTGGGTACACTCCACGTGCGCCTTGACTTCCCCGTGTCAAGGAGCTCTTTGCGGCCCTCTAACTCCATGATATGTCCCGGAAACGGCCCAAAAAGGCCCCCAGAAGCTTCAAATGCCGACAGCCACAAACCAAGAATAGGCCATATCTTTGGCTACATGGCTCAAAATGCGATTCCGAGGGCACCTAATCCACCCGCAACCCCCCACTTTTTGTGGTTTCCACCCCTCAGAATTGCCTAAACGGACGCCTAGACCCCAATACCTAGGCCCACTAGGCTGCGCGGCAAGCTGCAAGCTCAAGCCCAAACAAGTGGGTGCCCAAATGGGTCAACGGGTCCAGTAGGGGCAAAAAGATGACTTTTCTCAAAAATGATCCTAGACCATGTGCGACGCTAAAACAAGTGTTTTTGGACCGTTTTGAGCTTGTGGTGGCCCATTTTGGTCCTCCGAAAATCCCAAAATGCCTTGAAAATGGGCTGTTTTGGGACCAAAAATGGGTCAAAAATGGGTAAAAAACGCATTTTTCCAAACCTCATCCTAGACCATTTGGGGTGCACCATCGGGCGAAATGAGCCCATTTTGAGCCCATTTTGGGGGCATTTTGGCCCCTCAGAAGTCCAAAAAAGCCTTGAAAGTGGGCCTCGTGGTGAAGGGGATCACTTGCAAGCTGATTCGACTCTGTCAACGGCCTTCAATGTGTGACTCATTGGTGTCCCTCACCATTCATAGCTGATGTTGCGAAATGGGTAAAAATCAGAACTCCGTCGTGGTGCTTCGGATTTGGTTGAAATTTTGCTGGATGATACCTATGGGTGTGAAGTACAATCACACAAAGTTTGAGCGAGAAACTCAACGGTGGCGGCCGGGAATGGGATTCGCAAGTGGCGGACCTCAGTTTCAAAAACTGCAGTTTAGGGCCAAGAACAGCCATTTTTGGGCCAAAAAAGCCCTCGAACACCTTCAAAACGGCCAAACGAAGGGAAACGGTGGGTACACTGCACGGGCGCCTTGACTTCCCCGTGTCAACGAGCTCTTTGCGGCCCTCTAACTCCATGATATGTCCCGGAAACGGCCCAAAAAGGCCCCCAGAAGCTTCAAATGCCGACAGCCACAAACCAAGAATAGGCCATATCTTTGGCTACATGGCTCAAAATGCGATTCCGAGGGCACCTAATCCACCCGCAACCCCCCACTTTTTGTGGTTTCCACCCCTCAGGATTGCCCAAATGGACGCCTAGACCCCAATACCTAGGCCCACTAGGCTGCGCGGCAAGCTACAAGCTCAAGCCCAAACAAGTGGGTGCCCAAATGGGTCAACGGGTCCGGTAGGGGCAAAAAGATGACTTTTCTCAAAAATGATCCTAGACCATGTGCGACGCTAAAACAAGTGTTTTTGGACCGTTTTGAGCTTGTGGTGGCCCATTTTGGTCCTCCGAAAATCCCAAAATGCCTTGAAAAGGGGCTGTTTTGGGACCAAAAATGGGTCAAAAATGGGTAAAAAACGCATTTTTCCAAACCTCATCCTAGACCATTTGGGGTGCACCATCGGGCGAAATGAGCCCATTTTGAGCCCATTTTGGGGGCATTTTGGCCCCTTAGAAGTCCAAAAAAGCCTTGAAAGTGGGCCTCGTGGTGAAGGGGATCACTTGCAAGCTGATTCGACTCTGTCAACGGCCTTCAATGTGTGACTCATTGGTGTCCCTCACCATTCATAGCTGATGTTCCCTCCCCCACCAGCTCGGTCCCAATATTTAGTCTTGATTAGGGTCACCGAGCTAGTGGAACCAGTCTTGGTTTTATAACCCTTTTTAGTGTCTAGGCTGGACCTACCAGGTTTAGCAGCAGCAAGCAAGCAAGCAAGCAGCACGCGCGAAAGGGGTAAAAATCAGATCTCCGTCGTGGTGCTTCGGATTTGGTTGAAATTTTGGTGGATGATACCTATGGGTGTGAAGTACAATCACACAAAGTTTGAGCGAGAAACTCAACGGTGGCGGCCGGGAACGGGATTCGCAAGTGGTGGACCTCAGTTTCAAAAACTGCAGTTTAGGGCCAAGAACAGCCATTTTTGGGCCAAAAAAGCCCTCGAACACATTCAAAACGGCCAAACGAAGGGAAACGGTGGGTACACTCCACGTGCGCCTTGACTTCCCCGTGTCAAGGAGCTCTTTGCGGCCCTCTAACTCCATGATATGTCCCGGAAACGGCCCAAAAAGGCCCCCAGAAGCTTCAAATGCCGACAGCCACAAACCAAGAATAGGCCATATCTTTGGCTACATGGCTCAAAATGCGATTCCGAGGGCACCTAATCCACCCGCAACCCCCCACTTTTTGTGGTTTCCACCCCTCAGAATTGCCTAAACGGACGCCTAGACCCCAATACCTAGGCCCACTAGGCTGCGCGGCAAGCTGCAAGCTCAAGCCCAAACAAGTGGGTGCCCAAATGGGTCAACGGGTCCAGTAGGGGCAAAAAGATGACTTTTCTCAAAAATGATCCTAGACCATGTGCGACGCTAAAACAAGTGTTTTTGGACCGTTTTGAGCTTGTGGTGGCCCATTTTGGTCCTCCGAAAATCCCAAAATGCCTTGAAAATGGGCTGTTTTGGGACCAAAAATGGGTCAAAAATGGGTAAAAAACGCATTTTTCCAAACCTCATCCTAGACCATTTGGGGTGCACCATCGGGCGAAATGAGCCCATTTTGAGCCCATTTTGGGGGCATTTTGGCCCCTCAGAAGTCCAAAAAAGCCTTGAAAGTGGGCCTCGTGGTGAAGGGGATCACTTGCAAGCTGATTCGACTCTGTCAACGGCCTTCAATGTGTGACTCATTGGTGTCCCTCACCATTCATAGCTGATGTTGCGAAATGGGTAAAAATCAGAACTCCGTCGTGGTGCTTCGGATTTGGTTGAAATTTTGCTGGATGATACCTATGGGTGTGAAGTACAATCACACAAAGTTTGAGCGAGAAACTCAACGGTGGCGGCCGGGAATGGGATTCGCAAGTGGCGGACCTCAGTTTCAAAAACTGCAGTTTAGGGCCAAGAACAGCCATTTTTGGGCCAAAAAAGCCCTCGAACACATTCAAAACGGCCAAACGAAGGGAAACGGTGGGTACACTGCACGGGCGCCTTGACTTCCCCGTGTCAACGAGCTCTTTGCGGCCCTCTAACTCCATGATATGTCCCGGAAACGGCCCAAAAAGGCCCCCAGAAGCTTCAAATGCCGACAGCCACAAACCAAGAATAGGCCATATCTTTGGCTACATGGCTCAAAATGCGATTCCGAGGGCACCTAATCCACCCGCAACCCCCCACTTTTTGTGGTTTCCACCCCTCAGGATTGCCCAAATGGACGCCTAGACCCCAATACCTAGGCCCACTAGGCTGCGCGGCAAGCTGCAAGCTCAAGCCCAAACAAGTGGGTGCCCAAATGGGTCAACGGGTCCGGTAGGGGCAAAAAGATGACTTTTCTCAAAAAATGATCCTAGACCATGTGCGACGCTAAAACAAGTGTTTTTGGACCGTTTTGAGCTTGTGGTGGCCCATTTTGCTCCTCCGAAAATCCCAAAATGCCTTGAAAATGGGCTGTTTTGGGACCAAAAATGGGTCAAAAATGGGTAAAAAACGCATTTTTCCAAACCTCATCCTAGACCATTTGGGGTGCACCATCGGGCGAAATGAGCCCATTTTGAGCCCATTTTGGGGGCATTTTGGCCCCTCAGAAGTCCAAAAAAGCCTTGAAAGTGGGCCTCGTGGTGAAGGGGATCACTTGCAAGCTGATTCGACTCTGTCAACGGCCTTCAATGTGTGACTCATTGGTGTCCCTCACCATTCATAGCTAATGTTCCCTCCCCCACCAGCTCGGTCCCAATATTTAGTCTTGATTAGGGTCACCGAGCTAGTGGAACCAGTCTTGGTTTTATAACCCTTTTTAGTGTCTAGGCTGGACCTACCAGGTTTAGCAGCAGCAAGCAAGCAAGCAAGCAGCACGCGCGAAATGGGTAAAAATCAGATCTCCGTCGTGGTGCTTCGGATTTGGTTGAAATTTTGGGGCATGATACCTATGGGTGTGAAGTACAATCACACAAAGTTTGAGCGAGAAACTCAACGGTGGCGGCCGGGAACGGGATTCGCAAGTGGCGGACCTCAGTTTCCAAAACTGCAGTTTAGGGCCAAGAACAGCCATTTTTGGGCCAAAAAAGCCGTGGAACACATTCAAAACGGCCAAACGAAGGGAAACGGTGGGTACACTCCACGTGCGCCTTGACTTCCCCGTGTCAACGAGCTCTTTGCGGCCCTCTAACTCCATGATATGTCCCGGAAACGGCCCAAAAAGGCCCCCAGAAGCTTCAAATGCCGACAGCCACAAACCAAGAATAGGCCATATCTTTGGCTACATGGCTCAAAATGCGATTCCGAGGGCACCTAATCCACCCGCAACCCCCCACTTTTTGTGGTTTCCACCCCTCAGAACTGCCCAAACGGACGCCTACACCCCAATACCTAGGCCCACTAGGCTGCGCGGCAAGCTGCAAGCCCAAGCCCAAACAAGTGGGTGCCCAAATGGGTCAACGGGTCCAGTAGGGGCAAAAAGATGACTTTTCTCAAAAATGATCCTAGACCATGTGCGACGCTAAAACAAGTGTTTTTGGACCGTTTTGAGCTTGTGGTGGCCCATTTTGGTCCTCCGAAAATCCCAAAATGCCTTGAAAATGGGCTATTTTGGGACCAAAAATGGGTCAAAAATGGGTAAAAAACGCATTTTTCCAAACCTCATCCTAGACCATTTGGGGTGCACAATCGGGCGAAATGAGCCCATTTTGAGCCCATTTTGGGGGCATTTTGGCCCCTCAGAAGTCCAAAAAAGCCTTGAAAGTGGGCCTCGTGGTGAAGGGGATCACTTGCAAGCTGATTCGACTCTGTCAACGGCCTTCAATGTGTGACTCATTGGTGTCCCTCACCATTCATAGCTGATGTTCCCTCCCCCACCAGCTCGGTCCCAATATTTAGTCTTGATTAGGCTCACCGAGCTAGTGGAACCAGTCTTGGTTTTATAACCCTTTTTAGTGTCTAGGCTGGACCTACCAGGTTTAGCAGCAGCAAGCAAGCAAGCAAGCAGCATGCGCGAAATGGGTAAAAATCAGATCTCCGTCGTGGTGCTTCGGATTTGGTTGAAATTTTGGTGGATGATACCTATGGGTGTGAAGTACAATCACACAAAGTTTGAGTGAGAAACTCAACGGTGGCGGCCGGGAACGGGATTCGCAAGTGGCGGACCTCAGTTTCAAAAACTGCAGTTTAGGGCCAAGAACAGCCATTTTTGGGCCAAAAAAGCCCTCGAACACATTCAAAACGGCCAAACGAAGGGAAACGGTGGGTACACTCCACGTGCGCCTTGACTTCCCCGTGTCAACGAGCTCTTTGCGGCCCTCTAACTCCATGATATGTCCCGGAAACGGCCCACAAAGGCCCCCAGAAGCTTCAAATGCCGACAGCCACAAACCAAGAATAGGCCATATCTTTGGCTACATGGCTCAAAATGCGATTCAGAGGGCACCTAATCCACCCGCAACCCCCCACTTTTTGTGGTTTCCATCCATCAGAATTGCCTAAACGGACGCCTAGACCCCAATACCTAGGCCCACTAGGCTGCGCGGCAAGCTGCAAGCCCAAACCCAAACAAGTGGGTGCCCAAATGGGTCAACGGGTCCAGTAGGGGCAAAAAGATGACTTTTCTCAAAAATGATCCTAGACCATGTGCGACGCTAAAACAAGTGTTTTTGGACCGTTTTGAGCTTGTGGTGGCCCATTTTGGTCCTCCGAAAATCCCAAAATGCCTTGAAAATGGGCTGTTTTGGGACCAAAAATGGGTCAAAAATGGGTAAAAAACGCATTTTTCCAAACCTCATCCTAGACCATTTGGGGTGCACAATCAGGCGAAATGAGCCCATTTTGAGCCCATTTTGGGGGCATTTTGGCCCCTCAGAAGTCCAAAAAAGCCTTGAAAGTGGGCCTCGTGGTGAAGGGGATCACTTGCAAGCTGATTCGACTCTGTCAACGGCCCTCAATGTGTGACTCATTGGTGTCCCTCACCATTCATAGCTGATGTTCCCTCCCCCACCAGCTCGGTCCCAATATTTAGTCTTGATTAGGGTCACCGAGCTAGTGGAACCAGTCTTGGTTTTATAACCCTTTTTAGTGTCTAGGCTGGACCTACCAGGTTTAGCAGCAGCAAGCAAGCAAGCAAGCAGCACGCGCGAAATGGGTAAAAATCAGATCTCCGTCGTGGTGCTTCGGATTTGGTTGAAATTTCGGTGGATGATACCTATGGGTGTGAAGTACAATCACACAAAGTTTGAGCGAGAAACTCAACGGTGGCGGCCGGGAACGGGATTCGCAAGTGGCGGACCTCAATTTCAAAAACTGCAGTTTAGGGCCAAGAACAGCCATTTTTGGGCCAAAAAAGCCCTCGAACACATTCAAAACGGCCAAACGAAGGGAAACGGTGGGTACACTCCACGTGCGCCTTGACTTCCCCGTGTCAACGAGCTCTTTGCGGCCCTCTAACTCCATGATATGTCCCGGAAACGGCCCAAAAAGGCCCCCAGAAGCTTCAAATGCCGACAGCCACAAACCAAGAATAGGCCATATCTTTGGCTACATGGCTCAAAATGCGATTCCGAGGGCACCTAATCCACCCGCAACCCCCCACTTTTTGTGGTTTCCACCCATCAGAATTGCCTAAACGGACGCCTAGACCCCAATACCTAGGCCCACTAGGCTGCGCGGCAAGCTGCAAGCCCAAGCCCAAACAAGTGGGTGCCCAAATGGGTCAACGGGTCCAGTAGGGGCAAAAAGATGACTTTTCTCAAAAATGATCCTAGACCATGTGCGACGCTAAAACAAGTGTTTTTGGACCGTTTTGAGCTTGTGGTGGCCCATTTTGGTCCTCCGAAAATCCCAAAATGCCTTGAAAATGGGCTGTTTTGGGACCAAAAATGGGTCAAAAATGGCTAAAAAACGCATTTTTCCAAACCTCATCCTAGACCATTTGGGGTGCACCATCGGGCGAAATGAGCCCATTTTGAGCCCATTTTGGGGGCATTTTGGCCCCTCAGAAGTCCAAAAAAGCCTTGAAAGTGGGCCTCGTGGTGAAGGGGATCACTTGCAAGCTGATTCGACTCTGTCAACGGCCTTCAATGTGTGACTCATTGGTGTCCCTCACCATTCATAGCTGATGTTCCCTCCCCCACCAGCTCGGTCCCAATATTTAGTCTTGATTAGGGTCACCGAGCTAGTGGAACCAGTCTTGGTTTTATAACCCTTTTTAGTGTCTAGGCTGGACCTACCAGGTTTAGCAGCAGCAAGCAAGCAGCACGCGCAAAATGGGTAAAAATCAGATCTCCGTCGTGGTGCTTCGGATTTGGTTGAAATTTTGGTGGATGATACCTATGGGTGTGAAGTACAATCACACAAAGTTTGAATGAGAAACTGAACGGTGGCGGCCGGGAACGGGATTCGCAAGTGGTGGACCTCAGTTTCCAAAACTGCAGTTTAGGGCCAAGAACAGCCATTTTTGGGCCAAAAAAGCCCTCGAACACATTCAAAACGGCCAAACGAAGGGAAACGGTGGGTACACTCCACGTGCGCCTTGACTTCCCCGTGTCAACGAGCTCTTTGCGGCCCTCTAACTCCATGATATGTCCCGGAAACGGCCCAAAAAGGCCCCCCGAAGCTTCAAATGCCGACAGCCACAGGCCAACAATAGGCCATATCTTTGGCTACATGGCTCAAAATGCAATTCAGAGGGCACCTAATCCACCCGCAACCCCCCACTTTTTGTGGTTTCCACCCCTCAGAATTGCCTAAACGGACGCCTAGACCCCAATACCTAGGCCCACTAGGCTGCGCGGCAAGCTGCAAGCTCAAGCCCAAACAAGTGGGTGCCCAAATGGGTCAACGGGTCCAGTAGGGGCAAAAAGATGACTTTTCTCAAAAATGATCCTAGACCATGTGCGACGCTAAAACAAGTGTTTTTGGACCGTTTTGAGCTTGTGGTGGCCCATTTTGGTCCTCCGAAAATCCCAAAATGCCTTGAAAATGGGCTGTTTTGGGACCAAAAATGGGTAAAAAAACGCATTTTTCCAAACCTCATCCTAGACCATTTGGGGTGCACAATCGGGCGAAATGAGCCCACTTTGAGCCCATTTTGGGGGCATTTTGGCCCCTCAGAAGTCCAAAAAAGCCTTGAAAGTGGGCCTCGTGGTGAAGGGGATCACTTGCAAGCTGATTCGACTCTGTCAACGGCCTTCAATGTGTGACTCATTGGTGTCCCTCACCATTCATAGCTGATGTTCTCTCCCCCACCAGCTCGGTCCCAATATTTAGTCTTGATTAGGGTCACCGAGCTAGTGGAACCAGTCTTGGTTTTATAACCCTTTTTAGTGTCTAGGCTGGACCTACGAGGTTTAGCAGCAGCAAGCAAGCAAGCAAGCAGCACGCGCGAAATGGGTAAAAATCAGATCTCCGTCGTGGTGCTTCGGATTTGGTTGAAATTTTGGCGGATGATACCTATGGGTGTGAAGTACAATCACACAAAGTTTGAATGAGAAACTCAACGGTGGCGGCCGGGAACGGGATTCGCAAGTGGTGGACCTCAGTTTCAAAAACTGCAGTTTAGGACCAAGAACAGCCATTTTTGGGCCAAAAAAGCCCTCGAACACATTCAAAACGGCCAAACGAAGGGAAACGGTGGGTACACTCCACGTGCGCCTTGACTTCCCCGTGTCAACGAGCTCTTTGCGGCCCTCTAACTCCATGATATGTCCCGGAAACGGCCCAAAAAGGCCCCCAGAAGCTTCAAATGCCGACAGCCACAAACCAAGAATAGGCCATATCTTTGGCTACATGGCTCAAAATGCGATTCCGAGGGCACCTAATCCACCCGCAACCCCCCACTTTTTGTGGTTTCCACCCATCAGAATTGCCCAAACAGACGCCTAGACCCCAATACCTAGGCCCACTAGGCTGCGCGGCAAGCTGCAAGCCCAAGCCCAAACAAGTGGGTGCCCAAATGGGTCAACGGGTCGAGTAGGGGCAAAAAGATGACTTTTCTCAAAAATGATCCTAGACCATGTGCGACGCTAAAACAAGTGTTTTTGGACCGTTTTGAGCTTGTGGTGGCCCATTTTGCTCCTCCGAAAATCCCAAAATGCCTTGAAAATGGGCTGTTTTGGGACCAAAAATGGGTCAAAAATGGGTAAAAAACGCATTTTTCCAAACCTCATCCTAGACCATTTGGGGTGCACCATCGGGCGAAATGAGCCCATTTTGAGCCCATTTTGGGGGCATTTTGGCCCCTCAGAAGTCCAAAAAAGCCTTGAAAGTGGGCCTCGTGGTGAAGGGGATCACTTGCAAGCTGATTCGACTCTGTCAACGGCCTTCAATGTGTGAATCATTGGTGTCCCTCACCATTCATAGCTGATGTTCCCTCCCCCACCAGCTCGGTCCCAATATTTAGTCTTGATTAGGGTCACCGAGCTAGTGGAACCAGTCTTGGTTTTATAACCCTTTTTAGTGTCTAGGCTGGACCTACCAGGTTTAGCAGCAGCAAGCAAGCAAGCAAGCAGCACGCGCGAAATGGGTAAAAATCAGATCTCCGTCGTGGTGCTTCGGATTTGGTTGAAATTTTGGTGGATGATTCCTATGGGTGTGAAGTACAATCACACAAAGTTTGAGCGAGAAACTCTACGGTGGCGGCCGGGAACGGGATTCGCAAGTGGTGGACCTCAGTTTCAAAAACTGCAGTTTAGGGCCAAGAACAGCCATTTTTGGGCCAAAAAAGCCCCCGAACACATTCAAAACGGCCAAACGAAGGGAAACGGTGGGTACACTCCACGTGCGCCTTGACTTCCCCGTGTCAACGAGCTCTTTGCGGCCCTCTAACTCCATGATATGTCCCGGAAACGGCCCAAAAAGGCCCCCAGAAGCTTCAAATGCCGACACCCACAAACCAAGAATAGGCCATATCTTTGGCTACATGGCTCAAAATGCGATTCCGAGGGCACCTAATCCACCCGCAACCCCCCACTTTTTGTGGTTTCCACCCCTCAGAATTGCCCAAACAGACGCCTAGACCCCAATACCTAGGCCCACTAGGCTGCACGGCAAGCTGCAAGCCCAAGCCCAAACAAGTGGGTGCCCAAATGGGTCAACGGGTCGAGTAGGGGCAAAAAGATGACTTTTCTCAAAAATGATCCTAGACCATGTGCGACGCTAAAACAAGTGTTTTTGGACCGTTTTGAGCTTGTGGTGGCCCATTTTGCTCCTCCGAAAATCCCAAAATGCCTTGAAAATGGGCTGTTTTGGGACCAAAAATGGGTCAAAAATGGGTAAAAAACGCATTTTTCCAAACCTCATCCTAGACCATTTGGGGTGCACCATCGGGCGAAATGAGCCCATTTTGAGCCCATTTTGGGGGCATTTTGGCCCCTCAGAAGTCCAAAAAAGCCTTGAAAGTGGGCCTCGTGGTGAAGGGGATCACTTGCAAGCTGATTCGACTCTGTCAACGGCCTTCAATGTGTGACTCATTGGTGTCCCTCACCATTCATAGCTGATGTTCCCTCCCCCACCAGCTCGGTCCCAATATTTAGTCTTGATTAGGGTCACCGAGCTAGTGGAACCAGTCTTGGTTTTATAACCCTTTTTAGTGTCTAGGCTGGACCTACCAGGTTTAGCAGCAGCAAGCAAGCAAGCAAGCAGCACGCGCGAAATGGGTAAAAATCAGATCTCCGTCGTGGTGCTTCGGATTTGGTTGAAATTTTGGTGGATGATACCTATGGGTGTGAAGTACAATCACACAAAGTTTGAGCGAGAAACTCAACGGTGGCGGCCGGGAACGGGATTCGCAAGTGGTGGACCTCAGTTTCAAAAACTGCAGTTTAGGGCCAAGAACAGCCATTTTTGGGCCAAAAAAGCCCCCGAACACATTCAAAACGGCCAAACGAAGGGAAACGGTGGGTACACTCCACGTGCGCCTTGACTTCCCCGTGTCAACGAGCTCTTTGCGGCCCTCTAACTCCATGATATGTCCCGGAAACGGCCCAAAAAGGCCCCTGGAAGCTTCAAATGCCGACACCCACAGGCCAAGAATAGGCCATATCTTTGGCTACATGGCTCAAAATGCGATTCCGAGGGCACCTAATCCACCCGCAACCCCCCACTTTTTGTGGTTTCCACCCCTCAGAATTGCCCAAACAGACGCCTAGACCCCAATACCTAGGCCCACTAGGCTGCGCGGCAAGCTGCAAGCTCAAGCCCAAACAAGTGGGTCCCCAAATGGGTCAACGGGTCCAGTAGGGGCAAAAAGATGACTTTTCTCAAAACTGATCCTAGACCATGTGCGACGCTAAAACAAGTGTTTTTGGACCGTTTTGAGCTTGTGGTGGCCCATTTTGGTCCTCCGAAAATCCCAAAATGCCTTGAAAATGGGCTGTTTTGGGACCAAAAATGGGTCAAAAATGGGTAAAAAACGCATTTTTCCAAACCTCATCCTAGACCATTTGGGGTGCACAATCGGGCGAAATGAGCCCATTTTGAGCCCATTTTGGGGGCATTTTGGCCCCTCAGAAGTCCAAAAAAGCCTTGAAAGTGGGCCTCGTGGTGAAGGGGATCACTTGCAAGCTGATTCGACTCTGTCAACGGCCTTCAATGTGTGACTCATTGGTGTCCCTCACCATTCATAGCTGATGTTCCCTCCCCCACCAGCTCGGTCCCAATATTTAGTCTTGATTAGGGTCACCGAGCTAGTGGAACCAGTCTTGGTTTTATAACCCTTTTTAGTGTCTAGGCTGGACCTACCAGGTTTAGCAGCAGCAAGCAAGCAAGCAAGCAGCACGCGCGAAATGGGTAAAAATCAGATCTCCGTCGTGGTGCTTCGGATTTGGTTGAAATTTTGGTGGATGATACCTATGGGTGTGAAGTACAATCACACAAAGTTTGAGCGAGAAACTCAACGGTGGCGGCCGGGAACGGGATTCGCAAGTGGTGGACCTCAGTTTCAAAAACTGCAGTTTAGGGCCAAGAACAGCCATTTTTGGGCCAAAAAAGCCCCCGAACACATTCAAAACGGCCAAACGAAGGGAAACGGTGGGTACACTCCACGTGCGCCTTGACTTCCCCGTGTCAACGAGCTCTTTGCGGCCCTCTAACTCCATGATATGTCCCGGAAACGGCCCAAAAAGGCCCCCAGAAGCTTCAAATGCCGACACCCACAGGCCAAGAATAGGCCATATCTTTGGCTACATGGCTCAAAATGCGATTCCGAGGGCACCTAATCCACCCGCAACCCCCCACTTTTTGTGGTTTCCACCCCTCAGAATTGCCTAAACGGACGCGTAGACCCCAATACCTAGGCCCACTAGGCTGCGCGGCAAGCTGCAAGCTCAAGCCCAAACAAGTGGGTGCCCAAATGGGTCAACGGGTCCAGTAGGGGCAAAAAGATGACTTTTCTCAAAAATGATCCTAGACCATTGTGACGCTAAAACAAGTGTTTTTGGACCGTTTTGAGCTTGTGGTGGCCCATTTTGGTCCTCCGAAAATCCCAAAATGCCTTGAAAATGGGCTGTTTTGGGACCAAAAATGGGTCAAAAATGGGTAAAAAACGCATTTTTCCAAACCTCATCCTAGACCATTTGGGGTGCACCATCGGGCGAAATGAGCCCATTTTGAGCCCATTTTGGGGGCATTTTGGCCCCTCAGAAGTCCAAAAAAGCCTTGAAAGTGGGCCTCGTGGTGAAGGGGATCACTTGCAAGCTGATTCGACTCTGTCAACGGCCTTCAATGTGTGACTCATTGGTGTCCCTCACCATTCATAGCTGATGTTCCCTCCCCCACCAGCTCGGTCCCAATATTTAGTCTTGATTAGGGTCACCGAGCTAGTGGAACCAGTCTTGGTTTTATAACCCTTTTTAGTGTCTAGGCTGGACCTACCAGGTTTAGCAGCAGCAAGCAAGCAAGCAAGCAAGCACGCGCGAAATGGGTAAAAATCAGATCTCCGTCGTGGTGCTTCGGGTTTGGTTGAAATTTTGGGGCATGATACCTATGGGTGTGAAGTACAATCACACAAAGTTTGAGCGAGAAACTCAACGGTGGCGGCCGGGAACGGGATTCGCAAGTGGCGGACCTCAGTTTCAAAAACTGCAGTTTAGGGCCAAGAACAGCCATTTTTGGGCCAAAAAAGCCCTCGAACACATTCAAAACGGCCAAACGAAGGGAAACGGTGGGTACACTCCACGTGCGCCTTGACTTCCCCGTGTCAACGAGCTCTTTGCGGCCCTCTAACTCCATGATATGTCCCGGAAACGGCCCAAAAAGGCCCCCAGAAGCTTCAAATGCCGACAGCCACAAACCAAGAATAGGCCATATCTTTGGCTACATGGCTCAAAATGCGATTCCGAGGGCACCTAATCCACCCGCAACCCCCCACTTTTTGTGGTTTCCACCCATCAGAATTGCCCAAACAGACGCCTAGACCCCAATACCTAGGCCCACTAGGCTGCGCGGCAAGCTGCAAGCCCAAGCCCAAACAAGTGGGTGCCCAAATGGGTCAACGGGTCGAGTAGGGGCAAAAAGATGACTTTTCTCAAAAATGATCCTAGACCATGTGCGACGCTAAAACAAGTGTTTTTGGACCGTTTTGAGCTTGTGGTGGCCCATTTTGGTCCTCCGAAAATCCCAAAATGCCTTGAAAATGGGCTGTTTTGGGACCAAAAATGGGTCAAAAATGGGTAAAAAAACGCATTTTTCCAAACCTCATCCTAGACCATTTGGGGTGCACAATCGGGCGAAATGCGCCCATTTTGAGCCCATTTTGGGGGCATTTTGGCCCCTCAGAAGTCCAAAAAAGCCTTGAAAGTGGGCCTTATGGTGAAGGGGATCACTTGCAAGCTGATTCGACTCTGTCAACGGCCTTCAATGTGTGACTCATTGGTGTCCCTCACCATTCATAGCTGATGTTCCCTCCCCCACCAGCTCGGTCCCAATATTTAGTCTTGATTAGGCTCACCGAGCTAGTGGAACCAGTCTTGGTTTTATAACCCTTTTTAGTGTCTAGGCTGGACCTACCAGGTTTAGCAGCAGCAAGCAAGCAAGCAAGCAAGCACGCGCGAAATGGGTAAAAATCAGATCTCCGTCGTGGTGCTTCGGATTTGGTTGAAATTTTGGGGCATGATACCTATGGGTGTGAAGTACAATCACACAAAGTTTGAGCGAGAAACTCAACGGTGGCGGCCGGGAATGGGATTCGCAAGTGGCGGACCTCAGTTTCAAAAACTGCAGTTTAGGGCCAAGAACAGCCATTTTTGGGCCAAAAAAGCCCTCGAACACATTCAAAACGGCCAAACGAAGGGAAACGGTGGGTACACTCCACGTGCGCCTTGACTTCCCCGTGTCAACGAGCTCTTTGCGGCCCTCTAACTCCATGATATGTCCCGGAAACGGCCCAAAAAGGCCCCCAGAAGCTTCAAATGCCGACAGCCACAAACCAAGAATAGGCCATATCTTTGGCTACATGGCTCAAAATGCGATTCCGAGGGCACCTAATCCACCTGCAACCCCCCACTTTTTGTGGTTTCCACCCCTCAGAATTGCCCAAACAGACGCCTAGACCCCCATACGTAGGCCCACTAGGCTGCGCGGCAAGCTGCAAGCTCAAGCCCAAACAAGTGGGTCCCCAAATGGGTCAACGGGTCCAGTAGGGGCAAAAAGATGACTTTTCTCAAAACTGATCCTAGACCATGTGCGACGCTAAAACAAGTGTTTTTGGACCGTTTTGAGCTTGTGGTGGCCCATTTTGGTCCTCCGAAAATCCCAAAATGCCTTGAAAATGGGCTGTTTTGGGACCAAAAATGGGTCAAAAATGGGTAAAAAAACGCATTTTTCCAAACCTCATCCTAGACCATTTGGGGTGCACAATCGGGCGAAATGAGCCCATTTTGAGCCCATTTTGGGGGCATTTTGGCCCCTCAGAAGTCCAAAAAAGCCTTGAAAGTGGGCCTTATGGTGAAGGGGATCACTTGCAAGCTGATTCGACTCTGTCAACGGCCTTCAATGTGTGACTCATTGGTGTCCCTCACCATTCATAGCTGATGTTCCCTCCCCCACCAGCTCGGTCCCAATATTTAGTCTTGATTAGGCTCACCGAGCTAGTGGAACCAGTCTTGGTTTTATAACCCTTTTTAGTGTCTAGGCTGGACCTACCAGGTTTAGCAGCAGCAAGCAAGCAAGCAAGCAAGCACGCGCGAAATGGGTAAAAATCAGATCTCCGTCGTGGTGCTTCGGATTTGGTTGAAATTTTGGGGCATGATACCTATGGGTGTGAAGTACAATCACACAAAGTTTGAGCGAGAAACTCAACGGTGGCGGCCGGGAATGGGATTCGCAAGTGGCGGACCTCAGTTTCAAAAACTGCAGTTTAGGGCCAAGAACAGCCATTTTTGGGCCAAAAAAGCCCTCGAACACATTCAAAACGGCCAAACGAAGGGAAACGGTGGGTACACTCCACGTGCGCCTTGACTTCCCCGTGTCAACGAGCTCTTTGCGGCCCTCTAACTCCATGATATGTCCCGGAAACGGCCCAAAAAGGCCTCCAGAAGCTTCAAATGCCGACAGCCACAAACCAAGAATAGGCCATATCTTTGGCTACATGGCTCAAAATGCGATTCCGAGGGCACCTAATCCACCTGCAACCCCCCACTTTTTGTGGTTTCCACCCCTCAGAATTGCCCAAACAGACGCCTAGACCCCCATACGTAGGCCCACTAGGCTGCGCGGCAAGCTGCAAGCTCAAGCCCAAACAAGTGGGTGCCCAAATGGGTCAACGGGTCCAGTAGGGGCAAAAAGATGACTTTTCTCAAAACTGATCCTAGACCATGTGCGACGCTAAAACAAGTGTTTTTGGACCGTTTTGAGCTTGTGGTGGCCCATTTTGGTCCTCCGAAAATCCCAAAATGCCTTGAAAATGGGCTGTTTTGGGACCAAAAATGGGTCAAAAATGGGTAAAAAAACGCATTTTTCCAAACCTCATCCTAGACCATTTGGGGTGCACAATCGGGCGAAATGAGCCCATTTTGAGCCCATTTTGGGGGCATTTTGGCCCCTCAGAAGTCCAAAAAAGCCTTGAAAGTGGGCCTTATGGTGAAGGGGATCACTTGCAAGCTGATTCGACTCTGTCAACGGCCTTCAATGTGTGACTCATTGGTGTCCCTCACCATTCATAGCTGATGTTCCCTCCCCCACCAGCTCGGTCCCAATATTTAGTCTTGATTAGGCTCACCGAGCTAGTGGAACCAGTCTTGGTTTTATAACCCTTTTTAGTGTCTAGGCTGGACCTACCAGGTTTAGCAGCAGCAAGCAAGCAAGCAAGCAAGCACGCGCGAAATGGGTAAAAATCAGATCTCCGTCGTGGTGCTTCGGATTTGGTTGAAATTTTGGGGCATGATACCTATGGGTGTGAAGTACAATCACACAAAGTTTGAGCGAGAAACTCAACGGTGGCGGCCGGGAACGGGATTCGCAAGTGGCGGACCTCAGTTTCAAAAACTGCAGTTTAGGGCCAAGAACAGCCATTTTTGGGCCAAAAAAGCCCTCGAACACATTCAAAACGGCCAAACGAAGGGAAACGGTGGGTACACTCCACGTGCGCCTTGACTTCCCCGTGTCAACGAGCTCTTTGCGGCCCTCTAACTCCATGATATGTCCCGGAAACGGCCCAAAAAGGCCCCCAGAAGCTCCAAATGCCGACAGCCACAAACCAAGAATAGGCCATATCTTTGGCTACATGGCTCAAAATGCGATTCCGAGGGCACCTAATCCACCTGCAACCCCCCACTTTTTGTGGTTTCCACCCCTCAGAATTGCCCAAACAGACGCCTAGACCCCCATACGTAGGCCCACTAGGCTGCGCGGCAAGCTGCAAGCTCAAGCCCAAACAAGTGGGTGCCCAAATGGGTCAACGGGTCGAGTAGGGGCAAAAAGATGACTTTTCTCAAAAATGATCCTAGATCATGTGCGACGCTAAAACAAGTGTTTTTGGACCGTTTTGAGCTTGTGGTGGCCCATTTTGGTCCTCCGAAAATCCCAAAATGCCTTGAAAATGGGCTGTTTTGGGACCAAAAATGGGTCAAAAATGGGTAAAAAAACGCATTTTTCCAAACCTCATCCTAGACCATTTGGGGTGCACAATCGGGCGAAATGAGCCCATTTTGAGCCCATTTTGGGGGCATTTTGGCCCCTCAGAAGTCCAAAAAAGCCTTGAAAGTGGGCCTTATGGTGAAGGGGATCACTTGCAAGCTGATTCGACTCTGTCAACGGCCTTCAATGTGTGACTCATTGGTGTCCCTCACCATTCATAGCTGATGTTCCCTCCCCCACCAGCTCGGTCCCAATATTTAGTCTTGATTAGGGTCACCGAGCTAGTGGAACCAGTCTTGGTTTTATAACCCTTTTTAGTGTCTAGGCTGGACCTACCAGGTTTAGCAGCAGCAAGCAAGCAAGCAAGCACGCACGCGCGAAATGGGTAAAAATCAGAACTCCGTCGTGGTGCTTCGGATTTGGTTGAAATTTTGGTGGATGATACCTATGGGTGTGAAGTACAATCACACAAAGTTTGAGCGAGAAACTCAACGGTGGCGGCCGGGAACGGGATTCGCAAGTGGCGGACCTCAGTTTCAAAAACTGCAGTTTAGGGCCAAGAACAGCCATTTTTGGGCCAAAAAAGCCCTCGAACACATTCAAAACGGCCAAACGAAGGGAAACGGTGGGTACACTCCACGTGCGCCTTGACTTCCCCGTGTCAACGAGCTCTTTGCGGCCCTCTAACTCCATGATATGTCCCGGAAACGGCCCAAAAAGGCCCCTGGAAGCTCCAAATGCCGACAGCCACAAACCAAGAATAGGCCATATCTTTGGCTACATGGCTCAAAATGCGATTCCGAGGGCACCTAATCCACCCGCAACCCCCCACTTTTTGTGGTTTCCACCCCTCAGAATTGCCCAAATGGACGCCTAGACCCCAATACCTAGGCCCACTAGGCTGCGCGGCAAGCTGCAAGCTCAAGCCCAAACAAGTGGGTGCCCAAATGGGTCAACGGGTCCGGTAGGGGCAAAAAGATGACTTTTCTCAAAACTGATCCTAGACCATGTGCGACGCTAAAACAAGTGTTTTTGGACCGTTTTGAGCTTGTGGTGGCCCATTTTGGTCCTCCGAAAATCCCAAAATGCCTTGAAAATGGGCTGTTTTGGGACCAAAAATGGGTCAAAAATGGGTAAAAAACGCATTTTTCCAAACCTCATCCTAGACCATTTGGGGTGCACAATCGGGCAAAAAGAGCCCATTTTGAGCCCATTTTGGGGGCATTTTGGCCCCTCAGAAGTCCAAAAAAGCCTTGAAAGTGGGCCTCGTGGTGAAGGGGATCACTTGCAAGCTGATTCGACTCTGTCAACGGCCTTCAATGTGTGACTCATTGGTGTCCCTCACCATTCATAGTTGATGTTCCCTCCCCCACCAGCTCGGTCCCAATATTTAGTCTTGATTAGGGTCACCGAGCTAGTGGAACCAGTCTTGGTTTTATAACCCTTTTTAGTGTCTAGGCTGGACCTACCAGGTTTAGCAGCAGCAAGCAAGCAAGCAAGCAGCACGCGCGAAATGGGTAAAAATCAGATCTCCGTCGTGGTGCTTCGGATTTGGTTGAAATTTTGGGGCATGATACCTATGGGTGTGACGTACAATCACACAAAGGTTGAGCGAGAAACTCAACGGTGGCGGCCGGGAACGGGATTCGCAAGTGGTGGACCTCAGTTTCAAAAACTGCAGCTTAGGGCCAAGAACAGCCATTTTTGGGCCAAAAAAGCCCTCGAACACATTCAAAACGGCCAAACGAAGGGAAACGGTGGGTACACTCCACGTGCGCCTTGACTTCCCCGTGTCAACGAGCTCTTTGCGGCCCTCTAACTCCATGATATGTCCCGGAAACGGCCCAAAAAGGCCCCTGGAAGCTTCAAATGCCGGCAGCCACAAACCAAGAATAGGCCATATCCTTGGCTACATGGCTCAAAATGCGATTCCGAGGGCACCTAATCCACCCGCAACCCCCCACTTTTTGTGGTTTCCACCCCTCAAAATTGCCTAAACGGACGCCTAGACCCCAATACCTAGGCCCACTAGGCTGCGCGGCAAGCTGCAAGCTCAAGCCCAAACAAGTGGGTGCCCAAATGGGTCAACGGGTCCAGTAGGGGCAAAAAGATGACTTTTCTCAAAAATGATCCTAGACCATTGTGACGCTAAAACAAGTGTTTTTGGACCGTTTTGAGCTTGTGGTGGCCCATTTTGGTCCTCCGAAAATCCCAAAATGCCTTGAAAATGGGCTGCTTTGGGACCAAAAATGGGTCAAAAATGGGTAAAAAACGCATTTTTCCAAACCTCATCCTAGACCATTTGGGGTGCACAATCGGGCGAAATGAGCCCATTTTGAGCCCATTTTGGGGGCATTTTGGCCCCTCAGAAGTCCAAAAAAGCCTTGAAAGTGGGCCTCGTGGTGAAGGGGATCACTTGCAAGCTGATTCGACTCTGTCAACGGCCTTCAATGTGTGACTCATTGGTGTCCCTCACCATTCATAGCTGATGTTCCCTCCCCCACCAGCTCGGTCCCAATATTTAGTCTTGATTAGGGTCACCGAGCTAGTGGAACCAGTCTTGGTTTTATAACCCTTTTTAGTGTCTAGGCTGGACCTACCAGGTTTAGCAGCAGCAAGCAAGCAAGCAAGCAAGCACGCGCGAAATGGGTAAAAATCAGAACTCCGTCGTGGTGCTTCGGATTTGGTTTTGGTGCATGATACCTATGGGTGTGAAGTACAATCACACAAAGTTTGAGCGAGAAACTCAACGGTGGCGGCCGGGAACGGGATTCGCAAGTGGTGGACCTCAGTTTCAAAAACTGCAGTTTAGGGCCAAGAACAGCCATTTTTGGGCCAAAAAAGCCCTCGAACACATTCAAAACGGCCAAACGAAGGGAAACGGTGGGTACACTCCACGTGCGCCTTGACTTCCCCGTGTCAATGAGCTCTTTGCGGCCCTCTAACTCCATGATATGTCCCGGAAACGGCCCAAAAAGGCCCCCAGAAGCTTCAAATGCCGACAGCCACAAACCTAGGATGAGGTTTGGAAAAATGCGTTTTTGACCCATTTTTGACCCATTTTTGGTCCCAAAACAGCCCATTTTCAAGGCATTTTGGGATTTTCGGAGGACCAAAATGGGCCACCACCACCTGAAAACGGTCCAAAAACACTTGTTTTTAGCGTCGCACATGGTCTAGGATCATTTTTGAGAAAAGTCATCTTTTTGCCCCTACTGGACCCTATTGACCCATTTGGGCACCCACTTGTTTGGGCTTGAGCTTGCAGCTTGCCGCGCAGCCTAGTGGGCCTAGGTATTGGGGTCTAGGCGTCCATTTGGGCAATTCTGAGGGGTGGAAACCACAAAAAGTGGGGGGTTGCGGGTGGATTAGGTGCCCTCGGAATCGCATTTTGAGCCATGTAGCCAAAGATATGGCCTATTCTTGGTTTGTGGGTGTCGGCATTTGAAGCTTCCAGGGGCCTTTTTGGGCCGTTTCCGGGACATATCATGGAGTTAGAGGGCCGCAAAGAGCTCGTTGACACGGGGAAGTCAAGGCGCACGTGGAGTGTACCCACCGTTTCCCTTCGTTTGGCCGGGGCTTTTTTGGCCCAAAAATGGCTGTTTTTGGCCCTAAACTGCAGTTTTTGAAACTGAGGTCCGCCACTTGCGAAGCCCGTTCCTGGCTGCCACCGTTGAGTTTCTTGCTCAAACTTTGTGTGATTGTACTTCACACCCATAGGTATCATCCACCAAAATTTGACCTGAATCTGAAGCACCACGACGGAGTTCTGATTTTTACCCATTTCGCGCGTGCTGCTTGCTTGCTGCTTGCTGCTTGCTTGCTTGCTGCTAAACCTAGTAGGTCCACCCTAGACACTAAAAAGGGTTATAAAACCAAGACTGGTTCCACCAGCTCGATGAACAGACCATATCTTGGGCTACATGGTTCGCCATTTCGAGCGCACCTAATCCACCCGCAACCAACCACTTTTGGTGGTTTCCACCCCTCAAAATTGCCCTAACCAACGCCTAGACCCCTGTACCTAGGCCCAGTGGGCTGCGGCAAGCTGCGAGACATAGCCCAAACAGGTGGGTGCCAAAATGGGTGCAAAAAAAATGAGTTTTTCCAAAAATGATCCTGGACCATATGGAATGCCAAAACAAGTGATTTTGGCGCGTTTTGAGCCTGTGGCGGCCCGTTTTGGCCCTCATAAAATCCCAAACTGCCTTGCAAATGTGCTGTTTTGGGACACAAAAATGGGTCAAAAATGGGTCAAAAATGTGTTGTTCAAAAAATGATCCTACACCATTTGGGGTGCCCAAACAAGTGAAATGATTAGGGACCAAAAATCAGCCAAAAATGGAGCGAAAATGTGTTTTTCCAAAGATACCTTTGGACTATTTGGGGTGCACAAACAAGTGGAATGAGCCCATTTTGAGCCCATGTTGAGCCATTTTGGCCCCTCTCAGGGCCGAAAGGGCCTTGAAAATGGGCCAATTGGGGACCACCAATGGCTCAAAACCGGGTCAACACCATGGTTTTCCCAAAACGATCCTAGCCCAATTGTGGTGCCCAAACGGATGAATACACATCATTTTGAGCCCCATTTGAGCCGCTCTCATCCACTGTCCAGTGCGTACGTCATTTGTCCTTGAAGTCTCCTACACGATGTTCCTTCCCCCACCAGCTCGGTCCCAATATTCAACCCTGGTTAGGGTTGCAGGCCCCCGATGCCTTGGTGAGATGTTATGTTTTGTGCCTGAATTTGGATTCTCGCGTTTGCGGTGCACTGCCCCGATGTGCAGGGGGTCGTGGGGTCTCCGGGCCGTTGCACTGGAGTGCCCGGGCGGGTGGAGGGGGGATGGGGAACCGGCGAAACCAGAAACCGCAGCATTTGGCACGACGACAGTGTGCCAAGTCGTGCCACGGCATTTGACGGTCCGGGGCCATCCCTGTGGGTGTCACTGTTGGCGCTCTTGGCATGCACCTTCACCTTTGCTCCACAGGGGCCCGGCATCCAAGACATACCAACAACCAATCAAAGGCCCCGTAGGGGCCCACCACCACTCACAGTCTCTGCTTGTTCTTGTGCCACAATCTGGGAATTGTGTGCCAAATCTTGCGGTGGTATCTAAGAATTGCTGCCAAATTTCTCTGCACTAATTTCTGCCATTCCAAAATTTCGCAGGTTTCTGATGTTACCCCCCCCCCCCCTCCCGGCCTGCATGTGGCACAAGCAGCGAAGTATTAGAATGCCCCCCCCCCCCCGGCCCCCCAAGACCAAAGGGACCATCGTGGGAAAAAAACGAAATTTACCGTTGGAGAAATCTGGTCGGGCCATTTTGGCACACAAACGTTTGGGTCCCAGAACCCCTCCCCCTGCCCACCTTTTAATACTTCCCAGCCTGGGGGTTGTGCATGGGCATGGCCCTCTCTAAGCACCGGATGCCCCCCGACTGTCATGGTCCCTGACTCTGGCTGTGCCTGCGGGGCGTGCCTGAGGGGGTCACAGGCGTGTGCAGGGATGTGTTAGAACTACCGACAACCATGGGAGGCAGGGGGGTGCCCCCCCCCCCCCCCCAAAGACCCAGATGTCAAGTGGGAAAGAATGAAATTTACAAAAGGAAATATTGGGGCCATTTTTGGTACACAGACTTGTGGGTTCCAAACCGCCCCCCCCCCCCCCTCCTCTCCTCTAATACATCCTAATTCTAATACATGGGTGTGTGCATTCCATGTGGTCTGCGCGTGCCCTGTCAATCGGTCTGGGCAAAGGGGTGCGTCTCCGCGGGGCACGGCACTGCCCGCGCCGCATCGCAGGTACGCATACCGTGTCAAGGAGCTCAAGGAGCCCGACCACGCGGACGGCGCGTACCAGCCAATGGACGTGCAACTCCCACCGCCGCAGGGTCCTCCCCGCAAGCCGAGCCCCCCGCCCCCTGGGTGGAATGCCAATCACTTTGCGCCAGTGCAGCCGCAGCCGCCGTACGACCAGGTGTGCGCGGAGATGCGTCGTGGTGGGTGCTGCATGAGGGGCACAGGAAGGGGCAAAGCGATGCCCGCACCCCTTTTTCTGGGACGACAATGACAAAGAGCCACCTCCAATCAACCACCACGACCCCTCACTGACTCACTCACTGACCTGAACATTAGTTCTGAGGACTGTTGGGCCCGCAGTCTGTTTGAGTCTGCTGGCCTTGCCCCCCCCCCCCCTTTAGCCGTTTAGCCATTGTCTAATCTGTCGGGTATTTGAGTGTTTCCTCATTCCAATGGATACATCATAATTTTCAAAGTACTGAAACATCATCTTTTTCTGAAACATGCCTCCATCTCCTTTCTTGAGCAATTCTTGACACAACATTTTTGAAAAAACCCTCCAGCGAAACATCCGGCGAAACGAGAAATCGAGAAATCGACCCTGGAACACGCATCTGGCATCTCTTGAGCTTGGCTGTACACATTGACACCCCCAAGCCCCAAGACAAAGGCGGTAAATCAGCTTTCCCACATTTTGCCAACGCCAAAATGTAGAGTATTTACAGGCAGCGGCGGACTAGATATGGGACCTGCAGAAAGGTGCCTAGCCGCTGATGGCCGCCGATGGTCACATGCTTACTGCCCTTTCTTTGACTGTCTAATTGGCCTGACGAGTTACATCACGCGTCCAGTGTTTGTCTGTCTAGTGGCTGGTTCGGGAGACATTGTATGGGCAACCAGACCCTTGGTGCAGCAGCCTGCCCCTCAAGGGTGTGTGCGATGGCAGCGAGGCGTCAGCCCAAGTTGCTCGCTGAGAGGGATGGTTTGGGTGAACCCGGGTTGCAGTCTGCCCAGAGCACCACGCAATATTTGTGTGCGGTGTCTTGTTGGTTTTGCCAGCCCCCAGAACTGAATGTGTGTATGTATACAGTCACAAGCAGGGGGATGTGTGCCCCAACGGGGTCCCAGCCCGTGTGGAAGGAGCCAACAATGACGACGACTCGGATTTGGAGTAAGCAGTTATCCGTTGAGCATTGCTCCGTTTTGTGCATTGCCCCATCTACACCTCTGTGCTCAACAATGTGACGACCTACCCCCCCCCCCCCTTAGCCCATACATTTCTGAAACGGCCTTTTCTCACAGATTTCAAAAATTTAACACATACCCCCCCCCCCTACGGAACGAAATTTTGGAGCATCAGGCGAAAAATTGAGAAAAAGTGCGAATTTGCTCCGCATTGGCATAAACCAAATGTCCCCGAAAGATATGTGTCTGTACCGAGCATCCTCCCGGCTGTTCCGGTTGCAGAAGGTAGCAGGGATAAGGCATCAACTGTGTGCTACAATTTGACCTTGTTCCTATTTTTTTTTTTTACAATTGGTGACAGGCGGTGCTGCCAGATGAGCAGTCTCTGACTCTTCATGTTGGCGAGACAAAATTGCAACTACCCTGTGTTGTACTGCACAGACGGCTTCATGGGTGTCACCATCGCTTTATGTGTGGCTGCGTCAGGTGGCTGTGTGTGTGTGTGCGTGAGCTTTGTAATCTAGCAATCCATCGCGTCCGCAATCCACGGGGTCTTAGGCGACCTCCAAATGACGTAGGGCCACAACGCAGGGAGGTTACGTGGTGTCCGCAACACATGCAGACTGGGCATTCAACAACAACCTGCGATCGTGCTCCCATTCTCATGCCGCCACACGACTTGAAGGGAAAATTTACCAACGTCTGCCTCTAGTGCAACCTAGTCGGCCACACGATGACACAGTGCATGCGGAGGGCGCCTGTTCTTGCTATTGAAAAGCATTCTGCCAACAGGGAACTGAAATCTGAAATGGGTGCCTTGAAAAAAGCTCTTGGTGAAATGCAAGAAGCACAAAAAGATCTCTCGGAAATCCAACGGCGCCTCGAGGGCTAGAGAGCTGGCAATTAGCGGCAGATGTACGAATTAACCAAGCGGCCACACTGGCACGCGAGGCACAAACCACAACGAATGCAACGGTACCTTACTCTCGTTTCGAGGCGTATTTGCGGGACGAGTTCGAGTTGGCGCAGCGGTAGATCCTCGCCGTAGAGCGAGCGGCCACTACCGCGTTGCCTATCGTCTCATTCAATGAGTGGCTGGCACGGCCGCATTGAGGGAATACCTCCCCTGTATCCTCATTAGTAGCTTCATAGGCACCCCACCCTGGCAAGTGACGTCGGCATCCCAGGTTCTGTGTGCCCTGGCATGGGCCCAGCTCTCAATATTGTCAAGGTACGGCCGTATGTTTGTGATGCAGGCATTGCACAAAGCAGTGCGCCATGTGTATGCCACCTCCCCGTGGTGGTCAGAAAACACTATGCACGCGATGTATAGCATCAGGCACAATCTCCCATGTGCAAAACATGCAGCGGTAGCAAAGCTGTTCCATTGGTTTACTGCGAACGCGGTTTGGAATGGGTCCGGATACACGGATAAGGAAATACCCCCGGAACGTCAACCAGAGGGCTACACCCTTGCCTTGTATAATGACTTAGCTCTGCTCCGTACCATTGCTGCAGAGTGACAAGCCCCCTCCCCCTGCATCTCCCTCTTCCTTGTCTGTTTGTGTGTGTGTGTGTGTGTGTGGCGGGGTGCTTGCACCTTGTGCACGAAAATTGTAGGCTGTGTCACCGGTAGTACACGAGCTCCTCCATGGGCTGTTTTTGTGGTCTGGGGAAGGGAGCAAGTCTATTTGCTTTGCCTAGCACTGAACATGCTTCCGTTACCCTCATCTTCACTAGACCGAAAGATGTCTAGGGCAGCTCTGCTGTTCCCGAGGAGTTTTCTTTCCACCGCTTTTCTTGCCTTGTTCTTGTCTAGCGGTTCCCAACGTGTGTGTGTGTGTGTGTGTGTGTGTGTCTGTGTGCTGAAGTAGTGCCGGTTTGATTAGCGCAGAACTTTTCAGTGACTCAGGTGAGGGCACAGGGACAAATCTGTATCACACCGAACCCACTGTCTAGAACTGCACGTTCTCATTCCCTATCAATAGACCGAAAGGCGTCTAGGACAGCTCTGCTGTTCCTGAGGAGTTTTCTTTCAACCGCTTTTCTTGCTCTGTTCTTGTTTTGTGGTTCCCAATGTGTGTCTGTGTGTGGTTGTGTGTCGCATTGTATGGTGTACATGCCCCCCCCTCAAGAGCTGCTGGTGTCCAACACGTAAAGGCCACATTGAGTAGTGCGGTACAGCCATCCCCTTTTAGATTTGGGAGGCCGTGCCTGCCCTGTGCGCAGGCGACAGCAGTGGGAAAGAGCGCAATGCCTCATGTTGAACAAGGTGCCATGCACGTCCATTTGCCCTGTGATTTTGTTGTGTTAGCGAGACCCGCCCTAATGCCTCATTCGTCTGCAGGACCCGCAGCAGTACTATCAGCAGCAGGTATGAACGGTATCGTCGTGCACCATTGGGGTTTTGTGCAGGAATGGGCCCACAACTGCCGTCGGTTGGCCCACAACCGCAGTCGGTTGGCCTGCAACCGCCGTCGGTTGGCTTGGGGCCGCTGTTGCTCACTCCCGAGTTGGGCCATTTTGGTGCCCACCGTGCGATGCCCAAACCTCGGACCGACTCCCAGACGACCCTAACACACATCCCCTGGGCTGTTCGCAGGGCCAGCCCCCCGTCGCACCCACACGGCCCAAGCCCAAGCCCAAGCGCCCGAAGCCCAAGCGCCGGCCGCAGTGGAACAACGACTTCGCCGAGGAAGACGACGGCCGGAACCCGTTTGGGCCCGGGGGTGGGGGGCGCAACCCATATGGCCCGCCGGAGGAGGAGCGCAACCCGTACGGCCCGCCGGAGGAGGAGCGCAACCCGTATGGCCCGCCAGAGGAGGAGCGCAACCCGTATGGCCCGCCGGAGGAGGAGCGCAACCCGTACGGCCCGCCGGAGGAGCTGGGGCGCAACCCGTACGGCCCGCCGGAGGAGCTGGGGCGGTACCACTACGGGAAGGGCCCCAGCTATGAGGAGCTGGACAGCCCAGGGGATCAGGACGAAGAGGATGCTGAGGGCGACGAGGCACATGATGAGTATGAGGACGGCGAGGCTAATACGGACGACGAGGCAGAGGTGCGGGAGCTGCAGGAGCAGCACAATCGGATGATGGACTGCATTCTGGAGGAGGTGCGTTGGCCTCCCCCCCCCTCCCTCCTGCGCCGCGCGTGCACTGCAGACATGGTGCTGTGTGATTGTGGATGTTGACGGCGTCGTGTTGACGCATTGCACTATGCTGTTGTGCCCTGTACCTTTGGTTTTGTTCGGGAGAGGGTTGGGCTTTTTGTTCCTTCCATTTCCTGAGGCAGGCAAAGATTTCAAAGGGGCGCGCAGGGGGGGGGAGGCATGGTTTCTAAAGAGGCCTCCCTTGGCCAAAGACATGTTCTGATTCAGAAAACCCACTTGATATTCGACCACAACACCAACAAATGCGCTCAACAAACAGAATCAGTCAGGCAAACGGTGTAGACCCTGTTGCCGTTCCCTTGCTCTGTGGAGTTCATGGGAGCTTGTTCCGGTCCTAGATCAGATCATTTCGAATTTCAGCAAAGAACTGAGACACGGGGAATTCCATTCACGCAGTGCATGTGCAGTGCAAAGTTTTGTATGTGGGCAACTACTCAAACCCTAGTTTTGGCCCTTTCCTACAAGTTACCGGGCTTTTTAGGGTTTAAAATGACCTCAATTCTGTTGCATTAGAACTTGTGTGAAAAGGGGTGTAGGAAGGGTGTTTGGTCACAATTGAGGAATTCACCCCATGTAGTGTATCCACAGCTATTTTGCAACCCTGTTCTCCCTCTCTGCTTCTTGCTCCTTTGTCGTGGAGGTTGGGCTGTCATCATGGGGAATCACCCGATGACGAGTGCATTCATTTCTGTGCACTTTGGAGCTCCTTGATACGGCAGGGTTTGCATAGCCATGTCATGTTCCCCCGAGTTGGCAGGGGTTACGGGGCCAAACTCCCAGTGGGGACAGCCTAGCCTAACTGTCTCATTCAAATTGTTCCCATGATGTTTATATTGCACATGTTCCTCACCATTTGAATGCAGTGGGGGATGAGATGTGCTGGTCTGAAAGATTGTCACCCGGCAATCACAATCCCCACTTCCAAGCCCAGGAAGTAACCAGTTTTCCGGATACCTCCGGATACCTCCATTTTCCCCATTTTTCCATCCGGATACTTGGATACGAGGTTTTTTATTCACGGTCCTGTGGGGAAGCAGGTTGCCTTTAGAAAAAATCGGAAAAATGGAACCTGCCCGTGTCCCATTTTTCACCCATTTGCCCCCCATTTCTACACCATTTTCCTCCATTTTTCTTTCTTGTTCGAACAGTTTCATACATTTTCCATTATGTATTTGTAACAACTTCCCATTTTCCCCCATTTTTCTCCATTTCCCCCCATTTTCCCCCATTTCCCCCCATTTCCCCCCATTCCCCCCCATGTCCCCCCATTTTCCCCCATGTCCCCCCATTTTTCCCATTTCCCCCATTTTTCCGTGGCCTGCTGGATACTGGGATACTCCAGATATGGATACTTCCTAGGCCTGCACTTCCCCTACTTGGTGACACTACACCGAGAGGTGCCCATATGCTTGGTTGGTGGATCTTTGTCATATGTACTGCTGAAACCTAAGTGCGTTGGCGACACATAATTGGCAACAAACACTGTCATCATTTTTCTATGGAGGCTTGCACTTGTGCCCAAATGGACTCAGGTAGAGCGGGATGATCGGTTATTTGCCTCGATATACAAAACTGACTTGAGTGTAGCAAAATGCACACACGGTGATGCGACCCTGTGCAGCAAAAGCCATCCACACCTTGCAGAGAATCATCCATTTCCAAAAGTGAGCCAGAAGGTGCTCCACCCCTATCTGAGTGTGGCACTTGCCCCTTGAACATGTGTACATCCTGCATGCCATTGCATGGTTGTATTTTGGGCGCCTGATTTGATGGTTCGTAGGTGCTTTGGATGACAAGGTTGTACATCACAGAATACTTCACCTGTTCCTCCTGCTGCTTTGCCCTGTTGTGCAGAGTTGGAAGGTGGTTCTTTTTGGGTTTCCGTTCTGGTGGGATCAGGCTGCGGCTTAGTGGTGACCGTGATCTATGCTGGGGGGGGGGGGGGGCAGAGACCTAAAAAAGAGTTTGTGGTCCTGGAATCGACCTCCAATTTCGGGCCCCTTCGATAAATTAAAAATTTTCCTTAGGAAAAATGTGCTGGTGTGGGTGGGTGGGGTGGTGGCTCAGGTGGAGGAGCCCAGGCTGCAATTCCGCCACTCCCCCCCCCCCCCCGGGGTCTGTTCCATATTGCGGTTTTCATCCATGTGATTTGGTTACGTTGTGCCCTTTGGGGTGGGTGTGACTGGCCCCCACATACCTTCCGTTGACAAGGGGATGCCTCTGCACCGCACAGGGCAGCACCGCACCGCACCACACCACACAGCACAGCACAGCACAGCGCAGCACAGCACAGCGCAGCACAGCACAGTGCAGCACAGCACAGCGCAGCACAGCACAGCGCAGCGCAGCACCGCACCGCACCACACAGCACAGCACAGCACAGCACAGCACCACACAGCACAGCACAGCACAGCACAGCACAGCACAGCACAGCACAGCACAGCACAGCACAGCACAGCACAGCACAGCACAGCACAGCACAGCACCACACAGCACAGCACAGCACAGCACACCACAGCACAGCACACCACAGCACAGCACAGCACAGCACCACACAGCACAGCACAGCACAGCACAGCACAGCACAGCACAGCACAGCACAGCACAGCACAGCACAGCACCGCACCACACAGCACAGCACAGCACAGCACAACACACAGCACAGCACAGCACAGCACCGCACCACACAGCACCCTGTCGCTGGGTACTGGGCACTGGCTGCCCCGGGGGTCGCGCATCGGCACGGCCTTGTCCCGGGGCACAATCACTGTCCGAACATCGTTTTCCCAGAGTTCGTGGCTTTGCAAAGGGAGTGTGTGTGTTGGGGGGGGGGGGGGGGGGCTACATCACAGCCCCGGCCCAAAGCATTCAGATGCATCACCGGCCGCCGCCGCGGGGCACATCCCCCAAGTGTTTCAGGCCCCTGGGCCCCGCGAATGCCCCCCGGTCCTGTCCGCAGCCCCGCAGCGCATCGCCCACACATGCCACAGACATGGCCACGGACGTGTGGTGACGCCAAACCACTGCAGAGGCCGGGGCCTAGACCCCAGTGATGTATTAGAACGGCCGTACACCGTAGGACGGGGTACCTCCCCTGACCCCCCCTACCTCCCGCCCCTTGGACCCCCTCCCCCCCTCCCTCCTCCTCTTGTAATGTTTGAGGCTGAGAGCAAATTTTTGCTTCGGCGCCTTCGGTGCCAAGAGGATTTAGGCTTGAAAATTTTTCGGCCCGCCTTCGGCGGGGACCATAGGGGGACCCTGGGAGGAGGGGGGGTCCGGCCGAACCCCCCCTCCCCTCCCCCCTTCAGACCCCCCCCCCCTTCTAATACTTCCCTGCTAGACCCCCCCAATAACACACAACCCCCCCCCAAATCATCCCCCGCGTCTCACTGCAGGCCTTGTGCCGCACCAAAGGGATTTCCGCAGGTACACCCACCGCAGGTGGATGGCAAGTTCCCCCCGGCCCCACCCTTTGAACAGTCCTCCCACATGCACAGCCCTGCCCCCCCCCGCCCCGCGCGCCCCAAAAGCCCACAGCATCGAAGGCACCAAAGAACGGCATTCCCCCTGTTTACAACGTCAATGTAGTGGAGAGGTCCAGGTCGGGTCCTCGCGCATAGTCCTCCCCCCCCCCTTTAGGGGGGGGGGACCCCAAAAGCCCACAGCATCGAAGGCACCAAAGAACGGCATTCCCCCTGTTTACAACGTCAATGTAGTGGAGAGGTCCGGGTCGGGTCCTCGCGCATAGTCCTCCCCCCCCCCCTTTAGGGGGGGGGGACCCCAAAAGCCCACAGCATCGAAGGCACCAAAGAACGGCATTCCCCCTGTTTACAACGTCAATGTAGTGGAGAGGTCCGGGTCGGGTCCTCGCGCATAGTCCTCCCCCCCCCCCTTTAAAGGGGGGGGGGACCGTCATTTGGTGACCGTCCCTCCCGGGGGTAGGGGGGGGGCGTCGCACGTTCGGGGGGGGGGGGGGGGCTGTGGGCTGTCCACGGTGGGGGGCGCGGGGTACATGCCCCTTCTCTACCCATGACCATGGCCCGCAGTCCATGCAACTCCGGGGGGAAGGGGGCCCTTCGAGCGCGAATTAGGGGAGGGTGGGGGGGTCCTGGAAAACAGGCTCCAGGGGCAGGACCTTATTTGTCCCCAGTGCAGAAAAAAAACGGGTGGTGAACCGGATTTTTCAAATTTATGTGTAGAATCACGTGTTCCAGCGATTTCAGACGTGCTGCGGTGCTTGTGGTGGGCCCGGCCCTTGGGACCTACTTAGAGGGGTTCTGGTTCTGGATGACCTGCCCGAGGCTCCAGCACAGCCGGAGGGGGACCCAGAAAATGAAGGGCTCCCAACCGCCCTAGGGCGGCTTACTCGGTCCCGGCAACCTACTTAGAGGTTGGCGGGACCGAGTAAGACCTACTTAGAGGGGGCGGGGGGGGGGGGGCTAGGAGAGAGGCTTAACGGGTCCCCCTCCCCCGGAGTTGCACTGGGCCGCAGGCCCATGTCCAAGCAGGTGTGTCGGGTGGCGTTGATCTTGGGATTGGTCGTTTCCACGGGGGGGGACGTCTCCTCGGTCCCGGTACGCGGTACAACCACCATTGCAATGGTGAGGAGGTAGAGTGGAGGCCTCCGTTGTTGTAGAGTAACCCCTTAGGCCACCGCGTCTCTGCCAGACTGGACTAGACCTCTGCTAAACCCTCTCCCCTAGCGCCCCCCCCCCCTAGCAACTAGCAGCGACTAGCTAGTCCCCTAGGGAGGCCCTCCTCGGCGGCTAGCCCCCCCCCCCCCCCCCAAGAAGCCCCCCCCCCCCTCGGGGGCCTTCGGCCCACTTCTACTGGGGGGGGAGTCGCGTACAGAAGCGAGGAGACGTCCCCCCCGTGGTCGTTTCATGAAACCAGCTCCCGGTCATGACTTGAGATGCCTCTGTGATCCCGTTTTCTGATCCTGTCGGACTGTCGAAGGACATGTTTGTGGCAAAACAGGCCCCTCTTGGTTTTCCAGAGGAAGGCTGTCCGCCGCGTTCCGGGGGCACTGTCGATGGGGCGTGGGGGGGGGGGGGGGTACTGTTGCTGCCGAGTTCATCGTGCGGGACCCGTACGCATCACACATGCCCTCCATGGGGCGTGTGCAATGATGTATCACAACGGCCGTACACCGCAGGAGGAGGGGAGTTAACCCCCCCCCCCTTAACCCCCTCCCCCCCCCCCTCCCCTGCTGATGTCTGACTGACAGCTACTGACTGTGATTGTCTGACTAATGTAGTCAGACATGATGTTCTGTTTTCTGTTTCAGACGCAGTGTGTGCCTTGAGGTTCAACCGGGTTTGGCATAGAGAATAAAGATGCACTTATGCCTGACTGTGGAGTGCATTACCTCTGGTTTGCATTTGTCTGTATTTTAATTAGGTCACACCCCCCCCCTCCCCTTCCAATGTTTTGAGGCTGACAGCCAAAATTTCGCTTCGGCGCCTTCAGTGCCAAGAGGATCTAGGCTTCAAAATTTTTTGTGCCCGCCTGTGGCGGGGACCATAGGGGGACCCTCGGAGGAGGGGGTTCCCAGCCAACCCCCCCCCCCCCCGGCCCCCTTCAGACCCCCCCCCCCTCCCGCCCTTCCAATACATTCCTGGGCATGTGCACACCAGTCTCCCTCTGTGTGTGCTGCCCTCCCCCCCGTACCTCTGTGCAGGAGGACGACATGCTGGACTTCCACCGGCAGCACGTGGAGGCCAAGATGGAGCTTGTCCGCCAGGAGTTGGAGGTACCGCCCCCCCTCCCCCCCCCCCCGCCTGTGCACAGCCCCGGTGCGCCCCCCGGTGCGCGTCGGGTGCCCCCTGAGCGGCCGTCACATGCCGCACAGTCCCTTTTGGGGGGGTGCCGGTTCTCCCAGTCCCGGGATTCGCCCCCCCCCCCCCTCCCTCCCTGTAGTTGGGGTATGGTATGGTATGGTATGGGACAGGCCCGGGCGATGTCCACACGCAGGCTGCGCTGGCACCCAGGGACCGATGGCACGGAGCAACAGAGAAGTCTCGTCCGTCCATCGACAGTCCCACCAGAGGCAAGCAGGCTCAGGGGGAGGGGGGAGCCTTCACAAGCTGAGCGACCACCCCCCCCCCCCTCCCCCCAGGGATGCATTAAAAGGGAAGGGGCCTCAGAGGTGGCCCCAGAGGCGGTTAGGCAGGCGGTTGGAGGAGGTTGCCAAAGCGGTTGGGGGCGGTTTCTGTCGGTTACAAATGCCGTTGAGGCTGGCACTTGCTGTCAGGGGGACCGTGGCTGCAGGGCCCCATGTTCTGGAGGTCCCTGAGTTCTTCGCTATTGCCGTGATTGGGGGCTGTGATGGTTTGGGGCTGGGGAGGGGACTCCGGGGATGCCGGTCGCCGGTCGCCTGCTCCTTCTCCCCCCCCCCCCCCCCAAACAACGCTGCCCGTTGCGTCGTCCACAGCGCTGGTGCCGTTGTTCTCGCGCCGGGGGGGGGGGGGGGGACTTGGGGGTATGTTTGATGGGGGGGAGTGATGCGTCTGTTGGGGTACCCCTCCCCCCCCCCGGCGCCGGCCGCTGGGCGGCGGCCTCGGTCAGTGGGGGTTCAGCGCAGGTGTCCCTGGGGGGGCGGGGGGGGGGGGTCCCGGACACTGGGCTCGTACGGCCCCCGCCCCCAAAAAGGCATTGTGCCCGCGCTTTTATTCGGCCTTGACCCACCCCGCGCCCCGAAAGCACATGCCGTGGGGGGGTAACCGACGGTGGGTGGCGGATGATTGATGGCGGTTGGACTGTAACCGATTGCGGGTGGCGGACAATTGATGGCGGTTGGAGTGTAACCGATGGCGGTTGGAGGGTACCCGACGGCAGGTGGAGGGTGGCCAACGGCGGGTGGCGGATAATTGACGGTGGTTGGAGTGTAACCGACGGCGGTTGGAGGGTAACCGATTACGGGTGGCGGATAATTGATGGCGGTTGGAGTGTAACCGACGGCGGTTGGAGGGTAACCGATTACGGGTGGCGGATAATTGATGGCGGTTGGAGTGTAACCAACGGCGGTTGGAGGGTAACCGATTACGGGTGGCGGATAATTGATGGCGGTTGGAGTGTAACCGACGGCGGTTGATGGCGGTTGGAGTGTAACCGACGGCGGTTGATGGCGGTTGGAGGGCAGCTGGTAGCATTCTACTTTGTCCGTGTGACCCGTAGGAGAGTCTTCTGCTTTGCCTATTTTGTCCGTGGGAGTGTTTCCTTCCCCCTTACGCCCCCCCCTCCCCCTCCACCATCACAGGCCCTGGGCCAGAGATGACGTACCGCAAGCCCGGGGGCCTCCGCCTCCGTCCGCCACCAACAGTGTGCCACCCGCTTGGCAGAGTGCTGGTGCCGGAAAATGAGGGTCGCAGTCGCCGCCCCCCCCCCCCAACCCCTGCCGCTGCCGCCTCCAGCACGCGCCTGCCTGCCCCCCCCCCCCCCCTCTGTGGCAGGTGATGGACATCTTGGACCGCGGGAACTCCTCCGTGGACGACTACGTCAACAACATGGACGCCATCCTGTCGCAGCAGATCGTGCTCATCAACGACGCCCGGGACCGCCTGGCGCAGTTCCAGAACCACCTGCTCGAGGAGGAGATCATGAACTCCACGGTCATCAACAAGACGATGCGCAGGAACCGGTGAAGGGCCCCCGCGGCCGCGTCCTCCTGCGGTGGGGTTGTGCATTGCCCCGGGAGGGGCGGGAGGGGCCACTGACGGCAAGTGCCAGGCTCAATGGCATTTCTAACCGACAGTAACCGCCCCCCAACCGCTTTGGCAATCTCTTCTAACCGCCTGTCTAACCGCTTGTGGGGCCGCCTCTGAGGCCCCTCCCCTTCTAATGCATCCCGGGACAGAGCCCGCCCAAAAGCATCGCAGGACTTCTGGGATCGCTCAAAAAAGGGAGTCGACACAGAAATGGGGCCATTCTGGTGCACCCTCTTTGTCCCCGAACAATCTGTCTGAACTGGGACCTGCCCAGCTCTCGGAGGGGGGGGGGGGGGGGGGGGGCTGCACGCGACTGTGTGGGGAGGCGTTGGGGGCGGGGGGTTGGGAGGGTGGGAGTTGGTCGCCGGTGCGCTGTGCCCGCCACCAGTTTGGGTCTCCCAAGTCATCCCGCTCCGCCGAGGAAGCGCCTTCGGTGCGACGTCCCGCCGGCATCGCCGACATCGCAAAGGGGCGGGCCGCGGCACCAGGGACCCAGTCGCATCGATGGCATTTGTAACCGACAGTAACCGCCCCCAACCGCTTGGGCAACCTTCTCCAACTGCCTGCCTAACCGCCTCTGGGGCCGCCTCTGAGGTCTCTGTCCTTCCAATGCATCCCTTGGGGGGAGGGGGGGTGCTGCTGCTCCACATCAGGGCGCACCCCCCTTCGCTACGCAGGTCTCATTGGAGAGGGTTCAGGGACAGGACAAGGGGAAGTGGTGAGAGGCCAACAGGGCCCGCTTCGGCCGCAGGCCGATTCCCGCGCCGCATGGTCCCCTGGTGGTCCACAGCATTGCGTTGCAAGACCAGCGGGGGCCACCGTGCGTTCCATGCTCCACAACCAACACCCTGGGTGCAGGCGTGGACATCCTGGAAGCCCTGACCACGGCCTACGACCCTCCGAAGTGCCCGGGCCCCGACCAGGTATGCATTGGAAGGGGCGGGGGAACCCCCTGTGTGACATTCTGTCTGGTTGTTGGAGGTTGGGGGGGGGGGTACCCCCCCCCCTCCTCGCCAGGAGCCCAGCCTACGCCCAGCCACTGTCCCCTTGACGCCAAGTGCCAGCTTCAGTGGCATTTGTAACCGACACTAACCGCCCCCAACCGCTTCGGCAGCCTCCTCCAACCGCCTGTCTAACCGCTTCTGGGGCCGCCTCTGAGGTCCCTTCCCTTCTAATGCACCCCTGGCCCGACGGCTGCGTGCCGGACCCCTCCCTCGGCAGCATCCCGATGGACAGCTTCAGTGACCCCGATCCTGCATTGTTCCGCCTTGACACCCACATCCCTCCCGACCCTGCCTAGCAACACTAGGCATTGGGTTTGTCAATTTCTGGTCATTTGCCGTTGCTTGGACAAGCGGGTATAGTGCGCCTACCCGTCAGTCAAAGGACCCCCACATCGGTGGTGGTGAGCACCCCCCAGACTTCACTGCCTTGGGACAGGCGTTGTGTGGAGCATCGCCGGCGCCGGCGTGGGAGGGATGCTGAGGGGCAGAGGCAGCTCTTGTGAGCGGAGTGACAACGGTCCCACTCTCCCCTTGTAAGACAACAACGCCCCGCCGGATGGTGGGGGTAGCTGAGCGGGCGCCCCACATCCCACCCCCTTCACCCACAGCCCAGTGGGTGGGGGACAACCCACCCCCTCATCGACGCGCCAAGGCCTCCCTCCTCAAACGGGGAACACAAATGTACCCCTGGAAATGCCAGCCGGCGTACCCACTCGGCCTTTATCGCATGCCCGCCCTAGTTCCCAATCAGAACTGCGCCACTTTGGGGGTGTGGGGGGTGTTGGCTACCCCTGGCAATGTCACAGGTAGGATGTCGCACCTGGCTTTTTTGAGGCTGACAGGGACAGTCACCCGGTGGACCCTTGGACCCGTGGACCCGTGACGCACGACACGTGACAGGGGGTGGGCGGAATGGCAAGGGGGGCCAACGTCCCCTTGTATTGAGAACCCTGACCCGCCTGGCCGAGCACAGAACCATCGGGAACTGCAAGCCAGCCGTGCTGGTAGCACACTGCACGAGGGGTGAGGGGCTGAATGCCTGGAAATGCACCACACACCAATGTATAACACTGGGACCCATGCACCTGTGGCCCTGTGTTGCCATTCCCCCCATCTCACGTGGTGGCGAGCACCCTCCCAACTTCTCTGATGGCTGAATGTGAAGCGTGTGGGCGCTGGCAGGGGACTGGACGCCACGTCGGCTGGCAGGGGGTGGAGCGGGCTGAATCTGCACATGCCTGCGCAGACCACACATGGTTGGCCCCCCTGGCCTGGCAGCTCACCCGTTCTGGATTGTGCATGTGTTGCAACAAGGCCAATGGCAACAGCCTTTTCACGGACTCACCCTCTGCAGCATACGACCCCGGGCTTCGCCTGAAACCCTTCGGAAAAGGGTCGATCCAGCTGCGGCATGCCTAGTGCTCACTTTTGTACAACACGTAGTGCCACAAGCCCGCGCGGGCACACCAGCGTCGCACTACACGCCGTGCGGGCGGCACCCTTGATGCCTTTTGCACGATCAGCTAGACAAATTCAGTTCTCAGGGAAAGGGGGGCTCAATGGTCACAGTCTGAGGTGAGTAGTCGGGCCATTCCCAGCTCCATTGCTCGGTTGACCGCCTGACATGACCCAATGAGCCTGCGGAGTCTGTGGTTCTTGGTTGCGCACTGCAGTCTGCACCAGTGCCAGTGTTTGCCATTGGTGTGTATGTGTGCACCCCACTTTGCTTTTTGAGAACCACTTCATGTGCACTATTGCACATGGTGTTGTCTTTTTAAACCAAATTCAGTCATGAGCAATTCTGTTTTCACTCACCCGGAGCAAAGAAATGTACGATTTCCTTCATTTGTACATGGCAATTAGCTCTTGCAATGCAAACCTGCCCGCCCTCAAACAGGGTGTACATTTCACTAAAGTGCTTCATTCTCCGGCGTACAGTGGGTGCGGATGCGATGCCGGCACCCTCATGGCATGGGCACTGGTTTTCGGGGGGCGCCTCAAGCGCAGTGCGCGCGCAGTGCAACTATTTGGCCGTACTAGAGACCCATACTTTGAGATACTAGGGGCCCCTAGGGGCATCATGGTGACCCGTAGCGGAGGTTTTGAGTTCTGATTTTGTCCCCCTTTGGGGGAGCCTTAAGCGCAGTGCGCGTGCAGTGCGCGCGCAGTGCAACTATTTGGGCGTCCGGCCGTACTAGAGACCCATACTTTGAGATACTAGGGGCCCCTAGGGGCATCATGGTGACCCCTAGCGTACGTTTTGACTTCTGATTTTGTTCTTCTTTGTTTGGGTGTGCCAAAGGTGATTGAGCAGATCTTGCGGTTTGGCAAGGGTAACCACTTACCAAGGGATGAGGAAAGTGTAATTATCCAGGATGGGCTTGATGGCCAACCATTCTCTGAAGGCAGTGAAGCGCCAACACTGCAGCCTGCGATTGACCGTTTGCGCCGTGAGAAAAGAGAGAGAGAGGCCAAGAAACAAGCAAAACATGCGCAGCAGGTCCTAAAAAAGCGGCAACGCACACTGGATGCTTTTGTGCTGTGCCCCCTCGGGCCGATGTGGCTTCGTCAAGCTCCAATCTCCCTCAACCCTCTCAGTCCTCGCAACCCCCTGTGGCTACACAATCTCAACACCAATCCGATTCTAACCGCAAGGGAAAGGAGAGAGCCCCTTCTTCACAACCGAAACCACGCATGTGGCACTGGGGCATCGTAAGGAACATGTGTGTGTTATGTTAAGGGAAGGTAGTTTGCAACTTTCTTGAGCTGGGGCAGTTTGGGTCACCTAATTCTAAGGGCGTTTCCAAGGGGTGTGCTTGGGGGCTCTTCGGGGGGAACATAGTCTAAAAGTAGCGCGCAGTGAGAGTGCAGTGCGCGCGCAGTGCGCGCGCAGTGCAAAGATTCCCCCTTTGTTGGGGACCCCCGAGAATGCAGGGGTGATGTAGCAGTTCCGCCCTCTTTTGGGCCCCAACCTTCCGGTGCTATTGAGGAAACCGGAACAATCTTTGAATCCACGCTTTGTTGCGTGGTGCATCATGGTGACCCCTAGCGTAGACTTTGACTTCTGATTTTGTTCCCTTTGTTGGTGACCCCCGAGAATGCATCCTTTGCGATGTCTTGTTTAATCCTAAATACGCCGGGTGCGTATACAAAGTTACGGTTGCCATTGACAGCTTGGGCAACATCGTTGGATTTGTCCGTTGGCCCCGGGGACATCGGCGGATGTTCTCATTTGGGATCGCGAGGGGCCCAAAAGGGTGAAGGGACATTATATGGATTATGAGATTGGCTCCATGGATGGTGCATACAAGGGGCGCCTCCATGTGGCATGGCCATTTATCGGTCGAAAGACGTTGACCGAGCGGCAAAAGGAGTACAATGATGTTCATGGTTTCTATAGGGCGCGCATTGAGCACTTGTTTGCACGCATGTGGCACTGGGGCATCGTAAGGAACATATGGAGGGGATCCGGTACGGAGTTGCATGAGTACGTGCGTGTACTCTTGCATTTGCAGCAATTTTTGATTCGAAGACAGGTACGGTACCCTCCATATGGTCCGTGGGAACACGTAGCTGCACATGTATGGACTGCACCTACACAGGAGGACAATGATGATGAGGATGTTGTGGGTGATGATGGGGATGTTTGTGCCCTTTGTTGCACCAAGTCTGACCCTGAAAGGATGTCCATGTGTGACAAGTGTGAACTGCAATATTGTACGGATTGCATTGACACACACACATGTGACAATGTGACTTTTGTTTGATTCTGCAACTGTGTCATGTTGTGCACACAAGTTGCGTATTCTCAATGTGTACTTTGTTGCCAATGGAACAGAGAGACAGTTGTGTGTTCTTGAGGGTGGCGACCAATGCGCTGTTCATGGCTTTTCCAGTTGTGCATGATGTGTGTTATGTGAAGGGAAGGTAGTTTGCAACGTTCTTGAGCTGGGGCAGTTTGGGTCACCTAATTCTAAGGGTGTTTCCAAGGGGTGTGCTTGGGGGCTCTTCGGGGGGAACATAGTCTAAAAGTAGCGCACAGTGCGCGCCGGGCAAAGACTCCCCCTCGGTCCCGATTTTTTGGCCGTGAGTGCCGCACTGTTGGTCCTGTAGGTTGCCATTTTGCAAACACAGGGCCAAACTCCCTTTCCTTTTGGCTGAGAGCTTGCTTTTCCCCTCAAATGCAGGATGCCTTTGATTCACATTGTGAACCGTTGATCGAGGGCAGCTCCTATTTCACCCGGAACGGCTGTTTCTGCGTGCTTCAACAGATATTTGTACCTATTGTCCACAAGCATATCTGTTCCCTTTCGTTTGCACACACCTCCCTTCTTTGGGCTCTGAGAGCTGTGGCCCCTGATTTGTCACAAGCACATGGCCTCATGCGTTGGAATGGAGGGGAGTAGAAGTCTTTGGAGTGGAGGAGACCACTTTTGCATGCAAACCCCTTAGGCCACCGCATCCCTGCCCGCCCTCAAACAGGGTGTACATTTCACTCAAGTGTTTCGTTCTCTGGCGTGCAGTGTGTGCGGATGCGATGCCTGCCCCCTCATGGCATGGGCACTGGTTGCATTGCATGGCAACTCACCAGCTTTCATGGAATGCCCCCGCCCACGAAAGCATAGGGCTGGCCTTCTCCCCACCCTGAATTTGCCCGAGTTTGTGCCCCAAGTTGTCAGTTTTTGTTCTCCAGTTTGTCAGAAGTTTGGGACCCAGTCCACACCGCCATGTGCATTGAGGGCAAACAGACGGCCGGGTTGGTGCCTTGCAGGTAGCAGTGCACAGGGAGGGAACCTTGAGGATCAGTGGCAGAGGGGCTACCCCAAGGCCAGGGATGCATTGGAAGGGGGGGAGGTTACCCCCCCCCCCCTCCAGGGCGCCCAGCCTGCGCCCAGCCACTGTCTTTCTGGCGCCAAGTGCGTGTGTCAGTGGCATTTGTAGACGACAGTAACCCCCCCAACCGCTTCGGCAACCTCCTCCAACCGCCTGCCTAACCGCCTCTGGGCCCCCTCTGAGGTCCCTTCCCTTCTAAGCATCCCTGCCCAAGGCTCACGGTCTAGAGCCATCCTCGGACCGAGGCATGTTAGCTTTGGGGCTGTTTGCCACCAGTTTCAGGCTCTGTGCTGTGGTGCATAAGCCTTGCGCCACCGGCCCTGCAGGGACCGGATTCGGTCCAACCAGGTGGCATTCGCATCTTGAAGGCCAGGACGGCCACATGGCCATGGTCCATTGCGGGGGAGCAAACCCCATCTCATCCGTGTGAATGGCGTCATTCCGGATGGGCATTGCCCATTTTCTCCCCATTCACTGACAAAGCAGTGCGGACGGCCCAATGGCCGTACCCCCCCCCCCTTGCGCATGCACGGCCTTGTCTAAGCACGGGGTGGGTGTTGAACCGCCGTTTTGAGGAAATTTTGGGACTGCTGTTTTTGTGGTCCAGAATGGAGGATTGGGTGTCTGTAGAGCGTTTGTACAGGGAAAGAGGGGCTCATTCATGTCTGTGATGGTGCATTCTGTTCATAACAACATTGTACCACACATTGGAACCCCATGCTGCTTGTTCTGATGTGATTTTCAGTCATGGCTAACAATGTTATTCCCGGTCTGGCTGTCACATGTGTCACGCACATGCACGGCCTTGTCTAAGCATGGGGTGGGCGTTGAACCGCCGTTTTGGCCTGACTTCTGGGACCGCGGCCGTGCTTGCGCAAGGGGGGGTAGATGAGTCCTTGCATTTGAGAGGGGTTCGAGGTTTGGTGGGGGAGATCTGATTGCAGTACCTCGTGCAGGTGGGCCTATGCACTGAGGTCCTGGAGGGCGGCAGTGGCTGCCTTACTGCAGAGGCAGATGCTCCTGGCAAGAAGCCCGATGGCCTCGGGCCGTTTCCCGGCATGTTTGTGAGCTGCAGGCAGGCCTGCCCTGTCTGAGCCCCAGCTCCTGTTCATTCGACGTACAATTCAGCACTCACGTCGCACATGTGTGACCGCTGAGCCATCCTCCCGGGCACCTTGGCCCCCTTTCAACCGACGCACAGTTCTGCACCCCGTGCCCTAGTGATGTCCATGTGTGGCACTCTTTGGGGTTTCTATCGAATTTGGTTTGGTGAGTGTTGGCCATGCATGAGGCTACTGCACGGCACCTCCTCCAGCAGGTTGTGGACCTTATGGAAGCCATCCATGTGTAGCAGTGGGAAGCAGTGCCAAATGTTTCCAACACCCATGATCCCACGCTTCAGCACCAAAATTTGAACCCAACAAAGGTTGCCCCTTTCGGAATAGTGGGACAAATCTGACTGACCTCTGCTGCTTCTTCACTCAGCACCAGACCATGATTGTGACGCAACACTGCAATGATCAAGTGCAACAAACAACCCAAGATTCCCATTGTGCCCCTGACCTGCTTTGTTATTGGACACCATGTGAAGGCGGCTGGGAAGAAATGGGTATGTTCAATAAGTGGTCGGTGAATGACTTTGAAAATATCATCTTGACCGATGTTAGCCCCATGTTTTCCCCATTTTGGCCTGTGGCATGCGTCCCAGATGCATCCCCCCGCCGTTTCTTCGCAAAAACAAGGGACAGGTGAAAAAAAAAAGATAGTACCCCCCCCCCCCCTTGTCTAAGCTACGGCACCTGTCTAAGCTACAGCGCGCGTAGGGACCGTATTCATTCCGTACCTAATCCAATTCGGTTTGAAACGTAGTGCAACCGCATAAGGGGGAACGTTAGTGTGCCGGGCATCCTTTTTGACCCGTGCCCCACCGGTGGCCTTTTAGGGGGTGCACTAAGGGGGCGCACTTAGCGCAGTGCAGCCATTTGGGCGTCTGGCTGCACTAGAGACCCATACTTTGAGATACTAGGAGCATCATGGTGACCCCTAGCATTGGTTTTGACTTGTGATTGTGTCCCCTTTGTTGGGGACCCCCGAGAATGCAGGGGTGACATAGCATTTCCGCCCTCTTTTGGGCCTTAACATTCCGGTGCTGTAGAGAAAACCGGGACAATCTCTGAATCCACGCTTTGTTGTGTGGCCCCTTGAGTTGGGGTTAGGGACTCTCAATCCATGCTTTGTTGCGTGGCCTTGTAAACATGAGACACATACTTAGGATTCCACAGATCGGCACTCCATATCCCGCCAATGGAACTAATGGGCATGGAGTCTGTGAAATGCTTCATAAAGAATGGAAAATGGGGGCAATGGGGGCGCCTTAAGCGCAGTGCGCGCGCAGTGCAGGCACAGTGCACTTATTTGGGCGTCTAGCCGTATTGGAGACCCATACTTTGTGATACTAGGGGCATCATTGTTGCCCCTAGCCTAGGTTTCGATGCTTCTTCCACATTAGGGATATAACATTTTTGAATATTCACCCATTTCCACCCCTTTTCACACTTTTTTGCTCATCTCCACCATGGACTCCCACACTTTGGTGTGGGCCTTTGAGTTGGGGTGACGGACTCCCGGTTTTTGCGTGACCATAGTCAAATGCCCTTTGCGGGGATGCATCGCTACTGATGAGGATGCGTGGTTGTACCACAAATGGAAACCGGAGGTTGACGTGTGGGAACCAGAGTTCAAAAAGATGTGGACGACTAGCTGGGGAGATTGGGCCGCCCAAATGGAGGATTGGTACAATGACGCGACTCTAGAGGACAAGCACCGCATCAGTAAATTGCAGATCCCAATGAGATCCCGGAAAGCCTGATTGAGGCACTGTAGCCTGGTCAGAAGCGTGAACTCCGACGCAAAGTGGCGGAGCACCAATACCTGGCAATAATAGGAATGACACAACTCAGGGGCACACTTCCCATGATGCCAAAGGACCCGGCGTGGGTGGAAGGAAACGCAGGATCGGCATGGTATGGGGCGCTTCGGGCACGAAAGGTGAGCCCAAATGTCACAGAAAAGAACCTTAGAGAACAAGTGCACTATCAACCGAAAAAGCGCACAACCCGGGTAGTAAAAGCAGACCAACATTGTAAGGACGCCACAGCCCCATTGCGTCAAGTGTACAACAAAGTAAAGGGGTATGCGGTAGGAGACGTAACAAGAAAAAGGAAAAGACAGCTGCTGGACATACTGAGGTCCTCCATAATGCAGACCACGGGAGTAGACGATCTGCGCAAACAGATATGTCAAATACTACAGCCGCGGTGGTCCATATTGTATGGACCAGGAAACCACATGCCAATAGGAGGATATAAGATCACCAAGGCCACCATAGAAGGGGTAGAGGCGGATGCCAAAACAGTCTTAGCTATGCGTTACAAGGTAGGGGTCGCCATGCACAACATGGCCAGGTGGTTGCAGTACACCCTGAAGTGGAGAGATTACTACCAGCAGCAGAAAAAGAAAATGTACCATCAAGATTCCAAAGGGATAGTGCAACAAGTGTTTCGCAAATGGTATAGACAAGGGCAGGTGCACATGCGACACTACAATACCCAAAATGTGATGTCACCGCAACCGGCATGGGATGCATGGGAGGAGCAGGCAAGGCAACTCTGGAGTCAGTCTACCAAAAAGATAATGGAATGCACTTACCGGAGGGTGAAGGACGAGGTCCGACAGTACATTCGAAAGCTGTTAGCAGGACACGAGTGGGTTGTAGCCATACTGCATGCAGAGGCGATCAACGCCAGCCGCAAAGGACGCCCTAGGGATGGCAATGAATCTGGTATTGACGGCAGCAGCATACACAAACGGCGTAGGACAGAGTAGGACAGTATGTCGCAAGAGAGAGGAGGAAAAAAGCACACAGTGAACGAGAACAGGAGTTTGCAGGGAGGAAGCACCTTGGAAGGAAAGATGAATCTATGGGTCTCAGCAATACAGGAGACTACGTGAGCTTCACCATCAACATAAGGCCGTTAGGCGTGGCACTACGTAGTGCATATGCAAGGGGTAGACCAAGCAGGCAGTGAACAGAGACAGCTCCCCAGGTAAAGCTGGAACACATGCCAAATGTGGAGCACTCGTTTGTACTATATGCCCTACTTCTTGAACCAGGCGGTTGCCTGAGAGCTCACATTACACTCTTTGAACTTGTTGAGCTTGAGGGAAAAAAAAAACCGGAGGTTGACGTGGATTCCCTCCTGCAAACCACTTTGCCCCCCGGTCCAGTTGAGGGTGAAGTGGACACATGCGAGGCTTTGGTACTAGCCGGCAGCGTGAGTGAGCTTTCGAATAAGGCCACTCTGGAGCATTCTGATTTTGCACTTAGTTGACGATTGAACAAAAAAGAGGATATGTGTGTGGCTTTCCACATTTTGCATGATGTCTTATGTGAGGGGAAGGTAGCTTGCATTTGTCTTTAGCTAGGGTAGTTTTGGTGACCTAAATTTAGGGGCATTTGGAAGGGGTGTGCCTGGGGGTTCTTTAGGGAGGACCTTGTCTAAAAGTAGCGCGCAGTGTGCGCACAGTGCAAGGATTCCCCCGATGGTTGGAAGGATTCTTGTCGGCCCATTGAATCTCTTGAACAACATGGTTAAGGTATTCGCGAACACAGGCAACACTCTGCCGCCAAGCAACCTCCGAACACCCTTCGGAGCGAGACATGAAAGCATCGCTCTCTGCCGGTGGGGTGTGTTTCATCCAGAAATCAGAAGTGGCTGCCTCACCCCTGCCTTCTCCGGGGCCCAAAAGAGGGTGGAAATGCTATGTCCCCCCTACATTCTAGTGAATTGTGAGTCCCTAACCCCAACTCAAGGGGCCACACAACAAAACGTGGATTGAGAGTCCCTAACCCCAACTCAAGGGGCCACGCAACAAAGCGTGGATTGAGAGTCCCTAACCCCAACTCAAGGGGCCACGCAACAAAGCGTGGATTGACAGTCCCTAACCCCAACTCAAGGGTGCCGTTGATATGTTGGGCAACATTATATGGATTTGCCCCTTGGCCTACGGGACATCAGCAGATGTTTTGATTTGGGATGGGTATGGACCTTCTCGTACCCGAGGTGATTTCTTTGATTTTGAAGTGGGGGGCCATGATGGTGCTTATAAAGGCCGGATTCATGTCATTGTGCCTCTCATTGGAAGAAAGAATGGCACTTTGATAGCCTGCCAACAATGTTACAATGACGTGCACAGGTGGTATAGGCACGCATTGAGCAACTGTTTGCTCGGTTGTGGCATTGGGGTTTGGTTAGGAACATCTAGCGTGGCGGCCCCAATGAGTTGCACCAGTCAGTCCGTATTTTGTTGCATTTTACACAGTTTTGCATCCGAAGGCAAGCCCCTATGGACCATGGGAGCATGTCCCGCCTCATGTTTGGACCAACCAAAGCAACTCGGCCGCCACGCAAGATGAGGCAGAGGATGAGGCAGAAGTGTCCGTGTTGTGTTGCCGAAAGCGCTCCACCGTTGCAGTTTGTGATGAGTGTAAGGAGCACTTTTGTACTGAATGTATTGACACCCACACTTGTGGGAGCAATGTTGTTTGTTAAGTACAATACAAATGACAGTTGGAGTTGCTGAATTCACAGATATTGCTTTATTATGCAACGTGCTTTGTAGGGAAGGTGTGCAGTGCAACGTGGTCTACTTGGGGGGCTTCTCCATGAGAGGGTAAATCTGGGGCTGAAGTCGGGATAGTTAATAGAAAAGTAGCGTGCCGGGCAAACATTTCACCTAAGACATGGGTTGGTGACAAATCTGCCAATTACACGGAGTCATGGACATTTTTGTTGTGATTGTTTGCCCACTTGAACCCACAGAGCTCTGATTTTGGGGATATTTGTGCATTATCTTCCCCTTTCTTGGTGGTGGCGTGTGTGCCGGTAGTTGTATGTGTCGCGCGCAAGCTACGGCCTTGTCCAAGCTAAAGCAGGCAGAGGGACCGTATTAATTCCGTACTTTTGCGTAGCTTAGAAGGGGGGGGGGGGTACCACAGGGCCGTTGTGCTGACACATCACTATTTTGTTCATGTATGCTTGAATGTGACCTGAGATCCATCCTGAAAAAGTGGAAAGGCAGCCGCCCTACACAAATCTGGCGTAGACTGCAATAGACAGGAGCATGCCCAACACCCGTTTGGTTATGGTGCCAATCCCTTGCCTTTGCCCAGGACACCACTTACGGTCCCAACCCCACTTTTTGAGACTTTGTGAGTCAAAGTTTTGGTACGCATGTGCAACTTGGCACGGATGCATGCAAAGTTGGTTTTCAGAAGTAGCTGATTGCTTGGTTGATTGTTTGCTGTGACCATTTTGCCACAGGCAGCAAGGCCTACAACACTCTGCGAGGATCTGCAGGTGTCTGTATACAAGGGTATACACCTGTCTGTATACAAGCAAGTACCTTAAGGCCCCCTTGACAAAACGTCATCCCATCCAGGAAAAGCACGTTGTCAGACCATAGCTCATAAGACACCAAAATATTCCACAAAATACATGGAAATATTCGACAAGTATTGTGTGTCAGTGCTGCTCTCTGGAATGAGGAAGGCTTTGGGGTTGACAGAGGCATCATGACAGTTCGGCATGCCCAGCCATTTCCAAGTAGCAGCGGCCGCGCGCTACGCCACTTTGGAATCAGCCAATGCAACATTAATGCATAAGAGGCCCAAAAACACACCAGTGCAGACCAGTTCAGGTAGCTTGAAGGAAAGCTTTATTCTACACATTAGAACATTTTGGCTGCAAGGGTGTGCAACAGTCTACAAGGGTCTCCAAGGGGCCAGCGTCTATAACCACCAACGAAGCTCTGTCAACCCAATCATGGTGTCCAGGCTGAAGCAGCATGTGAGATTACTGAAGCAACGCCAAACCCAGAGCACCCCAAGGAGGCAAGCAGCACGGGGGCTGCTGCCGGCCAGGACCTGACCCCAACATGGTTGTGTGGAACAATGGGTTTTGTGGGCGCCAGAGGTTTTGTTTTAGGCATACGGCATTTGTTTGACCATGTGTCTATACTCAAAATAACCAGAATTTTGTGGAGAATTCAAAAATGGATGAAAAGCGCAAAAAAGGATTTTGACTCCGACCCGACCTCCGGGCTGGACCTTGGCTGATGGGAGCCTGAGTTGATGGGCAAATTTTTTTGAAAAAAATTTACCCCACTTGTGTACGTTCAAAATGATCAGCGCACCCCACTCCTTCTGCTGCATCTTCTGCTTGCCTTGGGGGCTGCTCCCAGCCAGGGTTCGACTCCGAGGGGTGTTCAACCGTTTCAGGGGTTGTAGAGGGCGGGGCGTCCCCCACCCCCTGCATTGACTCTCCGGGGTGGGTCATTGGCTACCCCAACATACATACCTCAAAATCCTCCCCATGACGCGGTGTTTTCCAATGAGCGACAATTGGTGGTGATGTCTAGCGTGTGATGCGGGACATGCCGCAGGTTGGATGAAGCGAAAATGATGGCATCACACCGTTGGGGACTTTAGTCCAATTGTGGTTGGCTTGTGCAAGATACAACGGCGTTGGTTGGTGGCGTGCAGTTGGTTATCACAACATGTTCCATAGGTAAGTACTTGGGCTTTGGGCTGGTTGCGATCTTCCATGCCATGCAATTTCCGATTTGTGATGTGATTGCAAGCATTGATTGACCTTTGCTGCAGCCACTAGCCAGCTTCCAGTGACATCATTCAGTCGAGACATCAAGGGCTGTGGGACAGCAAGGGCTGTAGGGCTGGCGGGACTTGCGGAGGGGTCACTTCGTTGAGAAAGGGACCACCGCGCCCCCCCACAGCTGGAGGGGCATGCAGGGCTGGGGAGGGAACCTGGGGCCAGTCGCGTGCAATGGGCCCCGAAGCATCGCCTCCCGGGATTCTGCTCGACCTGTTGGCTTCGTATCCCTCTTTCTTCCGCCAGGGCAATGCCATCCTTTGCACTGCTCGCCCTTGCAGTCCTGTTCGGAGCTGGGGCGGGCACGCCCAAAACAAAAATACGGCAGGGGTGAGGTAGCCAATTTGCCCACTTGTGGGCCACTTCTGATTGTATCCCCCGCTCTGAAGCGGTGGGGATCCCCGATACGGCAGGGGTGAGGTAGCCACTTTGCCCACTTGTGGGCCACTTCTGATTTTGCCCCCCGCTCTGAAGCGGTGGGGATCCCCGATACGGCAGGGGTGAGGTAGCCATTTTGCCCACTTGTGGGCCACTTCTGATTTTATCCCCCCGCTCTGAAGCGTTGGGGATCCACGATACGGCAGGGGTGAGGTAGCCATTTCGCCCACTTGTGGGCCACTTCTGATTTTATCCCCCCGCTCTGAAGCGGTGGGGATCCCCGATACGGCAGGGGTGAGGTAGCCACTTTGCCCACTTGTGGGCCACTTCTGATTTTGCCCCCTGCTCTGAAGCGGTGGGGATCCCCGATACGGCAGGGGTGAGGTAGCCACTTTGCCCACTTGTGGGCCACTTCTGATTTTGCCCCCTGCTCTGAAGCGCCGGGGATCCCCGATACGGCAGGGGTGAGGTAGCCAATTTGCCCGCTTGTGGGCCACTTCTGATTTTATCCCCCCGCTGTGAAGCGGTGGGGATCCCCAATACGGCAGGGGTGAGGTAGCCAATTTGCCCAATTGTGGGCCACTTCTGATTTTGCCCCCCGCTCTGCAGCGGTGGGGATCCCCGATACGGCGGAGGTGAGGTAGCCATTTCGCCCACTTGTGGGCCACTTCTGATTTTATCCCCCCGCTCTGAAGCGGTGGGGATCCCCGATACGGCAGGGGTGAGGTAGCCATTTCGCCCACTTGTGGGCCACTTCTGACTTTGCCCCCTGCTCTGAAGCGGTGGGGATCCCCGATACGGCAGGGGTGAGGTAGCCATTTCGCCCACTTGTGGGCCACTTCTGATTTTATCCCCCCGCTGTGAAGCGGTGGGGATCCCCGATACGGCAGTGGTGAGGTAGCCACTTTGCCCACTTGTGGGCCACTTCTGATTTTGCCCCCCGCTCTGAAGCGGTGGGGATCCCCGATACGGCAGGGGTGAGGTAGCCAATTTGCCCACTTGTGGGCCACTTCTGATTTTATCCCCCCGCTCTGCAGCGTTGGGGATCCCCGATACGGCAGGGGTGAGGTAGCCATTTCGCCCACTTGTGGGCCACTTCTGATTTTATCCCCCCGCTCTGAAGCGGTGGGGATCCCCGATACGGCAGGGGTGAGGTAGCCATTTCGCCCACTTGTGGGCCACTTCTGATTTTGCCCCCTGCTCTGAAGCGGTGGGGATCCCCGATACGGCAGGGGTGAGGTAGCCAATTTGCCCGCTTGTGGGCCACTTCTGATTTTATCCCCCCTGCTGTGAAGCGGTGGGGATCCCCAATACGGCAGGGGTGAGGTAGCCAATTTGCCCAATTGTGGGCCACTTCTGATTTTGCCCCCCGCTCTGAAGCGGTGGGGATACCCGATACGGCGGAGGTGAGGTAGCCATTTCGCCCACTTGTGGGCCACTTCTGATTTTATCCCCCCGCTCTGAAGCGGTGGGGATCCCCGATACGGCAGGGGTGAGGTAGCCATTTCGCCCACTTGTGGGCCACTTCTGACTTTGCCCCCCGCTCTGAAGCGGTGGGGATCCCCGATACGGCAGGGGTGAGGTAGCCAATTTGCCCGCTTGTGGGCCACTTCTGATTTTATCCCCCCGCGGTGAAGCGGTGGGGATCCCCAATACGGCAGGGGTGAGGTAGCCAATTTGCCCACTTGTGGGCCACTTCTGATTTTGCCCCCCGCTCTACAGCGGTGGGGATCCCCGATACGGCGGAGGTGAGGTAGCCATTTCGCCCACTTGTGGGCCACTTCTGATTTTATCCCCCCGCTCTGCAGCGGTGGGGATCCCCGATACGGCAGGGGTGAGGTAGCCATTTCGCCCACTTGTGGGTCACTTCTGATTTTATCCCCCCGCTCTGAAGCGGTGGGGATCCCCGATACGGCAGTGGTGAGGTGGCCACTTTGCCCACTTGTGGGCCACTTCTGACTTTGCCCCCCGCTCTGAAGCGGTGGGGATCCCCGATACGGCAGGGGTGAGGTAGCCAATTTGCCCACTTGTGGGCCACTTCTGATTTTATCCCCCCGCTCTGCAGCGTTGGGGATCCCCGATACGGCAGGGGTGAGGTAGCCATTTCGCCCACTTGTGGGCCACTTCTGATTTTATCCCCCCGCTCTGAAGCGGTGGGGATCCCCGATACGGCAGGGGTGAGGTAGCCACTTTGCCCACTTGTGGGCCACTTCTGATTTTGCCCCCTGCTCTGAAGCGCCGGGGATCCCCGATACGGCAGGGCTGAGGTAGCCAATTTGCCCGCTTGTGGGCCACTTCTGATTTTATCCCCCCGCTGTGAAGCGGTGGGGATCCCCAATACGGCAGGGGTGAGGTAGCCAATTTGCCCAATTGTGGGCCACTTCTGATTTTGCCCCCCGCTCTGCAGCGGTGGGGATCCCCGATACGGCGGAGGTGAGGTAGCCATTTCGCCCACTTGTGGGCCACTTCTGATTTTATCCCCCCGCTCTGAAGCGGTGGGGATCCCCGATACGGCAGGGGTGAGGTAGCCATTTCGCCCACTTGTGGGCCACTTCTGACTTTGCCCCCCGCTCTGAAGCGGTGGGGATCCCCGATACGGCAGGGGTGAGGTAGCCATTTCGCCCACTTGTGGGCCACTTCTGATTTTATCCCCCCGCTCTGAAGCGGTGGGGATCCCCGATACGGCAGTGGTGAGGTAGCCATTTCGCCCACTTGTGGGCCACTTCTGATTTTGCCCCCTGCTCTGAAGCGCCGGGGATCCCCGATACGGCAGGGGTGAGGTAGCCAATTTGCCCGCTTGTGGGCCACTTCTGATTTTATCCCCCCGCTGTGAAGCGGTGGGGATCCCCAATACGGCAGGGGTGAGGTAGCCAATTTGCCCAATTGTGGGCCATTTCTGATTTTGCCCCCCGCTCTGCAGCCGTGGGGATCCCCGATACGGCGGAGGTGAGGTAGCCATTTCGCCCACTTGTGGGCCACTTCTGATTTTATCCCCCCGCTCTGAAGCGGTGGGGATCCCCGATACGGCAGGGGTGAGGTAGCCATTTCGCCCACTTGTGGGCCACTTCTGACTTTGCCCCCCGCTCTGAAGCGGTGGGGATCCCCGATACGGCAGGGGTGAGGTAGCCATTTCGCCCACTTGTGGGCCACTTCTGATTTTATCCCCCCGCTCTGCAGCGGTGGGGATCCCCGATACGGCAGTGGTGAGGTAGCCATTTCGCCCACTTGTGGGCCACTTCTGATTTTGCCCCCTGCTCTGAAGCGCCGGGAATCCCCGATACGGCAGGGGTGAGGTAGCCAATTTGCCTGCTTGTGGGCCACTTCTGATTTTATCCCCCCGCTCTGAAGCGGTGGGGATCCGCAATACGGCAGGGGTGAGGTAGCCAATTTGCCCACTTGTGGGCCACTTCTGATTTTGCCCCCCGCTCTGAAGCGGTGGGGATCCCCAATACGGCAGGGGTGAGGTAGCCAATTTGCCCAATTGTGGGCCATTTCTGATTTTGCCCCCCGCTCTGCAGCCGTGGGGATCCCCGATACGGCGGAGGTGAGGTAGCCATTTCGCCCACTTGTGGGCCACTTCTGATTTTATCCCCCCGCTCTGAAGCGGTGGGGATCCCCGATACGGCAGGGGTGAGGTAGCCATTTCGCCCACTTGTGGGCCACTTCTGACTTTGCCCCCCGCTCTGAAGCGGTGGGGATCCCCGATACGGCAGGGGTGAGGTAGCCATTTCGCCCACTTGTGGGCCACTTCTGATTTTATCCCCCCGCTCTGCAGCGTTGGGGATCCCCGATACGGCAGTGGTGAGGTAGCCATTTCGCCCACTTGTGGGCCACTTCTGATTTTGCCCCCTGCTCTGAAGCGCCGGGAATCCCCGATACGGCAGGGGTGAGGTAGCCAATTTGCCTGCTTGTGGGCCACTTCTGATTTTATCCCCCCGCTCTGAAGCGGTGGGGATCCGCAATACGGGCGGGTGAGGTAGCCAATTTGCCCACTTGTGGGCCACTTCTGATTTTGCCCCCCGCTCTGAAGCGGTGGGGATCCCCGGTACGGCAGGGGTGAGGTAGCCAATTTGCCCACTTGTGGGCCACTTCTGATTTTATCCCCCCGCTCTGAAGCGGTGGGGATCCCCGATACGGCAGGGGTAGGGTAGCCATTTCGCCCACTTGTGGGCCACTTCTGATTTTGCCCCCCGCTCTGAAGCGGTGGGGATCCCCAATACGGCAGGGGTGAGGTAGCCACTTTGCCCACTTGTGGGCCACTTCTGATTTTGCCCCCCGCTCTGCAGCGGTGGGGATCCCCGATACGGCAGGGGTGAGGTAGCCACTTTGCCCACTTGTGGGCCACTTCTGATTTTGCCCCCCGCTCTGCAGCGGTGGGGATCCCCGATACGGCAGGGGTGAGGTAGCCATTTCGCCCACTTGTGGGCCACTTCTGATTTTATCCCCCCGCTCTGCAGCGGTGGGGATCCCCGATACGGCAGGGGTGAGGTAGCCACTTTGCCCACTTGTGGGCCACTTCTGATTTTATCCCCCCGCTCTGAAGCGCCGGGGATCCCCGGTACGGCAGGGGTGAGGTAGCCAATTTGCCCACTTGTGGGCCACTTCTGATTTTGCCCCCCGCTCTGAAGCGGTGGGGATCCCCGATACGGCAGGGGTGAGGTAGCCACTTTGCCCACTTGTGGGCCACTTCTGATTTTATCCCCCCGCTCTGAAGCGGTGGGGATCCCCGATACGGCAGGGGTGAGGTAGCCATTTCGCCCACTTGTGGGCCACTTCTGACTTTGCCCCCCGCTCTGAAGCGTTGGGGATCCCCGATACGGCGGAGGTGAGGTAGCCACTTTGCCCACTTGTGGGCCACTTCTGACTTTGCCCCCCGCTCTGCAGCGGTGGGGATCCCCGATACGGCAGGGGTGAGGTAGCCACTTTGCCCACTTGTGGGCCACTTCTGATTTTATCCCCCCGCTCTGCAGCGGTGGGGATCCCCGATACGGCAGGGGTGAGGTAGCCATTTCGCCCACTTGTGGGCCACTTCTGACTTTGCCCCCCGCTCTGAAGCGGTGGGGATCCCCGATACGGCAGGGGTGAGGTAGCCACTTTGCCCACTTGTGGGCCACTTCTGATTTTGCCCCCCGCTCTGCAGCGGTGGGGATCCCCGATACGGCAGGGGTGAGGTAGCCACTTTGCCCAATTGTGGGCCACTTCTGATTTTATCCCCCCGCTCTGCAGCGGTGGGGATCCCCGATACGGCAGGGGTGAGGTAGCCATTTCGCCCACTTGTGGGCCACTTCTGATTTTATCCCCCCGCTCTGAAGCGGTCGGGATCCCCAATACGGCAGGGGTGAGGTAGCCAATTTGCCCACTTGTGGGCCACTTCTGATTGTATCCCCCGCTCTGAAGCGGTGGGGATCCCCGATACGGCAGGGGTGAGGTAGCCATTTCGCCCACTTGTGGGCCACTTCTGATTTTGCCCCCCGCTCTGAAGCGGTGGGGATCCCCGATACGGCAGGGGTGAGGTAGCCACTTTGCCCAATTGTGGGCCACTTCTGATTTTATCCCCCCTCTCTGCAGCGTTGGGGATCCCCGATACGGCAGGGGTGAGGTAGCCATTTCGCCCACTTGTGGGCCACTTCTGATTTTATCCCCCCGCTCTGCAGCGGTGGGGATCCCCGATACGGCAGGGGTGAGGTAGCCATTTCGCCCACTTGTGGGCCACTTCTGATTTATTCCCGGCCTGCAGCGTTGGGGATCCCCGATACGGCAGGGGTGAGGTAGCCATTTCGCCCACTTGTGGGCCACTTCTGATTTTATCCCCCCGCTCTGAAGCGTTGGGGATCCCCGATACGGCATGGGTGAGGTAGCCAATTTGCCCACTTGTGGGCCACTTCTGATTTTATCCCCCCCGCTCTGCAGCGGTGGGGATCCCCGATACGGCAGGGGTGAGGTAGCCACTTTGCCCACTTGTCGGCCACTTCTGATTTTGCCCCCCGCTCTGCAGCGGTGGGGATCCCCGATACGGCAGGGGTGAGGTAGCCACTTTGCCCACTTGTGGGCCACTTCTGATTTTGCCCCCCGCTCTGAAGCGGTGGGGATCCCCGATACGGCAGGGGTGAGGTAGCCATTTCGCCCACTTGTGGGCCACTTCTGGTTTTATCCCCCCGCTCTGAAGCGGTGGGGATCCCCGATACGGCAGGGGTGAGGTAGCCACTTTGCCCACTTGTGGGCCACTTCTGATTTTATCCCCCTGCTCTGAAGCGGTGGGGATCCCCGATACGGCAGGGTAGAGGTAGCCACTTTGCCCACTTGTGGCCCACTTCTGATTTTATCTCCCCCGCTCTGCAGCGGTGGGGATCCCCAATACGGCAGGGGTGAGGTAGCCATTTCGCCCACTTGTGGGCCACTTCTGATTTTATCCCCGGCTCTGCAGCGTTGGGGATCCCCGATACGGCAGGGGTGAGGTAGCCATTTCGCCCACTTGTGGGCCACTTCTGATTTTATCCCCCCGCTCTGAAGCGGTGGGGATCCCCGATACGGCAGGGGTGAGGTAGCCAATTTGCCCACTTCTGGGCCACTTCTGATTTTATCCCCCCCGCTCTGAAGCGGTGGGGATCCCCGATACGGCAGGGGTGAGGTAGCCACTTTGCCCACTTGTTGGCCACTTCTGATTTTGCCCCCCGCTCTGAAGCGTTGGGGATCCCCGATACGGCGGAGGTGAGGTAGCCACTTTGCCCACTTGTGGGCCACTTCTGACTTTGCCCCCCGCTCTGCAGCGGTGGGGATCCCCGATACGGCAGGGGTGAGGTAGCCACTTTGCCCACTTGTGGGCCACTTCTGATTTTATCCCCCCGCTCTGCAGCGGTGGGGATCCCCGATACGGCAGGGGTGAGGTAGCCATTTCGCCCACTTGTGGGCCACTTCTGACTTTGCCCCCCGCTCTGAAGCGGTGGGGATCCCCGATACGGCAGGGGTGAGGTAGCCACTTTGCCCACTTGTGGGCCACTTCTGATTTTGCCCCCCGCTCTGCAGCGGTGGGGATCCCCGATACGGCAGGGGTGAGGTAGCCACTTTGCCCAATTGTGGGCCACTTCTGATTTTATCCCCCCGCTCTGCAGCGGTGGGGATCCCCGATACGGCAGGGGTGAGGTAGCCATTTCGCCCACTTGTGGGCCACTTCTGATTTTATCCCCCCGCTCTGAAGCGGTCGGGATCCCCAATACGGCAGGGGTGAGGTAGCCAATTTGCCCACTTGTGGGCCACTTCTGATTGTATCCCCCGCTCTGAAGCGGTGGGGATCCCCGATACGGCAGGGGTGAGGTAGCCATTTCGCCCACTTGTGGGCCACTTCTGATTTTGCCCCCCGCTCTGAAGCGGTGGGGATCCCCGATACGGCAGGGGTGAGGTAGCCACTTTGCCCAATTGTGGGCCACTTCTGATTTTATCCCCCCTCTCTGCAGCGTTGGGGATCCCCGATACGGCAGGGGTGAGGTAGCCATTTCGCCCACTTGTGGGCCACTTCTGATTTTATCCCCCCGCTCTGCAGCGGTGGGGATCCCCGATACGGCAGGGGTGAGGTAGCCATTTCGCCCACTTGTGGGCCACTTCTGATTTATTCCCGGCTCTGCAGCGTTGGGGATCCCCGATACGGCAGGGGTGAGGTAGCCATTTCGCCCACTTGTGGGCCACTTCTGATTTTATCCCCCCGCTCTGAAGCGTTGGGGATCCCCGATACGGCAGGGGTGAGGTAGCCAATTTGCCCACTTGTGGGCCACTTCTGATTTTATCCCCCCCGCTCTGAAGCGGTGGGGATCCCCGATACGGCAGGGGTGAGGTAGCCAATTTGCCCACTTGTCGGCCACTTCTGATTTTGCCCCCCGCTCTGCAGCGGTGGGGATCCCCGATACGGCAGGGGTGAGGTAGCCACTTTGCCCACTTGTGGGCCACTTCTGATTTTGCCCCCCGCTCTGAAGCGGTGGGGATCCCCGATACGGCAGGGGTGAGGTAGCCATTTCGCCCACTTGGGGGCCACTTCTGGTTTTATCCCCCCGCTCTGAAGCGGTGGGGATCCCCGATACGGCAGGGGTGAGGTAGCCACTTTGCCCACTTGTGGGCCACTTCTGATTTTGCCCCCTGCTCTGAAGCGGTGGGGATCCCCGATACGGCAGGGTAGAGGTAGCCACTTTGCCCACTTGTGGCCCACTTCTGATTTTATCTCCCCCGCTCTGCAGCGGTGGGGATCCCCAATACGGCAGGGGTGAGGTAGCCATTTCGCCCACTTGTGGGCCACTTCTGATTTTATCCCCGGCTCTGCAGCGTTGGGGATCCCCGATACGGCAGGGGTGAGGTAGTCATTTCGCCCACTTGTGGGCCACTTCTGATTTTATCCCCCCGCTCTGAAGCGGTGGGGATCCCCGATACGGCAGGGGTGAGGTAGCCAATTTGCCCACTTCTGGGCCACTTCTGATTTTATCCCCCCCGCTCTGAAGCGGTGGGGATCCCCGATACGGCAGGGGTGAGGTAGCCACTTTGCCCACTTGTGGGCCACTTCTGATTTTGCCCCCCGCTCTGAAGCGGTGGGGATCCCCGATACGGCAGGGTAGAGGTAGCCACTTTGCCCACTTGTGGCCCACTTCTGATTTTATCCCCCCGCTCTGCAGCGGTGGGGATCCCCGATACGGCAGGGGTGAGGTAGCCACTTTGCCCACTTGTGGGCCACTTCTGATTTTATCCCCCCGCTCTGAAGCGGTGGGGATCCCCGATACGGCGGAGGTGAGGTAGCCACTTTGCCCACTTGTGGGCCACTTCTGATTTTGCCCCCCGCTCTGAAGCGGTGGGGATCCCCGATACGGCAGGGGTGAGGTAGCCACTTTGCCCACTTGTGGGCCACTTCTGATTTTATCCCCCCGCTCTGAAGCGGTGGGGATCCCCGATACGGCAGGGGTGAGGTAGCCAATTTGCCCACTTGTGGGCCACTTCTGATTGTATCCCCCGCTCTGAAGCGGTGGGGATCCCCGATACGGCAGGGGTGAGGTAGCCACTTTGCCCACTTGTGGGCCACTTCTGATTTTGCCCCCCGCTTTGAAGCGGTGGGGATCCCCGATACGGCAGGGTAGAGGTAGCCACTTTGCCCACTTGTGGCCCACTTCTGATTTTATCCTCCCGCTCTGCAGCGGTGGGGATCCCCGATACGGCAGGGGTGAGGTAGCCATTTCGCCCACTTGTGGGCCACTTCTGGTTTTATCCCCCCGCTCTGCAGCGGTGGGAATCCCTGATACGGCAGGGGTGAGGCAGCCATTTCGCCCACTTGTGGGCCACTTCTGATTTTATCCCCCCGCTCTGAAGCGCCGGGGATCCCTGGTACGGCAGGGGTGAGGCAGCCACTTTGCCCGCTTGTGGGCCACTTCTGATTTTATCCCCCCGCTCTGAAGCGGTGGGGATCCCCGATACGGCGGAGGTGAGGTAGCCACTTTGCCCACTTGTGGGCCACTTCTGATTTTGCCCCCCGCTCTGAAGCGGTGGGGATCCCCGATACGGCAGGGGTGAGGTAGCCAATTTGCCCACTTGTGGGCCACTTCTGATTTTGCCCCCCGCTCTGAAGCGGTGGGGATTCCCGATACGGCAGGGGAGAGGTAGTTGGCTGTTGTGGATGAGCTTGCGGAGCGAGAAGGCATCCAACCACAACCGCGGAGGAAGTGGGCAACGTTTTTGGATGCTTTCGGTTCCCTTGCATTTGCAATTGCACCCTATTCCACCTTCATCAGGCAGGATGATTTTGTCAGTTGCCATCTGGCATGTCTGTTGATGTTGCATTGTGCCTTGTCTAGACGTGTTGTCAAAGGCGAATTGCAAGTGCCACAGGATAGATTGTGGTTTTTGCGTGAGATGGCACAAGCTACTTTGTACTACAGTGGTTCCAAGTTGGCCCCCACACCCCGGACCCGGTCAATGCATTGGGAGGTGTCTCGGTTGTACCCCACGCCCAAATCCGCAGACCCCCCTGACACATGCTTTTTTTGCGATGGCACACCCGCCATAGCGTGTCAGGAATGAAAGGTTCTTCATTGTACCTTCCATACCACTGTCTTGTGTCAGTCCGAGATTTGTGCAGGATTGCGCCAATTCCGGGCGGCCCCCGTTGCTGCTGCTGCTGCTGTTGTTGCTTTTGCTGCAGTTACCGCTGCCAATGCCACGCATGCCACTCCTGGCAATGCCAATGCCACTGATGACACCCGTCCCGGTGTGTGGATCTGTCGGAAGTGGTATGTGTTGCCTCCTCAATACCCCCAAAATGCTGATGGTCAATTGGAAAATGACCAAGCATTTTGCAGACAGCTGCATCTGGAAAAGAAAGAAGATCTCTTTGAGAGATGCAAGCTGAATCCTACCCCGAGAGGCAAGCCTCACAAGAGAGATACTAAGGCCGACTTGATCTTCAAGCGTGTCTTTTGTAACTACTTGTAAGTAGTTGGCCCCACCCTCCCTCCCTCCTCTGTGCATGCATGCATACGATACTCAACCCTCTTTGGTGAAGTGGTTGTGTGATCCCTCCCTCCTCTGTGCATGCATGCAGACGGTACTCAACCCTCCTTGGTGAAGCGGTTGTGTGATATATATATGATGGTTTGGCCCGGGTGGGGCGCCACTAACACAAGTGGCCGGGAATCGACTCGGGGGCCTTGTGCCCTTAAACAAAAGTACCACCTACCATCAAAGTGTGCAGTTTTTTGTGCATTTTTTTTTCCAAAAAAAATTGTCTTTTTACTGAGTAAAAAAAAATTTTTTTTAAAAAAAATTTTCCTCAGTTTTACCTCAAATCTACTCAGTTTTACTACATTTTACTCAGTTTTACCTCGTCTGGTACTCAGTTTTACCAAATACCCCATGGGAGGACCGCGTCCCGATGAATTGCCAGCGGTGGCCGCTCCGTGCGCACCGCGCCGCACGCCACCCTTCGTCCCCCCTTCAGACCCACAAATGCCATGTTGTTAGCCCTGCCCAATGACGTGTGGATCTGCATCTCCGACTTCCTGCAGTCCACGGTCCTCAGCCACGTCTGCCAGCGCACGTGGGCCGTCCTGCAGCGGCGGCACCTCTCGTACGCCGTCCAGGCCCTGGAGGCGCTGCAGCGGATCGTGGCGCTGAAGGACGACTGCGCCGTGCACAGCCTCCAGGTCCCTTGTGGTCGCGCTGCTGCCATTTTTGTCCGGAGTTTGGAGCAATATGGAGTTTCCCTCGGGCTACGGATGCCACGGAAGGGGAGGGACCCCAGAGGGGGTGCCAGAAGCGGTTAGGCGGGTGCTTGGAGGAGGTTTCCCTCAGCAGGGCGGTTACTGTCGGTTGACAATGCCACAAAGACAAGGCTGCAGGTGCATGGGTACCCCCCCCCCCTTGTATAAGCTACGCCCTTGTCCAAGCTACAGTAGGCGTAGGGACCGTATTAATTTGGGACCTGATTTTAATTCGGTACCAAACGTAGTTCAGCCACATGAGACATGGGTTTGGTGACGGATTTGGAGTCACATAGAGTCGTGGACACATTTGTTGTGAGCGTTTGCCCACTTGACCCAGATAGTTCTGATTTGGGGGATGTTTGTGCATTATATGCCGAAAGACGGGACTGAGGATAAAGGCTGTTCTTAACTTGTGGTGTCTGAGCATTGGTTCATTAGTAAAATGGCACCCAGAGCGAGAGGCTACATTCCTTCAGTCACTCCAGTCTAATGGCCTGTTGAGAAGTTCACGCCCATTGCCTGCTGCTGCTGCCACTAGCTTGGAATTGCAGGCAGGAAGGCTGCAGCTGGGCCAAAGCCTGGGTGCCCTGGAGCGGAAGGGGAGGGGGGGGTAGCGACTAGGGTAGCTTGATCAACTGGGATCGGTGTCATGCACGGCTACGCCAGCTTCGCCGCAAATCAGGAGTGCGCCTTTCTGTACTGTTCCATGAATACCGCACCGCGGTCGACAAACCACAGTCCAGCAGTCAGAGAGAAAACCACAGGGCAAAGATTGTAACCCCCCCCCCCCCCAGGGGGGAACAGTCACTTGGCCCAGAAAGCATAGAAAATACCAGGCGCCAAAGGCACCAAAGAAAATTTTTACAAGGCGCCGAAGCTGATTTACACTGTGATCCTATGGTACAGTTTTGTGGTGCAATCCCCCCCCCAGGGGGGGCAGGGGGGGGGGGGGTAACCGGCCTGACAAAAGGGGGGATATTGCAAGAGGGGGGGTGGGGTAGCATAGCAATGTTCTCGTGCGCTGAACAAGGATTGTAGCACAGCAGTTGTGTGGCCCAGGCCAATCATGATGGGACTGCCGAGCATTGCTGCGCATGCACCCCAGGACGTGCATGTGGGGAGCGCCTTGTGACCTGTGTACAAACCATCCCACTGCCTCCCTGCCTGGGGCCCAGCCCCATGTTGTGCGCGGCCGCCCCTCCCCTCGTCTCCGTGCCCTGGGCCATCCCTCACCCGATCACATCTCCCCGCCCAGCCCCTCCCCCATCCCCCGCACCCTCCACCCCTCAGCCCCGCATCATCCCCCCCCCCCCTTCGGGTGGACCACTGTAGCCCCCCCCCTTGGGGGGGGGGTGGGGGACCGTCACTTGCTCAATCCAAAATTTTTCGTTGCAGCTCACTGTGTTGTTGTGGCACAACCACCACCCAAGAGTGCTGCCCAAAGCATTCCAGTGGAAAGTGGTGAGCATGTGCAAGAGTTCAAGGTCAAGTGGAGCAGGAACAAGAAAATTTACACCGAGCTGGTCAAGGAGTAGGTCTCCGTACATTGGCAGCCCTTTGAACGTATCTTATGCTGGATTCTCTCTTTTTGGGCTGCAATTTCTGTGCCTGCAAATGTGCGTGTACGGTGGTAGTGCGGTCCCCCAGGGGGGGGGGGACCGTCACTTGGTGACCGTCCCCCAGGGGGTGGTGGGGGACCGTCTTCCCTGGGGTAGGGAAGGACAAGGGGGGGGGGGGTACATACCCCCCCCCCTTGCGCATGCACGGCCTTGTCTAAGCACGGGGTGGGCGTTTTGAGGAAATTTTGGGACCACTGTTTTTGTGGTCCAGAATGGAGGATTGGGTGTTTGTAGAGCTTTTGTACAGGGAAAGAGGGGCTCATTCATGTCTGTGATGGTGCATTCTGTTCATAACAACATTGTACTACACATTGGAACCCCATGCTGCTTGTTCTGATGTGATTTTCAGTCATGGCTAACAATGTTATTCCCGGTCTGGGTGTCACATGTGTCACACGCAGGCACGGCCTTGTCTAAGCACAGGGTGGGCGTTGAACCGCCGTTTTGGCCTGACTTCTGGGACCGCGGCCGTGCTTGCGCAAGGGGGGGGGGTACATAAGGAAGGACGGCGAGAGAACAAGGGCGGAAGCACCGTGACAGCCGCCTAACAAAAACCCGGACGCGTTGCGAACCTGCTGAGAACCTGCTGAGAATATTGGCTGGAATTGCCTATGGCGGGGACATCCAGTCTAGCCGACCGACCATTTGATGCCTTTCCGGTCGCGCAGGTCGGGTGCCGGCTCGGGGCCGGCGGGGCGCAGGTCCTCGGGGCCCTCAAGGACGTGCCCGCCCTCCACACGCTGAGCCTCTCGATCCATGGGACGGAGGAGGCCGAGGGGGCGAGCGCCCGGGCCCTGGCGCAGCTGAAGGGCCTGCCGGCGCTGTCCACGCTCACGCTGAACATGGGGGGCAGCAAGCTGGGGGACATGGGGGCGCAGGCCCTCGCGCAGCTCAAGGACAACCCGTACCTGCAGACCCTGACCCTGAACCTGCAGGGCAACATGCTGCGCGCCTTCGGGGCCCAGGCCCTGGCCGCGCTGCGGGACGCCCCGGCGCTGCACACGCTCACGCTGAACCTGGGGGGCAACAAGGTGTGCTCTGGGGGGCAGGGAATCGCTTGAAGCCCCCCCCCCCCCCCCCACTGCCCTGACTCTATATCCGAAAGGCATTCCCATAGCCCAACACCCGCCCCAACCGCATGTCCAACCGCCAGAAACCGCCCCCCCCAACCGCTTTCACATCCCTCGTGACCGCTCTGCAACCGCTCTGGGACTGCCCCGATGCCCCCCCTCCCCTTCAAGCAAAGCCCTGTCTGGGGGGCAGAGGTGCGTGAGAAGGGAAGGGGCCGCGGAGGTGGGTAGACGGGCGGCCAAGGCGGGCCCGCGCGGGATCCCCTTCCACGGCGTTCCGGGCGAAGTGCCCTGACCACAGCAAACGAGGGCCTGCCAGCGTGCGGGAGGCTGCACTGCGCCGGTATGGGGGTCGATAACCGCCCTCTGGCGAGACCACCCCCCCCAAAAAGGGCTGGTGCCGAAAAGTTGTAAATGGTCATATTTTTTTCACCAAATACATGGCAAATGATTTCTTTTCTGAATCTCCTCAACGCGCCTAATCCAAAAATCCAATTTTCATTTTTTTGCCGAATTCTGGGTCTGGGTCACCTCTGGTGCCCGGTTGTCAGTCTTGGTAGGATTTGGGGGGGGGGGGGGGGCGTTAATTGAGTTCATAGTAATTGACTACTGGTCCTGTCAGTTGAGCCCTTTTCCCAAACTCCCCCCACAGGTTTGGGGGGCTCTATTGACTCTATTGAGTCGAATTCTGATTGATCTTTGGGATTTGACAATTTGACAACAATCAGCATTCCTCCGTGTTTCCTGTTTGTGTTGCCTGGTGGTGTTTAGGTGAGGCCACAACGTATGGACCCAAAAAGATGAGTTGATTGCTTGTCTTCAGACATTACGACAAGTGTATATGCTGAATGGGTCAGTGTGGTGCATTTTTGCAAGGCGACCTGAAAATTGCTCTGCGGGGGGGGGGGGGGGGGTGGTGACATGGACGCCCGCCGAAGGAGGGGGGGGGGGGTTGGAGAAAAGGGGTTCCGTGTCGGGCCCTTTGTTTTGTGTAAGAACGGATGTTGGCGCCGAAGGCGCAGGAACACAAATTTTGGCCCGAAAAGGTTTTTTCCACCAATAATCCCCCCCCCCCACATTTGAGTAGTCAAACTGATCAGCGCGACGTGGGTATCATTTTGAGCCATAGATGTTGGGTTGACCCCCCCCCCCGGCACAGCAGGTCGGGCACCCCCGCCCTGAACCCCCCCTCCCGTCACGGCGGCCAAGGAGGGGGGAGGGGGGGTTGGGAAAATGGGCTTCCGTGTCACCCCCCCCCCCCCCCCCGCAGAGCAATTTTCTTCCCGCCCAATTCCTGGTGGTCATCGTTCATTTCGGCGGGTGGGGGGGGACCCCTCCCCCCTGGACTCCCTTCCGGGCTTCCCCCTCCGCTCAAGCAACGCCCTGGGGGATGGGGGGTGGGGGGCAGACCCCACGCCCACTGTGAAAACGCTTGGCAGGCCCTGGGCCCTGAGCCCTCGGTGAGAGGATGTGTCGGCCACGGTGAGCGCCTCAGACCCGGGGGCATGACGAGGCCCCGCAGGAACGACCTTTGTGGCTATTTTATTGATCCTGGTTGTTCTTTAGAGTCGGCAGAAAGGACAAGCACTCAAGTGACCCGCAGAGCTAACCGCAAAAAACGCCTCACTGTACTTTACATAGTGGAGCACCCCAACCAAGAAGGGGACACGTGCATTGATTGGACTTCGCAATACTGCTGGACTAACGGCTGGAATTGTCTATGGCGGGGACATTCAGTCTATCGGCACCGACCATTGATCCCCCCCCCCCCTTCGTGGGTTGTGATCGTGTACTTCTGAGGCTGAGGGAGGGCGCCCCCCCCCCCTTCCTCCCTCCGCTCAAGCAACGCCCTGCCCCCTCCCTCAAGTTGAAACCCCGATTTTCCCTGGGCCCATGCCACGTGCCCGTGAGACTTGTGGGCATCGCCCCCCCATCCACCGCCGGCAGGTCGGGGACGAAGGCGCCCAGGCCCTGGCCACCCTCAAGTCCTCGGCCGCCCTGCACACCCTCACCATCGACCTGGGCTTCTTCAACGACATCGGGGACTCCGGGGCCCAGGGGCTCGCGGCCCTCGGCGCGGCGCGGCGCCTGCACACCCTGACCCTGCACCTCGCCGGCAACTGCATCGGCCCGGGGGGCGCGCGCGCGCTCGCCGCGCTCGCGGCCGCCCCCGCGCTGCAGGCCCTGGCCATCGACCTTGAGGAGAACCACGTCGGGGACGCCGGGGCCCTCGCCCTCGCGGCGCTGCGGGAGGCGCCGGGCCTCCACACGCTCAGCCTCAACCTCGGCCTCAACCGCCTCGGCGACGCCGGGGCGCGCGCGCTCGCCACGCTGAAGGACGCGCCCGCGCTGCAGTGCCTGAGCCTCATCCTGTGGAACAACCACCTGACGGGCGACGGGGCCGGGGCCCTCGCCGCGCTCCGCGAGGCCCCGCTGCTGCACACCCTCACCCTCAACCTCCACGGCAACAAGGTCGGCAACGGCGGCGCGCAGGCGCTGTCGTCGCTCGCGGGCGCGGCGCGGCTGCACACGCTGACGCTGAACCTGCGGGACAGCAAGGTGGGCGGCGGAGGGGCGGAGGCGCTGCGCCGCCTGCAGCGGCTGACGGCGCTCACGATGTATCTGTAGGCCGCCCCCGCGCGTGCGTGGGAGGGCGGCCCGCGGAACCTCCGACCCCCCCCCCCCCCCCCTTGACGGCTTCACCGATCGGAAAAGGCATTGAAACAGCGATGTCAAACCTCGACTTGTTTCGACCAACTTGAAAGTCAAGGGTTCGTTGCTTCATCAGCCATTGCACATTTATAGTGTCCCCGATGTCGAAATCAGGGCGATCCCTAGGGAACCCAACTGCCGCCGCCCGCCAGCGGCGACCAACCGCCAACCGCCAACCACTGCCAACCGCCAGCACCCACCAATCAGCAACCACCAACCGCCAGTCGCCAACCGTCACCAACCGCCAGTCGCCAACCGCCAACCGCCAACCACCAACCGCCAATCACCACCATGGTTGAACGTATGAGCTACACGCGCCAAGTCCCCCACATCAGGCGTTTCCAGCCTCGAAACCGCGAACCCGAGAGGTCCACAAATTGCGAAGCCCGCGCTGGGCACCGCCAGTTCACTGCGTGTGCTGGTCCGCGAAGGAGGTGAGATATGCTTCGATCGGGAGTGTGGTCCATCGCTGCGGAGGCTAGAGGGCAGTGGGGATCGAATTCGGGACCTCTCGCGTGCCAGTCGCGTGTTATCACCGCCGGGCCGCGGGGCGATCAGAGCCGTTACCAGGACCGAAAAGGCCGGCTGCGGCCCGTGGCATCACCCACAAGGCGCTGCATCCGCAGCGCTCGGGCACTGCATCGCTTCCCATTGTGTGACCCCTGGCACGTCATCTGGGATCTGCGGCCACCTTCAGTGACGCCGCGGACCCTCAGCATGTGGTGCAGGGACACGCTAGGGCCAAGGCCTGCCCTAGCCCTCGCCCCAGAGTTTTGCTTAACACCTCAGCATCTTCTGGAGGGGAGGGGGGGGGGGGCTAACGGGTCTTCGTACCCGGATTTCATAGTGGGAAAAATGAAATTTACAAAATGTTGATTTGGGCTATTTTTGGTGCAAAAAAATTTTGGGACTTTTGGGTTCAAGCCCCCCCCCCCTCTTTTTCAGCAAAACTCTGCCTCGCCCTTGCCCTTTCCCAAGCCCCAGCCCTAGCCCTAGCCCTTCACTAGCCCTTGCCCTACCCCTTGCCTTAGCCGCATCTATCGCTTTAGCCCAAGCCCTAGCCCTCTCACTAGCCCTAGCCCTCGCCGCCAGGGCTCCGGCATGGCCTCTGAGGGTCCTCTTTCTGTGTGTGTGTGTGTGTGTGTGTGTGTGTGTGTGTGTGTGTGTGTGTGTGTGTGTGTGTGTGTGTGTGTCTAAGGGAGGGGCAGCCTGGTACATTTCCGCACCCAGCACAACAATTGCACTTGCGCTGTGCCCTCTTTGCGAGACCGAAAGACGTCCAGGACTGCTCTGCAGTCCCTGCAGAGTTTCTCCAACCGCTTTTCTTTGCTCTGTTCTTGTCTCGCGGTTCTCGTCGTGTGTGTGTGTGTGTGTGTGTGTGTGTGTGTGTCCAGAGCTGCGCATTGCTTTCTCTATCAACAGACCAAAAGACGTCCAGGGCTGCCCTGCAGCTCCGGAGGAGTTTTCTTTCACCGCTTTTCTTGCTCTGTTCTTGTTTTTGCGGTTCTCATCGTGTGTGTGTGTGTGTGTGTGTGTGTGTGTGTGTGTGTGTGTGTGCACGCCTTCCCCCGTGCCTGCCCCCCTATCTCTGTCTCTCCCTGTCTGTCCTGATCGCAGCACCACAGCACGCGTCATGCTTGGCCTTGTGCGAGACGGCAGGCCCCTGTTGTATGAGTCCCCAACTTCGACGACCTCTCCCCCTTGGGCTCTGCAGCACACGCAGGAGTCTGAGTACTGCTGTTGGTCCCTGCCGTCTTGGGGGGCGGGGGGGAGGGGGTCGCCTGCCCCTCCCCTCCGACCCACACAGCCCAAGAAACATTCGATAGCCGTCCCATGCGGTGAACAGAAGGCAACATGCAGCACTGGTCTGGTTTGCGCTGCGGTGGCAGCAAGGCAAAACAATGTGCGAACATCGAACTGAGTGAGTCAACGACACTTTTCTCTAGCAGCCTCCGGCACAGAAATAGGCCACATCCGGCAGCCTCTAGCACGAGGTTGCCTTCACATCCGGCGGCCATCAGCATGCCAGAGACAAGGGTCTGGTCCCGGGCGGGCGGCCGGGCCCGGTCCTTGTATGCGACACCCCCCAGCCCCCCCCCCCCCCCCCACATAGGAATCAAAGGCAATACCAGAGCGGATCATCTGGCGGATGTCGGTCGGCGAAAATCCCCCCTCCTTTTTGGACACGTCTCCGTCTCGCAAACAGGGCAACAACAGCCACCAGACAATGATGATGTACAATCCTTAGCGGACCTACTGGAGGAAGAGGCCCCAGAGCTTGACGAGCCCCCCCTCCCAGAGTCGCAGCTCACACCACTGCGGCACACAGCGGAAGAGTACAGCACCCCCCCACCCCCCCCCAGAACCCCTCGCCGACCGACACCGTCACAGGACATTGAAGATTGCACCCCGGCCAGGAACCCCAAATACCCGAAGAGATTCACACCACACACCGTCGCCTACACGCCACTCTCCAACCTCCGAGCCCGCCTCCCTCACACCTCATTGGCCACACCGAGCACAGTGCACTGCATGCACACACCGTGGGAGGCGCTGGAACGCAGAACTACATTTCACACCCCCCAACCACCATCACCCATGTCGCCACGTGTAGCAGCAAATCTGTTGGCAGAACTGCAGCTGGTTGAAATGGACTGGGAGCAGGGACCAAGCCAGGCAGACACCGAAAGCATGCCGTCCTCCCACACCTCATCAAGGCACACATCGCCAGCGTCACGCATGTCTGACGACGCCTCCACACTGTCCTGCAGCACCATGTGTTCTCACTGCACCACTCCATAAACCCAGTGCCCCACATGGGCACCATCAGCGCAACAAACCCACCCAAGCAACCCCCCCCCCCCCCCCTGAATGGCTGTGTGTTGAATGTGCGCTAACCAGCACCACCAGGGCACAGTGAGCCCGAACCAAGATCCCAGGAGTACCGGCCGAATGGGGCCAGCGTCAAGCAGGTATCCCAGGGACTGACCCTGACCACCATGCACGCCACTGACCCTGTAGAGTCAAAGCCCCGCAAACTTGGGTACGACAGTGTACATATGGAAGGTAGGGACAAGCGAACACTGGCGGAAGCACCGGGACAGTCGCCTAGCAAAAACCCGGACGCACTGCTGTGAACTTGCTGAAGAACAATGGCTGGAAGTGTCTATGGCGGGGACATCCAGCTCAGCCTACCGACCAATTGAAGCCCCCCCCCCCCCCCGAGTTTTGAAAGATAGCGGTGTGGGGCCAACGGCGCCAAATTTTTGGTCCCATGCTTAGTTGAGAAGGGTACTATGCCTTTAGTCCTTAAGACCCTTCAGACTTTCTTCCTGGCAAAGACAAGATATCGCTATTCTCGCATACATACCTCTATACCCCCTTGCCCCCAGACACCCCCTTGAGGGGGTCAAGTATGGAGGGGGTGGGGGTCCGAGAAAGGGGCTCCAACGCCCTCCCCCCCCCCGGCGCCCAAACCCTTGTGCCTTCCCCCCGTACCTCTTTGGGGTGCGCCCCCCAGGGCCCGTCCCCCTTTGCGCCGGCGCACCACCACATTTGTGGGGTCCTGCCCCACATCTCTGGCCCCCGGCCCTCGGAGGCTTGACGGGGTTCACGGATCTGCACGCCCGGACTGTCCCTGACCCGCAGAGTCGCTGACGAGTCGACGCGGTGGGCGTGTGTGTGTTCAGGGGGGGGGGGGTTACAGAATTCTGAGGATTTCGACTGCATGTACCCCCCCCCCCGCCGCCTTGTATAAGCTACGCCCTTGTCCAAGCTGCAGTAGGCGTAGGGACCGTATTAATTTGGGACCTAATTTTAATTTGGTACCAAACGTAGTGCAGCCACATAAGACATGGGTTTGGTGATGAATTTGCGAGTCACATAGGGCCATGGACACATTTGGTGTGAGTGTTTGCCCAATTGAACCCACATAGCTCTGATTTTTGGTATCCTTGTGCATTATGTTCCCCTTTCTGGCACCAGCTCACCATGCAATCCTCTCGTTTTGAACCTGGGCGCCCAGTGTCGGTAGTTGTATGTGTCGCGCGCAAGCTACGCCCGTGTCCAATGTCCAAGCTACAGTAGGCGTCGGGACTGTGATAATTTGGGACTTTGGCGTAGCTTATACAAAGGGGGGAGGGGTACCAAACTATTCACCAATCATCATGAGTGAGAGAAACACCCAGAAATTTCTCGGAGGGTGTTGCACCCCCCGGGCGCAGGCTGTGCACAGTTTCCAAAAACACGAGGTATCATCCAAAGGCCTCTGGCGACCATCCACAAGCATTTGGGAACACCCGCCGGAGCGGTTTGCGATGGGCCTCTTCTCCAGGTGCAATCTCCAGAAACATCCGAAAGGTGCCGCACCCCGCGCCCGGTGCGGACAACACCCCCAAGCGAACCTCCCAACGCACCCAACGAGCCGTAGTGTGCTTTCCAGCCCCACCATGCGGGCAAACCAAGCACAACAGTACGGCTCTGCACGACAGGACGTTTGGGGGTCTGGAGGGGGATGTGGCGCGGGGCAGGTCCCCCGCCCTCAACACCCCCCCAACACACGCTACTGTCGTGCCGCTACCGGCGGCCGGGGACACCCGCCGCACAAGGGCGCGCCGGGCAGGCACGGCCTCTGTGTGCCCCCCCCCCCTTCTACGCAACCCCCTCCGCCGCCGCTCTTGTCGCGACGGTGTTGAGGAGAGGTAGAGTGCAGCACCCCGAGCCCCCTCCCCGCGAAAGGGCAGAGCTGCACGAGCCCTCCCTTTTCTTTTCCGCTTTTTCCCTGAAGCACCGGCCCATCCCCCCGCGCTTTGCGCCGCCGGTGCCGTGCGGCAACACGGGACCGCACCGTTGGTGACCCGCCAACCGCCGGCGGTCGAGCGCCGGCCGCCGGCGGTTGACGGTAGCCGGTGGGAAGACCACAAAAACCGGACCAGTGTTGTTTCCCCCAGGGGTTTTGCCCCTGAAGGCCCCCCCTCCCGCTCCTCGACCGCGCCCCCATGTTCACTCCGACGGGGCGGCGGAGTGCTGTTGAAGCCAAGGCGAACGGACGCGTGTCCGTGGGAGACGGGACCCTTGACACCGTGGCAACGGGCGGCGGGGGGCGGGGGGCCGGACCTTGTTTGTCCCCGGGGCAAAAAAAAAAACGGGTGGTGAACCGGATTTGCCAAGTTCATGTGTAGAATCACGTGTTCCGGCGATTTCAGACGTGCTGCGGTGCTTGTGGTGGGCCTGGCCCTTGGGGCCTAATTCGAGGGGGTGGGGGGGTCTGGGAGAGAGGCTCAACGGGGCCCCCTCCCCCGGAGTTGCAGTGGGCCGTGGGCCCTTCGCAGGTCAAGCCCTGCGTATATATATGTCAGTGACTGACTCGTACTATTCCCAGTTGGATGTTGTTTCCCCTCGAGGCATTGTTCTCTCAGTGCATTGCACACCGCTGCTTTGGTTCGACACCCCCCCCCTGCAGTTCAACGCACTGCTGCAAACATGTGAACGTACCCCAGGGAATGCCATGCACGCAGTGCGAAGTTTTGGATGTCGGCAAATACTCGCACCCTCGCTACCTTTTGGTGCTAAAACATGGATCCTGTGCCCTTGGTTTCCTATAAAGGAAAAGTGCTTCCATAAATAGTCAAATATTTTTGGATTGTTCATTTTTCTGAAATGGATTCCGAGGAAATGATACGGTCACCACCAACCGTATTACTTGGATGAGTATCCCGGCCTCTGCGTGCGCAGTATGCACGCAGTGCAAGAACTTCCCCCCAGTCCCGCACCCTGTCTTGCCCCGTCTGTCTGTCCTGCGTACTTACCGACAAAACTGACAAGAGTTCTGAGAGGCGGGGGACCAAAGCCTTCGTGTGCGTGTTGACGTAACAATGGCTTCCCTCAGCCTTTGGTCCTTCTTGTCCCCCACTAGCGCACCGGGATGCCTACGGGGCTTGGCAGCCCCCACGGCATGTCCTGGTATTGCCAGGTCGGCCACCAGCCACCGGCGGTCGCTGGTGACCACCTGTCGGTTACCGCCAACCGCCGTCTCGCGGCCGGCGCTCGTCCGTATCGGTCGAATGCCGACTGCGAATGGGTGCCCTCCAACGACATTTTGGGTGAAGGTTCAACCGCCGTTGGGGGCTGGCCCGGCGCGGGTGGTCGGCCGTCGCCGCATGCGTCGGTTGCACGCGACTTACGCCAAAAGAAAAGTATGAGACCTACGCTTTCCTCCGTTAGACAGCTCCGGCACAGGACCGTTTTGAGTTGCGTTCGAGAGGCTTCGTCTTCATTTTTGCCAAAGAACACCCGTGTCCAACTGTTTGTCCCGTCCAACCGCCGTCAACGGTCGATTTGCCCCGTAACCGCCGCTCGTGGCCCACAATCGCCGTCGGTTGGCCTCCGACCACCGTCCCCACAACCGCCAACACGCGGCTCCAAACGGCTGTCGTTCGCCTCCAAACAGGCCACGATGTGAGACCGCGAAGCCGTTTCTGTGTGCCTGACCGCCGGTCAGCCCCGGGCTTTTGTTCCCTTCGGGACTCAAAGACATGCGGCAGCCGGGCCATTGCGTAGCAATGACGGTCGGGTTTTGGCCATCGTGGGGGCGCACGGCACACGTCCAGCAGGCAGTCGTCGGCCTACGCGACGCCTGACGGGGCGCGGGCCGGCAACAACACCAATGTTCAGCCATCAACATTAGTCTAACCCCAGCAGTAACGGGCTGGGTCCCTGCTGCGGCGTTTCCGCGGTGGCCGGTTTTGCTGAAGTTGGCTGCGTGGGGCGGATGAGGAATGCCGGGGCCTGCATGCTTGCTGCCCCTGAGAACTCACCAGACCCGAAGCTGTGAATCAGTGTGCTAGTGGAAGGCCTGCCAGCGAGGTCGGTAGAACAGTGAACTCATGGTTTCGCTGATGGACGTAGGAATATAGGAATGTTGAACCGCGCAGTTTGAGCATTGATTGAAATACTTGGGCGTTACACCATCGCTGATGATGTGTTGGCAATTAGGCTGTTCCACCAGCACACTAGGATCCCCACAGGCCTGGCAGATATGACGTTCCCAATAGACACTGGTCCCCTGGGTTGATGCCTTTGTCTTACTGCACCTCGAGTTCGCTGCACGTTCTCGTTAGGAGCACAGGACTGCCTTGTCGTAGCTTGCAAAACACACGGACCGAACAGTTACTGCCTCTTAGAGCCAAACAACAAAAGCATGGAACGAATCTGAATCCATGACAGACCGGTGACCCCACACCGCACGCCATTGCGTCCCCGCTTCATCTTATCTACGCTGCGGACGGCCTCCCGTCTTATTCCCAGATGAAGTCCGATGCGTATGGCCGCCGGCGCTCATTGCTCCTGCACCCCCCCCACCTTCTCCTGCTCATGCCCCTCTGCCCTGTGCAACGCGCTTGTGGCGGTGCCTTCATGTCCCTGATCCTTCGCTTCTCCGCCTCACCGTGAAGACACCCGCACCACACCCGCCCACAGGACCTTTGTGGTTGCAGAACGTCTGAGCAGCATCGAACTGAGTGAGCCTGGCATGAGATCAGGATCGTGCTGGTCATTTCAAAGGGGGCGCACCGTGCGCTGTGCGCGCGCTGTGCAAAAAGACGGCTGTTTTCCACCACCGGTAGCCATGGATCCCAGGGTCCTGAGTTCTGCACCCTACAGCCCCTGCTGGTACACCAGGGATTTTTTTATGTTGTTTGATGTTTGATGTTGAGTCTGATGCTTGCCACCGGTCCCAGCGTCCTGAATTCTGCACCGCATGCTGTTTTGCATTGATCATGCATCCTTCTGTAGGTGGGTGGTTTTTCAGTAGTGTTCCCGGGGTAAACAACATAATAATTGGCGCTGTGCCCGCGCTGTGCGAAAACGCCCCCAAACCCTGACGTCCCAGCCCCACACAGCGAGGTCACACCACCCTCCAGGCTCTCACCAAAGGTGAGGGCCCACACCCGGGGATCTTGGCCCTCTGGCGGCCAAGCTGCCAGGCCCTGAATGGCCCGTGATCCGGATATGCGAGCTGAGCCGACCCATGCTGATGTCCCTCCCTCACATGGCCCAGCGTGCAGGACCTTAATGGGCAGATGCCCTCTTTCACATACCCCCCCACCCCCCTCACCCACCCACATACACATGCACACGCACACTCAGGCACCCGGCTTATCACAGGCTTATTCCAGCTGCTGGGCACAGTAGGGCCGAGGCTCTCTTCCGTGCTACCGACCCTGCTGACCCATACTGGGGTACCTCCGTGATGTGCCCCCCTTCGGGCACACACACACACACACACACACACAGAGAGAGAGAGAGAGAGAGAGAGAGAGAGAGTAGTGGTAGGAGAGTAGGAATGTTGAACCTCGCAGTTTGAGCATGATTGAATTGATTCCCTTGGCACACACACACACACACACACACACACACACACACACACACACACACACACACAGAGAGAGAGAGAGAGAGAGAGAGAAAGAGAGAGAGATTTTGAGGACGGAGTACCATCGCTGGAGAATTGCGGTTGCGTCCACTCTTTGAAAAGTGAGAAATTTCACATCTCATCAACCAACGGGGGATGTAGCCCGGCTGTGGGTGGATGCCTGTGCCCTGACCGGGGGCTTTGCTCTCACTTCTGAGTGGAACCCCCCTCCCCCGTCCCAAGCTGGGCTGCAATACCACTCCCCACCGTTACAGCAGAAGCTGGGCTTCCAACGTTGTTTTTCCCCCCAAGGGGAGTTGATCGAGGGGGAGCACGGGATGCAGCATGGCAACCGATGGGGCAACCGGGGACAGCGGAAAGGGCAACAGTGGAAGATGTGGCATATTCCGGCCAGTGCTGGGCAGAGCGCTGAAAAAGGGGGGCATGCAAGTGCGATCCCTGGGGCAGCCATACGTGTGCATTGCGTGGGTTCTCTTTGATGCCCCCGTATGCTGTTCAGGGGGGAAGGGGGGGGGGGTGCTCCAGTCAGTCTCGGGGGGACCACCTCAAAAGGTGCGTGTGGCGCACGTGTGGCGGGGTATTAGGAATGCGATGTTTGTTTCTTTTTTTTTTTTGCACGAAGTCCAGACAAAATGATCCCGCCCAAAGCATGGCACGACTCCAAGACAGACCCGCAGATCCATACCTTTTGAGAGAACCCTACACCCCCCCCCCCCCCGTGGCAGCGCAGATGCCCGCTGTAGTACAGATGCCTGCTTGTCATAGCAGAAGGTTCAAAGGGGAGAGGCCAATAGGCGCCGCCACAGGCTAACAGAGCCAACCACCAAGGCCTTGTGCCAACCCCCCCCCCCCCCCCGTGCCATGGTCGGATCTGTTCTCAAGGATCACATTGTTTTGGCTTGCAAAAAGTTTTTGGTGTTTGGCCACAGCCGAGCCACCCGGGCCCAGACCCGAGGCTGCAGGGTGGGGGCCTCTTGCTCCGTCCGCAGAGAGGGTGGCTGCTCTCTCCTGATCCGCACGAGAGGCGTCGCAGGCCCAGGGGCCCAGGGGCCATGCCCCTAGATGCGCTTTTCTAGGCTTTGAAGCTTCCTTCTCCCCTGATCCCCTGTTATACTGCACATGTATTGGACCGTTCCCCTCGACATGCACCCCGACCATGGGATGATCACTCCACCTTGGCCACTTGTTATTTGGGTTCCTATTCCCCTGGGCCAGCTCATCGCCTCCACGGCCGCTTTCAGGTCGCCACTCCCCAGCTTCAAAAGTGGGCATAGACAGCAAGATTCCACTGCTGAGGTGCTGCCAAAGCCCGTGGTGTTCAAAGGCAATGATGATGGCACCCACACACCCATACACACACACATTTTCTGGTGCATTCCATTATCGGGAAATAGGTTTTTCAGCAGCAACTCCACATGTTGTGCGCATGCAGTACCCACATGCGCAGTGTACATGTTGGCCCATACACCTCAAATGAGATTGCCTGCATGTGTATTGATCGATGCACCCCTTCTCCAGGCCCTCGCAGTGGACCGTGGGGCGTTCTTAGATGGGAAGCGGGGTGTGGACTTGGGATATGGAAAGCAAGACTAAGGTGGCGGGAGCATTTTACGGAGACCTGCCCATGCAAGCCTATGTAAGACAGATATCCGGAATGCAGTGTCTATTTGCATACAAGTTGCAGAGCATGTTTGACCCGAATAAATCAATGAACCTTTCGGATCCAAGTCTTTAAGGAACTTGAAGTTGCCCTTGGCCACAACAAACCCGCAATGTGTATATATCCCTCGACCACCCTTTCCTACTTGCCCGTGGCCAAGCACTTGGGGCAATGAAACCATCAGACTTCAAAGCATGGAGTTTACAGAGGCCCTGGTACGGTGAGTTTTCAGCTGCTGAGCTGCATTGCAAGTGCAAATGCGATTGGCAAGAGCTGGGTCAACACAATCCCAACCCACATTGGCACCCTACCAACGTGCACGCACTGCCTACTACCACTTCCCACCAGTCCGTACCAGCCAGTGCCTGCCCGCCGCCACAACCACCCACTCACCTGCACAACCCGCCCACCACTACCCCCAGCCAACCTCCACCACCCGCAACACATGGACAAGTGAGGACACTATGCTGCAGGTAGCATTGGGGAGCAACATTGAGCGACCAGAGGCTAGGTGTCATAAAGGATCCGCCTTCCATGGATGTGTGGAGAACAAAAACTGACCACTTGGGGCACAAACTCGGGCAAATTCAGGGTGGGGAGAAGGCCAGCCCTATGCTTTCGTGGGCAGGGGCATTCCATGAAAGCTGGTGAGTTGCCATGCAATGCAACCAGTGCCCATGCCATGAGGGGGCCGGCATCGCATCCGCACACACTGCACGCCAGAGAACGAAACACTTGAGTGAACTGTACGGGCAGGGATGCGGTGGCCTAAGGGGTTTGCATGCAAAAATGGTCTCCTCCACTCCAAAGACTTCTACTCCCCTCCATTCCACTGCATGAGGCCATGTGCTTGCGACAAATCAGGGGCCACAGATCTCAGAGCCCAAAGAAGGGAGGTGTGTGCAAACGAAAGGGAACAGATATGCTTGTGGACAATAGGTACAAATATCTGTTGAAGCACGTAGAAACAGCCTTTCGGGGTGAAGTAGGAGCTGCCCTTGATCAACGGTTCACAATGTGAATCAAAGGCATCCTGCATTTGAGGGGAAAAGCAAGCTCTCAGCCAAAAGGAAAGGGAGTTTGGCCCTGTGTTTGCAAAATGGCAACCTACAGGACCAACAGTGCAGCACTCACGGCCAAAAAGTCGGGACCGAAGCATGATGCCATGTTCTCAGAATACGCACACGGGGGATTCCCAGCCTCCCTCCACCCCCCTATTCCGAACCAACAATGGCTTGTTCACTCTGTGGTCAAGGAGTATCACCACCGCGTGCGGATCATAAATCCGGCATGCAAAATTGCACAGACTGGCAATCAGACAATAAGCAAGGCAGAGCCTAAGAAAAAAGGGTTGTGTCGGGGATCACTCAAACTGTGGCCAAGCAAAGGCCCCATGCTGGGTGAGGCTGTGGGGGGGGGGGGGGCGGCAGAAGTACTTAGACTCGACCTGATCATGTGATACCTCGTACCAGGATGTGGAAGAAATTGTAAAAGTGGTACGAGAGTAGTACGCCAGCAAAAATGGTGCGCAAATGGGTCATGCCTCATGCTTTTGAGAACATGTGAAGGGGAAAGGATACCAAGGTTTGGATGCCACTACAATTACAAGCAACCACCTAGATGCCACCAATAATTAGCACTAACTGTCCAGATGCCACTAGGAATGAGCAACGACCACCCAGATGCCATGTGGAATTGACAACAGTCCTGCTGGAGAACACCCATGTGGGCAAAGAATGTTGCACCACATCCTTGAAAAGGCAACATGCAGGGAACTTCCCGTGCGATTATACCCCCCTTGTCCAAGCACGAAGACCCGTGTGACCATTGTTTTAATGGTTTTTCTGACCATGGGTTTTATTGTCGGAAATTCAACGCTTGGTGATTGTGTGCTGATTGTAGAGGAAAAGAGGGGCTGGGTCATATTTGTGATGGTTCCTCCCGCTTACAACAACATTCTGATTGGTACTGCAACCCAATGCTATCTGTTTTGCTGTGGTTTCCATGAATAAAGTTGCTATTGCTGGCTTGAGCGTCGCGAACATCCGATCCACTGGTGACCATGCGCCTGCCACCATTGTTGGTCCTTCTACGCGTGGGGATGACTTCATTCATTTGAAGTACACATGGGCATGAGCTTGAGCACCATGCCCCTTTTTATCGTGTGTGCTTCCCAATTCGCAGCCCATCCCCATCACCATCACCATCATAGGCAGGTTCGGAGGCCTCACCAACGGGAGGCCGGCACAACTTGCAGCCAAGCCTGCTCCGAAGCCTACCCCAAAGGGGAAGCATGTGCAACTGTTAAGAGGAAGCCCAAGGTTGGAAAGGGCTTCTATTCCACACCTGTTGATGGGCAGTAACTACACAAGGAACATGCAGAATTTTGCCTACACACAGCAGGTCCCATAAGGACGCTCAAACTTTTTTTCATTAAGGGAGCCACTTTCCTTTTTGGCAGTTGGGGGGAGCCTCAAGCGCAGTGCGCGCGCAGTGCAACTATTTGGGCGTCTCGCCGTACTAGAGACCCATACTTTGAGGTACTAGGGGCCCCTGGGGGCATCATGGTGACCCCTAGCGGAGGTTTTGCAAGGTGTAGCACGTTTGGGTCAAGGCATGGCAAAGCGTAGCATGGTTGTGTCAAGGCATGGCAAGGCGCAATGCTCGTGTGCACACATTGATCTATCGTGTTTGCGCATATGCTACAGGACTTCATACCCCCCTCCTCCTTTCTTAGACACACTTTCTTCGTGGATTTGAGTCTTGGCGATCGGGCGTTCTACACCCGCCCCAACGGCGTGCGAGTTCCTGCCACGGTGGTTGGGATGGCGGGAGATGGGCTCATCCACTTGGAGTACTACCAAGATGCACTACGGGTGGTAAATCGCCAATGCAAGATGGAGTCCATGCGTACTTAGTAGACAATGGAACAGAAAGACAGTTCTGCGTTCTTGAGGGTGGCAACCAATGTTCATGGCTTTTCCAGTTGTGCATGATGTGTGTTATGTGAAGGGAAGGTAGTTTGCAACTTTCTTGAGCTGGGGCAGTTTGGGTCACCTAATTCCAAGGGTGTTTCCAAGGGGTATGCTTGGGGGCTCTTTGGGGGGAACATAGTCTAAAAGTAGCGCGCAGTGCGTGCACAGTGCAAGGATTCCCCCTTGGAGGGTAACTGACAGCGGTTGGAGGGTAATCGACGGCGGTTGGAGAGTTTTCATTAAGGAAGCCACTTTGGTTTTTGGTCAAGGCATGTTGAAGATATGAACGCTAGTATTGTTAGGCCATGATGGTAGCTCAGCCGGTTATTGGATGTTCACCGTGTTTCATCCATTTCTACTTTTTTCCACACATTTTCTGCCCATTTCCTACACTTTGAGGGTGCGTGCTGCAGGATATCATACTTCCCTCCTCATTTCTCACGCCCATTTTCTCCATGGATCTCAGTATTGGGGACAGGGTGTTCTACACCCGCTCCAATGGCCTGCAACCTCTTGCCATGGTGGTTGGGACGGCTGAAGACGGACTCCTCCACTTGGAATGCTACCAAGATGGGTTGAGAGTGGTGAATCGGCAATGCAAGATGGAGTCCATCTCCTTTGCCATCCCAACTTCAAACTCGCCACCTAACTGCCCTCCATCTCCGCTGCCCAACACACAGGCAAGTTCCCCACCAAAGGCCCTTGGTCCTTCACCATGCCACAAGAACCGGGAAGGTCCCCCTCAAGGTCCCCTCTGGTCCAGTTTGGGTCGCCTAATTCTAAGGGTGTTTCCAAGGGGCGTGCCTAGGGGCTCTTCGGGGGGAACATAGTCTAAAAGTAGCACGCAGTGCGCGCGCAGTGCAAGGATTCCCCCTAAGTCCAGGAGGCTTTCTTGTCCAAATGGCTTCCAGAGGGCCATTGGCAAGAAGGGATTGGCGATGGCAGGGGGTCCCCATAGCACCAACTAGCACTGTCCACGCGCCTCTGTCCACAGGTCGTCAGTAGCCTGCCTCGCTGTGGTTCTGTGTGCGTGAGGCCCAGGTGCCCTGCTCCTCCACGCGTCCCCCCACTCCCCCTCGGCTGTTCTCTCTCTCCCTCTCTCCCTCTCTCCCTCTCTCTCTCTCTCTCTCTCTCTCTCTCTCTCTCTCTCTCTCTCTCTCTCTCTCTCTCTCTCTCTCTCTCTCTGTCTGTCTCTGTATGAGGTCCTCAACATCTTGGAGATTGGCACTGCCAACAAGGGGCTGCAGAACACGTTTACTTTGAACCAATTCGTGCGTATGGCGCGGTACCGCACATTTCCAGCCGGCTGGACTGGCTTGGGGGTTTCTCTTTATTCCAGTGCCCTAAATTGTTGAAACACTGTCCGCTGGTCAAGAAAGATACAATTTCTTCCTTTGGTATTGGACCTCCCGACGTTTTAATTTTTCCGCTTACTCAGAGAAAACTTTGTGTTATCGTTTACCCTCTGAGCGTCCATTGTTTTCGTGCACCGTCTTCGATGGCAACAGATACGCAAGCCCGGAAGAAGCAGCGCCTCGACGGGGGTTCCCAAGGGGCTCAGGCCTTGCACAAGGAAGTCCTGGGCAGAATGGAGGCCATGGACGAGAGTACACGCAACCAGTTCATGCACCTGATGACGCAGACACTGGACAAATATGCGACGCCTCCGTCAGAGGAGCGCTTGGCGGGCCAGGAGACCTTGGAGCAAATCCAGAGGGAGCTACGCGCCCAGCTCGCCGCCGATTGCATGGCACCTCAGGAGGAGGTGGTGTACCCCAAAGACGGGGCATTCGCAGACTACACCCCGCAGAACACTGTGCACATGGACAACTTTTTGTACAGCGACGAGGACCTCATTGACGAGATGGAGCAGGAGGGCAAGATCTCCCGATACTATTGCACCTCCGCCGCCTGCGGGCACTCGCGCAGCGTCGCCCGCCTCAACATCATCTCGCACTCGTTTTCGGAGCCCCAGATGCAGTTCATCTTCGAGGAGGTGCTGCGGGGGGGCGTCTCGGAGGCCACGCGGCTGCTGGACGTCGGGTCGCGGACGGGGGCGCTGCTGTACTACGCGGCCCTGTTCACGCCCATTGGCCACGTCGTCGGCATCGAGCGCAACAATTACTTCGCCGCCCTGCAGCAGCGGACCGTCGCGGCGCACGGCCTGCAGAAGCGGGTGCGGGTGGTCGAGGGCGACATCCTCGGCGCCGAGGGGGCGGAGCTGATTGCCGCGTCGGACGTCGTCGTCATGCACAACGTGTTCGAGTGGTTCTGCGCGGACCAGACGGCGTCCTGGAAGAAGATCCGCAGGTGCCTGACCAAGAAAGGGACGGTGCTGATCACCGTCCCCGCGTTGGAGGAGGTGGTCAACCTCAACAAGGCGCCCTTCAAGAACTGGGTCGAGGCCGTCCCGCTGCGGTACCCGCAGACCCCGGGTCTCGAGGAAGGCGACGAGGAGCCTGATGACGACTTTGAGGCGGCGCGATCGATCCATAAATATGTCGTGGTCTGAGTGAATGAGGCACCCCCCCCCCCCCAAGTCGGCAAACATTGAACTGAGTGGTGATGACCATGCGCCTGTGACACGGGGGCGTATGCGAGCCCAGTATGCGTTGCCTCATGGCCCGAGTCGGCAAGGGGCCCAACGCGTCGGCAAAATTCGGCAAAGTTGGCAAAAACCAAAAGTTTGGGTGCAGCGCTGATTGAGGAATGCCATGCAAAATGGAATGATACCTGCACAGCTGACACCGCATAAGGGGGCGCACCGTGCGCTGTGCGAAAAGTCGGCTGTTCTCCACCGCCAGTAGCCACGGGTCCCAGGGTCCTGAATTCTGCAACCCCGATGCTGTTTTAAATGGATCATGCACGCTTCTGTAGGGGGGTGTTTTGCAGGGGAGTTCCCGGGATAAACACCGTAATGATTGGCGCTGTGCCCGCGCTGTGCGAAAACGCCCCCTAATAGGCCATATCTTGCGCTAACCTCCATAATGTTGATCCCGCCCTCTCGGTCGGGTAAAACGTGTCGCCGACACTCTCGCTGACTCGTTGGCCGCCAGGTTTGCCGACTCGGGGGGGGGGGGGGGCGGTTTGATGAGCCCTGTACCCGTATGCCCCCTCTGAGTGAGGACGGTGGGGAGGTGGTGGGGCCGACAGTGTGTTGTCTCAGACTGTGGGTCCGAGGCGCCGGAACAATCGCGAACATTTCCCGGTGGTACCGGACAGCGAAAACATAATGAAGAGGCAGTGCAGCTCTACCATGGGATGCCTGTACCGGACCGCAGTCGTGCGTGAAAGGGGGGGTATCAGACGCAGTGTGCACGCGGTGCGTATGCGGGGGTTGTTGCGTGGACCATTTCCGCTGATTTAGAGGCTACGCGCTGTTGGCGCCCGCCCATGCTTTTGCCCCCAAACTGCAGAGGAAGCCACATGCCAAATGGGGCTTGGTGTGCGATAATTTGTCTTCTTGCGGCCCGTTGCTGCACTGTTTCCTGGTGGTTGGGTGGGTTGGGGTTGGGGGGGACTATGCGGCCGGGCACCTGCCTTGGGTTTGTTCAAAAGAGGGTGCTGTCCACGACCCCCTCAGCAAGGCACGTTGAGCATCAAGCTTTGCCATGCTCCCTCAGGGGGGGGGGGGGCTACAAATAAGGGCTTGCACTAGAAAACGAGAATTGGCAGTCAAAAATAAGAATTTGTGCTGAAAATAAGAATCAGACATGGTGTCTTCTTCGGAAAGAAAGTTCCCCAAAAGGGGCCTCTTCGGATGTCGAGGCACGTTTTGTGATGCCTCCTCTTTGCCTTGCATATGCTGCGACGCCTTGCCTCCCCGCTTTGGGGGCCCCGAGACAGCCTGGACTAGCATTGAGTGTTTCACCTGTCAACAACAACTGTTTGGCCCAGAAACTACCTCAAAGAGAGGTTGTTTCATCGAACCCCCCCTTTCTCGGGGTTGTTCGCGTCGGAAACCCCCAATGTGTGATATCTGATGTCTGACCCCTTGTAAAAGCATCATTTTGGGGAGACAAATTTATCCCCCGATGAATTTTTCGGATTTCGACACCGCCGCTCCAAAGCCTACCCCAAACCTTGCCCCCGACCCATCTTAAACCCCCAAAGGTTCCTTATGACAAACTGTCTCCCAAACCCCATTTGGCTTCAGACGGGGTTGCAGAGAGGGATGTGGGCATGCATTTGTGGGTTGGCTTGCTTCACCCCTGCACTGTTCTACTGCTCTACTACTGTCCTACCCCCCCCCCCCCGATGTCGATGGACACCCCATGCCAATGGACTCCCCCCTTTGAAAGAAGAAACATGGCCCCCGTAGTCAATGGATCCCCCCCCCTCGAGAGACCCCCCCGAAGTTTTCACCAAATAACACAAACATTCCTTTTTTTTTTTGCCAGGTTGCAATGGGCACACAACAGTTTTGCGTTCATGTGGAGGTATCATTTGAGGTCTAGAGGTGTCTCAGAGTATTTCATGTCCAGTTGCAGCTGTCAAGGTTGTCTGGGGTTACGTTGACACCCACCGATATGCAAGCACATGCACCCACGACAAAGGGTCAAAGAGTGCAAAAAAAAAAAAGTTGCCAACGTGATTTCTACAGCCATCATAAAGATGCAACAGGAACAAAGGGGGAGCCTTAAGCGCAGTGCGCGCGCAGTGCGCGCGCAGTGCAACTATTTGGGTGTCTGGCCGTACTAGAGACCCATACTTTGAGATACTAGGGGCCCCTAGGGGCATCATGGTGACCCCTAGCGGAGGTTTTGACTTCTGATTTTGTCCCCCTTTGTTTGGGGATCCCCGAGAATGCAGGGGTGACGTAGCATTTCCCCCCTCTTTTGGGCCCCAACCTTCCTTGATCTTCCGCAATCTCGCATCGAGCACGCGCAAATTCTGCAAATGTTAATATGAAACATCGTCATGTGAAGGAACTGTTCAATCGAGTTATGTAAGATACTTCGATGTCTTGTGAACAGGGTTTATCTTTGGATTGTGGAATTGGTTTCGAATTGGTGCCCCGCCTAAAGATCCTGCGAGAGGTTGTTGAGTTTCGGGAAAACGAGACAATTTTCAAGAGAGAAACGACAATGGAACAGAAAGACAGTTCTGTGTTGTTGAGGGTGGCAACCAATGCGCTGTTCATGGCTTTTCCAGTTGTGCATGATGTGTGTTATGTGAAGGGAAGGTAGTTTGCAACTTTATTGAGCTGGGGCAGTTTGGGTCACCTAATTCTAAGGGCGTTTCCAAGGGGTATGCTTGGGGGCTCTTTGGGGGGAACATAGTCTAAAAGTAGTGCACAGTGCACGCACAGTGCGCGCACAGTGCAAAGATTCCCCCAAAGCATGTATCCAAACCACGTTTGAAGCGATCGTACAGGTTAAGAAATGCTTTTCACGAAGAATTTTCCTACACTTTCGAAAAGAATTCAAGTCAATGGACCCCCCCCCCACTCGAAAGAAGAAACCTGGCCCCCCTTGTCAATGGACCCCTCCCCCCTTTCGAAAAAATAAACATGGCCCGGGCCATTGACATGCGCGGGGGGATGGGGTACCTACCATACCTCCTCTGTTCCACTACTGCCCTGGGGTGCCAACCCCAGGTGCTAACCCACGCATCCACGAGGGTGCCAGCCCGGGTGTCAACTCAGGTGTCAACCCTGGTCCCAGTTGGGCGAACCCCCTTTATCCCAACCATTTCTGAAGCTGTGGAAAGTTCCTACCCTTCAGATTGGTGAACACCCTGTGAATACTTGCACACACATCCAAAAGGGTATCACGATCATAACTACAATTTTTGGCAAGTGTACGGACAACTGACTGGAGGGTGCCTCAGGTCTTGGGAGCAAACAAGCCAGTGCAACGCATCAGATGCTGGTGTGGTGTAGGGACTGTTGGGATTTATCTGCCCGTTGCAATTGTATTTTTGGAGGGTTGTCAGCAGTGCCTTGAATTGGATTTAAATGGCCTTGCAATGTCGTGTCAGACCTTCACTCGTCGGGGCTCTGTGTAGAAGACCCGCTGGCACGGCGGGTTCGCAGCCGTGTTGAGCTGCCAGGCTATGCTAGGGGCTGAATCCCCCTGCCTTTCCCTTCACATTCGACTGCTGTACACTATGATGCAGGTCGACAGGTCCCCGGAGGACCAGGTGGTTCATGGCCGAGCATCCAGTGAGCAAACATGAATTGCCCTATGGAAGGAGCCTCTTGTTATACAGGGTTGAGCCAGTCTAACCACCATGCTGGCCTGTCGTTGATGTCAGCTTAGGTGTAGATATGGTGATGGCCCCATGGACTATAGCTCCTTAAAATAGGTTCCTTCCTTCGTGCCAGACCTTCGCACTGCAGGTCCACTCCTTGCAGCCACGCTTGGAGTTGAGCAAAGCTGGTGCCAACAAATTTCATCCCAAGAAATTTTTCCCTAAGCCTCCCAGGCCGCACATGCAGGAAACAGGGGTGAAGTCGTGCAGGCCCTTGGACCCCATGCATTCAGCAGAAGCATATTGGGACGAAGCTGTCCCCCCAACAGCTACACTTTGTCGTTGGCGGAATACCACATTCAGTATGTGGACACGTCATCCCCCCCTTGAAAAAAATCCACGAAGTCCGGGACATCTTGGATTGCGTCGTAAAGAGCTCTGGGCTCCCTGTGCCCATCCTATTCAACTTTTGGTGAATCTTATTGATCACAGATTGTAGAACCTCCATCCCCGCCTGTTGTGCCTGAGTAGCATAAAGTACATTAGTTGCAGTCCAAACACGGTCTCCTGATAGATTGGGGAACATAGACACAATGTCCAGCTCCCAGGATGTGAGTTGGTCTGGTTCGTTGAGAATTCCAAGTTCATACAAAACATAGTTCCATTCCCATTCCCGCATATGGTCCCAAGATTTGGCATCCACTTCCACCAAGAACCCCGCACTGCGTGAAGGGACAGGGCTCTTGCATTGCTCATCCATCCGCGTTTGATGACCTATTGACGATGAAACTTGAACGCCCCTTGCAATGGGCGTGGGCACTCCAAGATGTAGCCCTAGCCGACCTCTACATTAGTGTGCTGGCCAATGCCTTGCCTTTCATATATTTATCGGGGGCCCTACTCCTTAGTGCAGCTACTTGGATTTGCATGGGTTCTCGGGGCACACTGCAACTGTCACTTGTCACTTTGCGGGTTGCGCTCCGAGCACTCACACACGTGGTAGCTCGTACCCCATATGCCATTGCCCCGACCAGACAATGCATTGCCTCTTTTATTCACCACTTGCAAGCAAGCAAAGGTACAGCAGCCCACCTCATTTGCTAGTGGCTACTGCGGTGTGCACACTGGAACGGCCGGGGGTACGCCTCTCTCCACGTGCACCATGACAGGGACCACCATACACAATGCGGCGATTGGAGTTATGACTGGTCTGTTCTACAAAGCTTGGAAACAAACCCACACACCGTTGGGGGCGGGGCAGAGGGGGGGTGGGGGGCTTGGTGTTTGATAGGGTACCTGTACTCTAGCCAACAGTGATGCCTCTTCTTCGTGGACTCTCTGGTCCACACGCTCCCTGTCCAACCATAATGCATTTGCCAATACTGTGGTGATGATGTTGCTCTCTCTCCCAGGCAAAAATTCAACATTTGCATGCTTCTTGCAAACTTTTTGCGAATGGCGCCTAAGGCCTTTTTTATTTCTCAAGGGCCGAAAGCTTGACAAGCTTTTCTCTCTTTCCTTTGAACTACATGTGCTGCGGGTTGTGGCGACGTTGTCTCAAACACCACACCACACCTAACAGCTCACACGTCACCATTCGTTGTGGGTAATGCATCGTTTGTTGCCCACACTTATTTGCAGTGACGGGGGGGGGGGTTGGTGTGGGCAGTGCAAGGTTTGCCGCCCCCACTTATGTCCAGTGAGGAGGGTTGGGGGGTTGGTGTGGGGAGTGCACGGTTTGCTACGTGGTTGTTGGTGTGGGTAATGCACAGTTTGCTGCCCCCACTTATGTGTAGTGACGGGGGGGAGGGCTTGGTGTGCACAATGCACGGTTTGCTGCCCTCACTTATCAGTAGTGACGGGGGGGAGGGCTTGGTGTGCGCAATGCACGGTTTGCTGCCCCCACTTATCTGGAGTGAGGGGAAGGGGGGGAGGGTTATTGCGGGGCGCGCATCATTTGCAGCCCAGACTTATGTTTAGCGAGGGGGGGGGGGGTTCGTTAGTGTCCGTAGTGCATGGTTTGCTGCCCTGCCCCAACAAGAAAGCGCACCATGGCGACACTGTGTGGACGGTGAGATATGGCACACATCAGCGGGTCAATCCCATCGCCCCCCACACTGGCACCCATGTGCAGTAAAATGGGCAGGGTTTTGACATGCATGTACATGCAAGCCAGCATGAGGGAGCTCTGGTTTCCGGGGACGAGGAGGGCATCGCGGTTTGCACGTTCACATCCATCCCCCTGCCCATAAACAATGCAACCAGCCCCATGTGCCCACCCGCTCATGCGAGTGGCATGGCGCTGCAGCTTGGTTACCTCCACACCGACACTGTTCCCACCGAAAGAGGCACTGTGTAGGGCATCGTAGAGGTCGGCGTCTCTCATCAAGGGCGCAATGCAATCAACGTAGTCCACGTTGCCGCTTAGTGCCGCGTAGCATAGCCCCATCTTATCATACATGTCCCGTCAAAGGGCGCCGGGCATTTCCCTCCCCCTCCTCGTCCTCGCAGTGAAATGCACTCTTGCAGCACCCGTGCCACATTGACCAAGGATCGCAGCCCCTCCAGGGACATGGTGGGCATTTTGTCCATGTTGAGATATAGCTTCGTCACTGCGGGCGCGTTCCAACGTATCTCGACACACAAATCGGTGATATCGTCCCCATTGGAGTAGCACCCATGAAGTCCAAACGGAGGACCCGGAGCTTCGAAAATCGGCACACGGAAACCGCGACAAATATGGTGACGTGCAACAATTTCCACCACAAGGGTCGGTGTCACGTAGCCCGGACAATGTGTCCATGCGGTTCCGCATGTCTACGGTGTAGGACAGATTTCGACAACCGAGATGTAGAAGTAGTGGAAGATGATGTATTTTGGGGTGATTAAGGGGGAGTAGCGGTGGGCGTGGCCATACGGCTAGACCTCTTGCGCCAACAGGCCGGGGTTGGCACTGAGGTGGATGCCGACGCGGTGGGGGGATTGGAGTGGCCTAAAAGACACAGATGGGTGCACACAGGCACAGGAGCTTACCCAGCCACGGAGGGGGCCACCTTTGTTGTTTCATTGGCCATCTTAACTTGGATCCAGCAAATGAATTGGCGCTGCTTGCAACGACATGTAACGCTCAGGACCCATGCTCGATAGAGGAGGCCGGAAGTGCAAGCTAGCAGGGACCAGCATCTTCCATCCACAGCCGCCACTACCTTTATGGGCTTCAGCCACTCAACTTGTGAGGATAAGTCGAGTAGGCGCTCCTAGTACTCGGTAGTGGTTTGATTCCAGTCTTCCTCGTACCGGGGTTCAACCTGTGCTTCAACGTCTTGTTGTGCCATGCCAGATTCTTCCACAATCTCTGTAGAATTGACTCCTCGTCCTCTTCCACCAGTAGATCTGCCTTGCCTTGAATGAAGTTGTATAGCTCCTCCTTTTCACCAGCGACGGGAGGACGAGGCAAAAAAAGGGCAGCCCCACAAAGCGGCAGTTGGGATCGCAAATGTGGCAGTGATCGCAGATGACCTGCGCTTGGGCTTGGGCTAGGGCTTGAGCTTGGACTGGGGCTAAGGCTGGGGCTGGGGCTGGGGCTGGGGCTTGACAGCGGCTCGGCTTCTACAAAATGAATTTGACATGGCTTGACCCGTGGACCCGCTTGTGCATGTGCGTACACGAATGGAAAAGCGACGTCCGATGGTCACGACATGTCATGTGCAAATCATTCTCTGAGCCCTACACCGCCAGCAGTCTGACCTGTGGTGCAAATGACAGCGGCGTCTTCCTTGTGATCACGATTGTGTTCGCCCCAGCCGGCGTGCTTGCATTGCGCCAGATCGACTTCGGTGCCTTCGCACTCCACTTCGTCCAACCACATTTTCCCCGTGCCCGTCGTAAACCCAGAGTGCATTTGCATGCCCCCGGAATGCCCCAACCTCCAGCACACCACCGCGGCATCGGCATCATCCCACAAGTCGTCGCATACCGTCCCCCATTCGCGCTCGTGCCACGCCTCTACACGACCCGACGATGCATTGGGTCCTCCCACAAGTCGGATCGTATTTGCACAAACACAACCACAGCAATGGCATATGAGGTTTGCCATAAGCAAACCCAAGTTTGGTCTGTGCAGGAATGAGTGTGTATGTGTCTGCTCTGATTGTCTACTCAGTTGTCTTTTATATTTTGTATGTCGATGGGGAATGCTTTCCGATTGCCCCGTGGGCTGGTGCCTCGACAGGGCGAGCCCGGAGGAGCGCGTGTTGGGGGGAACCCGGCCGGCGGGTCAAAAGCCGGGCGATCGATTGAGCTGAGTGAAGCCCTACGCCGAGGAACGGGGGGGGCGGAGGCTGCCGGGACGCCGCATCTGGGGGCCGGATCCCTTGAACCTTGGGCGACCCCCCCTGGTGCCCAAAACAAACACAACGGTCAATCTTTGGCCGAACCAGGGGGGTTAGCTCAGGGGGACGGGGTGATGGTTCTGCCGCGAGCGGATCGGCCACATGCCCCGGCCCCCCCCCACGTTTGGTTACAAGGCCCGCGGGGTTGGGTGCAGGTTCCCTGCGAAGGAGCACGTCAGCTGCGCAGCACAGTTGTCAGGCTGTGGGGCTGTGGCGACGACGATTTTTGGATGTTGTGCGAGGGGCGTGCCCTCGCGGACGGCACGAAGGTGCCCCAGAGCGGGAGTCATGTGCAGGTGCGTTTGCGTGGAGTCGGGGGTATGCACCCTGGTTTTGCTACCCCAAACGAGATCGAGGAGGCCTTACGGGAGGAGGCGGAGCGCAAGGGCTGTGCGCGGGAGGGCACCCCGTCGGGGGCTAAGCCTGCGAAGAAGGATAAAGGAAAAGGAAAGAAGATGATCTCTTTCCGAGAGTATACACAGTCGGGGCTGCACGCCCAATGGAGCCTGGTGGCGCCTCAGAAGGATTTTATGAGGTTGCGCATGGAGATCCAGACTGACCTTAACAGGTTGGGTGATCAAAAGGATGAGTGGGTGGAGAAGGCAGTCAAGGCGCATGGGCTGGAGCTCACAACGGTGGAGTTGGTGGAGTACATAGCGTGTTATTGCCTGTTGGAGGACCTGCGATTCGATGTGGATACGGGTAATTTCGCTAAGGCGGTGGAGGAGAGCAATGAGCAGTCGCAGAGTGGTATCAGCGAGGTCCTGAAAAAGCTGGAGATGTTGGAGCAGCGGTTGGAGGAGGTGCAGCTGGAGAAGAGTGAGCCCTCCAGAAGGATCCCCAAGTTGAGCCACAAGGAGCTATCTATTTTGATGGAGATGGATCATAAGCCGCAGTGGGTATGCCGTTTATTGGTATTTTTTAAGGCCGTCCTGGACGGCCAAAAGGTGGATCCCCTACTGATGGAGTGCACCTCAGCCTGGAAATCGTCTGACCTCCAAGAAGAGTTGGTTATGTCTCCGGAGAAGGCGCAGAGCAAAGAGGTCTGGGCCTCCGGTGCTTGGCTGGAGGCCGTGACCGCCCCCATGGATGGGTCGGACGGTGGGGGAACCCCCCCGATTCCAGCCTTGGTGGCCAATTACGTGGAGGGACTATGGATCCTGCTGGTATCGGCGATGGGGACGTACGGAGAATCATACCATCAGCACACCGGAGGTGGGCGTGGGGGCGAGACCCCAAAGGAAGTGGAAGAGCCGCCAGAAAATTTTGGGGACACTACGGTCCCTGTGGAGGAAGTCCGTCGCCGTCTGGCTAGCCTGCGGAGCAGGTTCTCGTACGAGAACGGACGTAGGATTTGGATCCCGAAGAACAATAATCAGCAGAGGACCGACATGACGGATCCGCCGGCTACGGGTTGCCGCACGTGCAAGAGCCATGGGGCGCCGGGCAAGAAGCATTGGTTTTTTGCCTGCCCATACTACGAGTGACGGTGCCAAAAAGGGGGGGAAGAACAGGGGGAGAGGAGGACAGTCGGTGAGACGCCGTCGGGAGAGGTGGAGGGAGTACTGGGAGAGTCGGCAGACTGGTCATCTTGGTGGGCAGCGTGGAAGCGACTCAATCGACAAGACCCGGCAGAGTACTCCGATGCGCTTGTCGCCATGTCATGGAGCGTTGGCACCAGAAGCAACTATGCCGTTCACATCCGAGCATTGGGGTTACTCGCAGCCTCGCAGCCGGATGTCGATAAGTCAAAATTGCTGGACCGATACTTACGTGCGCTCTTCGCCAAGGGCAGGTCGAGATCATACATGCGAGGGGCTATCAGCGCGGTACGAGCCCTGGAGGACTTGGGGCGGATGGCTGGAGTGGTCCAGGCCAGGCATTGGCGCATGGCAAAGTCCACCATCCGCAACACGGAGGAGCAGCGACCGTATGGAGGACTGGAGGCACTGTCCGTACTTGCCCAATCCTGTCGAACCAAGGAGCAGTGGTCCGGGTTCGCCTTGGCCGTCCTCTCCTTCACCTGTCTGTGGCGGGTGGGGGAAGCGGCCGGGGTTCGACGACGAGGGATCGAGGACGAGGCTATATGGTTCAGGTGCAACAAGAACGGTGACAAGGTTGTCCAGCGAGAACTGGGCCCGTACTCCGCAAAATGGGCGAGGTGGCTCCGTGACTATGGGTCCACGGGTCGTCGCAGATCGCCCATCATGTGCCCTTCCGGATCGCCATGGTTGGAGTCATTCCTGGAATTCGGGTTCCGGGGAACAGAGTACGCCAATCACAGGTGGCATTGTTGGAAGCGCGGGGGTGCTGCCCTGCAGAAGTACCTCGCCCTCCCTGCGGAAATCCGGCAATGGTGGGGACGATGGAAGTCACGAAGGGTGGCGGAGGACTACGCACAGCCACCTGAAGAATATAAAATCTGGACCTCCATCAGACTACCATGGCCAGAGGGGCCCTCCAAGTTCGTTAAGCGGCGCGAGGGCACGACTTCTGGCCTGCAGCGATTTCGGAGTTATTTCGGGACGGACAGCAAACTGTGGAGCAGCAGCCTGACGTTGGATCCAAGCGAGCGTGCATTGTACTGTCGGATGATGACGCGCCTCAGCGACCTGGAGTCCCGGTGCGCCGCACCGTCAAGGTGCGCAGGCATGGCAGTGCCAGCCCCGTGGCATCGGCAGCCCTGGGGCCCCGAGTTGGCCGAGTGGGTCCTGCAGCGAGTACGGGACAGAGCGGTTCGGGAGTGGTGCAGCAAGCTGCGGGAGGTGATCGACCTCCCGCCAAGCAGCGGAGGTGATGATGGCTGGATCCTGGGACGACTGCTGGTGCTGGTGCTCAGGATGTGGAGGCATTCGTCAGAGTTAGGGATACCGCACCCTGGGGTACATATCGGTCAGTTTTTTGTGCAGCTCACGAGGGACGCGTGGCTGATCTGGTTGCGAGACTCCACTTCCCCGAAGTTAATTGTGGTGCCATTAACTACGACCATTTTAGAGAGGGGGGTGGGACCTGTGGGTAATGTCCGCATCCCCCCCGATATTTGGAAGGCATTGGTGCCGGGTAACTTTGGCGAGGTGAGCAGGCGGTCCTTTTCTTCTCTGGCGCCTGTAACAGGCCAGTCTGCGGTCCTGGCCGGGGCATTGGTACAGCAAGGGGTACTGCGCCCCTGTCTTGCGGACGGTTTGGGCCCAAATGGGTCCCTTTTCGCTATCCCGAAAAACAGCGAAAAGGCAAGCTGTATTTGCAACATGGTCCTTTTCAACAAGGCCCAGGGGTGCGACAGCCCCCCCTTGCGATTGCCAAGCGTTGAGCTTGTCGCTTTTTTACAGATTGTGCATTGGAATATACATTTGGATTTCGTTCCAGCCGGTTGTGCGGGGGTGGTGGGGGATAATGTCATGTTCCTTCTTCACCAGATGGCGTCCCTCAAAGCTGACCCGCCCTATGTGGGGGAGGAGCCTGTTTTGTGTGCATGTCATATCGATCTTAGTAATTGTTTTTGGTCTTTGAAGACCCCTGTTGAGTTTAATGACGCCTTTCGGGTTTCAGTGGATGGAGTATTGTATAGTTTTGATTGTCTCCCGTTCGGTAGGACCCACAGTCCAGCCATTTGCCAGGCCGTGATGGTCAGGCTGGTGCAGAGCGCGGGGGTGCAGGGGGTCTTGGTGCTTGTCTACCTGGACGATGTGTTTATCATTGGGTATGGCAGGAAGTGGGTTAGTATGCAGGCAGGGGTTGTTGCTTCGCGCCTGAGGGAGGAAGGGGCCATTGTCAGTCCAAAAAGCACCTTGGAGGCCGCCGTTGGTTTGGCATGGATTGGAAAGTTTTTCGATTTCCAGGCTGCCACTGTGTCCACGGCGCGTGGAAATTGGCAAGCGTTGGTGGCGCGCTGGTGGCAACTGGATGTAGGCCCTTGTACACGCCGCCGTTTGCTACGCTTTTTGGGCAGGTTGCTGTGGTTTGTGCGCCCAAATTGGGGAGTGCTGCCGTTCGTGGCGCCGGTGTGGGCGCATATACTGTGGCAGCCTCAGTGGTTGGCTGACGCCCCCTTGCGTTTGTTGCACACCCTTGCGGGCTTGCTGCCATGGGGGCTGATGGCATGGAGGCCGTTGGTTTTTTTTAAGAAGCCGCGCGATTGGGCTGAGTACATTTTTTTTGATGGGGCCTGCGATGGGCAGACCTGGAGAATGGCGCTGTGGGGATACACTATGGGGGGAAGGTCAGGGATCGTACATGAGGTGTTATGCCATCAGCAGATTGCAGAGTTCGCGGCATTAGAGTATGCAGTGCATTTCGTGTCCGCATTGGGGTGGAACAGAGTGGGTCTGGTTGGAGATAACTTTTCGGTACTGCAAAGTTTTGCGGCAGGAAAAGCGAGTGTGGGGTTGCGAGTGCAGAATAGAATTTTGCGGCGGCGAGTATACGCGTGCACGCGGTCGCGTAGGTCGTGGTATCTGTGCTGGGTCCCAGGAGAATGCAACCCGGCGGATCCTTTCAGCCGTATCCAGTCGGGGTGGAGGGGGGACTATGCCGCAGCACAAGAGGAGGCCACGTGTCGGCTGAGGTTGGCTACGGGCGGCCCCACGGTGTTAGTCCAGCATGTATGGACGTTGGAGCTACCGGTGATAAAGCAGCTGCAGGGTCATGTGGGCATGAAGGTCCGGAAGCCTGCCTGACACGCCGTAACGCCCTGCGTTTGGTCCTTAGGCCGTTGGCTGCAAGTAGCTAGGCGTCGTGCGTGTGTTCTCCGACGCGCCCTTGCCCGGTGCTACAAACAAACACAACGGTCAACCTTTGGCCGAGCCGGGTGAGGGTGCAGACGGGGACCAGCGGGGAGCACGGCGCCCGATAGCTCTGAGCATGCGAGTGTCTGCGTGGTAGGGGTACGGTGAGAATGGCAGTGAGGTAGCCTCGCATGTGTTGCGTTTGCGGTGCCTTAGTTTTTTTTTGGACTCATGCCCAGGCCTGTGGCGCTGCCGTGCTTCCACCCCCTGCCGCCGCCGGCGCCAGCGCATATGGGCCGGCGCAGGCGCCAGCGGGATTGGGGGCGTTGGGAGGAGGACCGGCAGCGGGGCTTCGCACGCGCCCACCCGGTGCCGGTGCTGCGAGGATGGGCTCGAGCGCTCACATCAGCGGTGAGCGGTGCACGGCGCTGGGGAAAGATCGTGGACGCCGCGTGCGTCTTGTACGCGGTTTGCAAGCTCTTCCCCGGCGCCCTGGACCTGACGGCGCTCCTGGTGGGGGCGTTCGAGTACTTCATCAGCGTGGGAGCCACACGGCCCGCGGCCTCCGTCAGCTTCACGGGAACTGGGCTGGCGGTGGCCCCGGGAGCGGTCCGTGCGGCGCTGCGATGGAGATACGGGGTGAGAGCGACCCACGCGTGGAGAGCGCCGCGGCAGCACTTCCTGGCGGGTGAGATGCGCCAGGAGGTGTATAATATAATATTGCCCCTATGGGACGCAAGGCCGCTCGGCCTGCGGGGCGTCCGGCAATGGGTCCCGGACCAGTGGTGGCATTTGCCACAGTGCAGGCTGGTGGTGTTGACTGGCTGGTGTCCGGGTCCGTTGGCGGGTAGTGCAGGACACGCGTTGGGGCTGTCGTACACGGGTTGGCTGGCGTGTAATCAGCATGGGACAGTATATGTGGGTCAGGACCCGGATGCGGCCTTAGAACTCATCCGGCAATGGTTGCCGGTCGTGTGGGAGGCTTGGTACTTCTGCATGCCGCGGCCTGAATTGTTGCAGGCACCGCCTGTGGTTGCGCGACCGGGCGCAGGGGTGCGGTGTTGGGAGAGTGCTGTGGGTCGGGAGAGGCTGTACCGCGTTGCAGTGACCATTGCGGAGGACTGGTACGCGCAACGGGTGCCCGTGCGTATGATGCGTGATGCGCCGGAATTTTGTAGTTGACACGGAAAGCGTGCTGCGGACCGAGAGTGGCTGAGTGTGCCTGAGCGTCGTTACCCTGCCTTCTGACGTGCCCTCACCCGGTGCAGCAACCAAACACAACGGTCAGCCTTTGGCCGAGCCGGGTGAGGGGGCTGTCAGGGCCATAAAAAGTTTCGGAGACCGGTTACAGCGGCAAGAGTGCTGTATTTGACGCAATGCGACTGCGATGCAGGGTATCGCGGCGTGGGCGTGTGTTGCGCGGGGTGCGTGTGTTGCACGGCGCGGCCGATCGCGGCGTCCGGCCGGTGTATATATATTTTTTTTTCATTCAGGGCAGATTCAGCCTGATATCATGTCGGTGTAGGGGAGTGTTTGCGCCCCAGACTCGCATACCGACGCTCCTTATCGTTTTCTGTGTGCATGTGCTTTTGCTTGTTGGCAGATGTGAGTTTAGACCAAAATGAGGTTTGCCATAAGCAAACCCAAGTTTGGTCTGTGCAGGAATGAGTGTGTATGTGTCTGCTCTGATTGTCTACTCAGTTGTCTTTTATATTTTGTATGTCGATGGCCCACCCACCCACCCTGAACAGTATCTATGGCACAGGCTGCCTTATGCGACATCACGCCCCAGACTCGCATACCGACGCTCCTTATCGTTTTCTGTGTGCATGTGCTTTTGCTTGTTGGCAGATGTGAGTTTAGACCAAACACACTTTGTATGCAATCCTCAAGATGTAGCTTTGATGAATGCGGCATACTAGGCAAAAAAGAAACTACAAACAACTGCAAACACACAGAAGTCAAGTCAATGATCTAGGTCAATGATATTCAGTCAACGGACAACCGGCGCCAAAAGGCCAGTACTGGCCTGTGACAGGGTTTCAACTTCTTGTTGTTCCATGCCAGATTCTTCCACAATTTTCTTAAGAATTGACTCCTCGTCCTCTTCCACCATTAGATCTTCTTCGCCTTGAATGAAGTTTTACAGCTCCTCACCGGTACTCATACCGGTTTTGGGCGGTGTTGTGGCGCTGGACAACCGGCGCCAATGGGCCAGTAGTGGCCTGTGACAGGGTTTCATATTCTTGTTGTTCCAAGCCAGATTCTTCCACAATTTTATTAAGAATTGACTCCTCGTCCTCTTCCACCATTAGATCTTCTTCGCCTTGAATGAAGTTGTACAGCTCCTCAGTGGTACTCATACCGGTTTTGGGCGGTGTTTTGGCGCTGGACAACCGGCGCCAATGGGCCAATAGTGGTCTGTGACAGGGTTTCATATTCTTGTTGTTCCATGCATAATACTTCCACAATCTCTTTAGAATTGACTCCTCGTCCTCTTCCACGAGTAGATCTTCCTAGCCTTGAATGAAGTTGTACAGCTCCTCCTTTTCACCAAGTTGTAGCTTTGATGAATGTGGCATACTCGGCGAAAAAGAAAGTACCAACAACTGCAAACACATAGAAGTCAAGTCAAGTCACTAATGCACGCACAGTGTGCAACAGTGTGTACTGAGTAGTGCCTTCATTCCAGTCTTCCTTAAGGTGTCAAGACGGGCAATACTTGTAGCAGCGTAAAGGTTCAAAAGGCGAAGAAAATCACCGCCAATATTATGGCCAGCAACAACCAAAGCGCCAACCGGTGCTCATACCGGTTTTGGGCGGTGTTGTGGCGTTGGACAACCGGTGCCAATGGGCCAGTATGGCCGGTGACAGGGTTTCAACTTCTTGTTGTTCCATGCCAAATTCTTCCACAATCTCTTTAGAATTGACTCCTCGTCCTCTTCCACCGGTAGATCTTCCTCGCCTTGAATGAAGTTGTACAGCTCCTCGGTGGTACTCATACTGGCTTTGGGCGGTGTTGTGGCGCCGGACAACCGGCGCCAAAAGGCCAGTACTGGCCTGTGACAGGGTTTCATATTCTTGTTTTTCCATGCATAATACTTCCACAATCTCTTTGGAATTGACTCCTCGTCCTCTTCCGCCAGTAGATCTTCCTAGCCTTGAATGAAGTTGTACAGCTCCTCCTTTTCACCAAGATCTTGTTCGCCTTGAATGAAGTTTTACAGCTCTTCACCGGTACTCATACCGGTTTTGGGCGGTGTTGTGGCACCGGACAACCGGCGCCAAAAGGCCAGTACTCGCCTGTGATAGGGTTTCATATTCTTGTTGTTCCAAGCAAGATTCTTCCACAATTTTCTTAAGAATTGACTCCTCGTCCTCTTCCACCATTAGATCTTCTTCGCCTTGAATGACGTTGTACAGCTCCTCAATGGTACTCATACCGGTTTTGGGCTGTGTTTTGGCGCTGGACAACCGGCGCCAATGGGCCAATAGTGGCCTGTGACAGGGTTTCATATTCTTGTTGTTCCATGCATAATACTTCCACAATCTCTTTAGAATTGACTCCTCGTCCTCTTCCACCAGTAGATCTTCCTAGCCTTGAATGAAGTTGTACAGCTCCTCCTTTTCACCAAGTTGTAGTCTTGATGAATGTGGCATACTCGGCGAAAAAGAAAGTACCAACAACTGCAAACACATAGAAGTCAAGTCAAGTCACTGATGCACGCACAGTGTGCAACAGTGTGTACTGAGTAGTGCCTTCATTCCAGTCTTCCTTAAGGTGTCAAGACGGGCAATACTTGTAGCAGTGTAAAGGTTCAAAAGGCGAAGAAAATCACCGCCAATATTATGGCCAGCAACAACCAAAGCGCCAACCGGTACTCATACCGGTTTTGGGCGGTGTTTTGGCGCCGGACAACCGGCGCCAATGGGCCAGTAGTGGCCTGTGACACGGTTTCAACTTCTTGTTGTTCCATGCCAAATTGTTCCACAATCTCTTTAGAACTGACTCCTCGTCCTCTTCCACCAGTAGATTTTCCTTGCCTTGAATGAAGTTGTACAGCTCCTCACCGGTACTCATACCAGTATTGGGCGGTGTTGTGGCGCCGGACAACCGGCGCCAAAAGGCCAGTACTGGCGTGTGACAGGGTTTCAACTTCTTGTTGGTGTCAAGACGGGCAATACCTGTATCAGCGTAAAGGTGCAAAACGCGAAGAAAATCACCGCCAATATTGAGGCCAGCAACAACCAAAGCGCCAACCGGTACTCATACCGGTTTCGGGCGGTGTTGTGGCACCGGACAACCGACGCCAATGGGCCAGTACTGGCCTCTGACAGGGTTTGAACTTCTTTTTGTTCCATGCCAAATTCTTCCACAATCTCTTTAGAACTGACTCCTCGTCCTCTTCCACCACTAGATTTTCCTTGCCTTGAATGAAGTTGTAAAGCTCCTCACCGGTACTCATACCAGTTTTGGGCGGTGTTGTGGCGCCGGACAACCGGCGCCAAAAGGCGAGTACTGGCTGATACATGATGTTATTGGGACACAAGAAACCTCAGAGCGGGCATGAACCCGGACCCGCCACAGGCGTGTGTAGGACAAAGACTGATATGACATGACCCCCACAGCCTGTTACACGAAATGATGAGTTGCCAGGACATTGGGAGAGGCCCTGTCATGACCAATGTAGTGTTGAGGGTATATACCGATGCGGTTTAGCCCCCATGAGCAGTTCTTTAGATACAACGTTTTTTTCCATTGAGGAGCATGCCCCAGAGACCTGTGGTGCAAAGCACCGCAGCATCTTCACTATGACGACAATCGTGCTTGTCCCAGCCGAGTGCTTGCATTGCGCTACATCGCATGTATACGGCACCCCTCGATGTCGCCGAAAAAAAACACCTCAAGTTCACCTAAAAACTCTCTCTAAGGTTGGGGGACACCGGCAACACTTTTTTTTGCGTGTGGAGACATGAAACTGGTCATGAGGAATGAATTCCACGCTTTCATTGTACACCCTGGCCCATTTACACCCCATCTTCCCCTATTTGTCTTGGTACGCACAAAGCTGATCATTTCAAAGGATTCCGTGGCCTCTTGACAACATACAGTGCAAAGACAGCAAAAGATGAAACAAGTGTCTTCCGCTTCGGCATCTTCGTACACACCAATGCCTGCCATCATCCACCGGCGTGGCAACTACGGGAATGCCTGCCCAACAGATTCGATCTGGCAGGGTAGGCACTTGTCGTGCCCACAGGTGAAAGGCACACCCAGCTCGCACTTGCGGCACTGGCAAATCACCACCACCCCTTTGGACATCACAAAGCTGCGCTCCTTGTGGCAGCGGGCCCAAATAGTTGGTAGAATTGCACAAGGGACACTCACAAATTGCACCAAAATGTTGGACATCAAACTCCAAACAGGCCAAGAACGGGGTACAATCTCAGCAAAATGCACCACACAATTACTGGCCACAGCCTTGCCACTTTCCCTCTGACCTCGAAACCTATTCTTGTGTTCCTGGACCTAAAAGGGGGCGGGTGGTCCCTGACCATGCCACAAAGCACACGCGGTAGTGCTCCACTCTTTGCTACAATGTGACCCACTGCGGGCCCCGGTACACTATGGCCCCAAGGTGCCCGTCCGTCGCCACTTGCAACTACTCTAGGCGCTGGCGCCTATCTACACATTGTACCTAGGCCCCGCATATCCACGGGGTCCCAACCCTGCTCTGCCGAAGTCAGGGTTTCGAGGACATGTGCCACCCCACCCCACAATGTTCGGTTGAATCATTTGGGCCTAAAGATGGCCGTACGCCCGGTGTTTCCAAGGAAAGACCCGATAGCTGCGGCTGGCCGTGCGAGCAAGTTGAATAGCCCCAACAACCTTTGGAGCATGTGGCGATTATACGGGCGCGTGGCGAGCCATATCCACTTGGCCAGTTCATCGCGCTCAACATGCTACCGGTCACACCTGTAGCTGTAGCGCTTTTCCAATCAAATACCGTTCCTGCTTGGTGTCCATCTGGGGCTTGTCGATGACGAGGAACTCCATGGATATTAGCAGGCCCTTCATGTTGTCTGCCACGTCTCAGACATCCTTCTTGCGCGCGGCACCAAGCTATCAGCCAGGTGCGCGACCAAAACCATGGCCTTTAGCTCCAACGCTCCCAAGATCATCTCCCCCAAGTGCTGCACTAGCCCAAGGGCCCGGTTCCACCCGAAGGGCGTACACGTGAGCGCATACGTCCTCCCCCGTACCCCGGCGCGCACTAAGCGTGCTATGCCGGCTAGCACCGGCCAATAGCAGTTTTTCATACTGCCCCTGCACCGCACGGCTAGAAGACGTGGCAGTGTCGCTGCCCCTAAGCTATGGGCTCTGGGTCGGCACCTGCCCCAGTTGTCCGAATTGGTGGGCGCTGAGATCGGGGACGCTGACCTATTCACCATCTTGTGGGGGGAAACCCTAAGGTGGATACGTCACCACCCGGCGTACATACCAACGGTGATGGAGCGAGAGATGGTGGATGCCATGCAAGCCTAGCACTCATTGGCGGAGCAGGGCCCGCCACATGACGCATAAAGCCCTGTGCTGTGGCCCGCCTGGCGCCGTAAAATGGCCCCGTAAACCGTGGCAATAATGGGTTCATCTTCAGCTTGTGGAAGACGGTATGAGGGTGGCAGCAGCACCCCACCCGTGATGTGACAAGCACTTGAGCTCAAGGGCCTCGCAGAGCACCACTTTGGAGCCCAGCGCCGTGATGTGCCAAAAATGGATATCACAAGAGAAATCTGTAGCTATGATACATATGAAGGCCTCCAATGGGGAGTGCCCCTACAAAGCACGCCAGTTAAAATTGCCATCAATAGGAGATGCATCGGAGCCGTTGAGGCGCATACTAGAATGCCTGGTGCTCATGCGTCCACACTGCCTTTGGCACACTGTACCCCCCGAGGGGGCACACATTGCTAGGCTCTACCAGGCCACGGCATAGCTAGCAGACAAGATTTGCACCCGTTGAAGTGACACCCGGAGTGACCTTTTTAGAAATCTTTTCTAGCTCCCTCCAAAACCTTAGGCGCCCCCCTCTTTACTGCCCTAGTGACAAAATACCACGAGAGATTACGTGGGAGGCACATCCCATGTCACCTAGACCCAACCTGTCTATGTGCATGTTATTCAAGAGCAAAATGACAAATGATTGTGCTGCTTCTACAGACCCGAGAACGCCGCCTTGGTAAAGTGATTTCCGTGACATATTGACGAGGGTGGGTGGGTGTTGTAGCTTGCATGGATAGCTTTAGGCAGGGTGACAGTTGGTGTTAGGTTTTGGGATATGAGTAGGCGTCCAGATAGAGCTTGGGGTAGCCTTAGTGTGTCTCACAAGACTCGGTTTGCTGTCACAGATGACTCTAGGAAGCAAGGAGTGGGAACCAAGGCCTTGTGAGATACAATATGCATCACCACGGCTCCACCACTCAGTTGGCGTACGCCACTTGTGAACTGCAATACATTGAGATTCATTAGTTTCAATGTACGCCTCTTTGGTCTCAATTGACGCTGGTTCCCTTCCATCGCCTGAATTGGGGAGGTTTAGTGCAACTGTGAACGTGGCTCCACAGTGACCGCTTTTGTGTAACACCGCTTTTGAGGTCCACCGCATGTATAGTGTCCTCATTTGATCATCCAAAGTGCACCTCAGAATTGCTGATACCTGCTTTCATTCTCCATTCGTTTGCCACCATATGGTGATTCCGTAGCACATGACACTGCAGTTGGCGCCCCGTGCCCCCCGCCGCCTGCTCGACAGGTAGGCCCCACAAACCCATCGCAAGGACTAGCCCGACACATCCATGTTCACATCAGCTCTGCATTCCATGTAGCACACATGGGCACATGGGCACAGATCCCACTACATTGCACAGCAAACAACAGCAGTGCAAAAGCTTCATTTTCCAAACCAACCATCATTCTGTGAAAGATGGCTTCATTACCCTGCATTATAAACACAAGAGACCGCTTAAGGTGTGATTTGGTAAAGGGTTGGGCTTGGTTTTTGCAGCACCATGTCCCTCGGACATACCAAAGGGACGTCATTTGATGCCCAACCAACGGGTAGCGGGATCTCATCCCATTGGCCCTGGAGCTCGTACAAAGTCAATCTTCTTCGCCCCTGAACGCAAGGCCCTGCCTGCACACGTATCGCCGTGTTTGCAGACCCATTCCTTAGCCGTGTGATGGATCCTCCCAATCAACCTTGGCAGTCCATGCTTGCTGCACACCTGCATGGAGTGGGGCCCATGATGCACCATCGGTGCCAAAAGCTACGGTTCACGGGAATTCAAGGTGTCAATTGACCCATGCAATTCTCGCCTCACCCAAATAGCTCTGATCAGCCCTGATACCTGATCAGCCCCCAAACAAGAAACGAAGGGATGAAAGCACACCATGGTATGCCATAAAGTGTCCCATCCCGGGGCACTGCATGGAGATGGAAAGCAGGAAGAGTCTGGGCAAAATGCGCTAGTATGACTGAGATTGTGATTGTGCACCGGGAGCATTCATCTGCCACATGATGGACGTCGGCGAAGCCTAGAGGCATCACTGAGGCGAGCATACCTACTAATACGCGGACCAATGCCTTGTAAGAGGTACAAATTCTGTCACCATAAGCCTTGTGCCGGTGAGCCTCGCCTAGATCTATCTAGAAGACAGACCGTACCATGAGGTGTGACCAAGGCTACCACGGAACAGAGTCCCCTACACCAATTAAGAAACTAACTCAAAAGGCAATGCCATGTGGAAAAGGGGTGTTGGGGGGGCACCCACACTAATCGGCCTGTTGTACAAACATGTGCATGCCAAATTGAATGGTGGAATAGAGACAAGTGGGGCTAGATATTTTATTATTTATTTGGTGGGTCCAGCGGGGTCCCCGGGGCGAAAAAAATGATTTTTTTCAAAGTTGTTCGTAGACCACTTGGGATGCTCAAACAAGTGTTTTTAGGAGACCAAAAATGGGTCAAAAACACATTTTTCGAGAAGTGATCCTGGACCATTTGGGGTGCTCAAACAAGTGTTTTTAGCCCGTTTTGAGCCCGAGATCAAGCGTTTTGGCCCATGGAAAAGGCCAAAATGCCTTGAAAATGGGCCGTTGTGGGACCAAAAATGGGTCAAAACTGGGTCAAAAACGGGTTTTTCCAAAAGTGATCCTAGACCATTTGGGATGCTCAAACAAGTGTTTTTAGCCCGTTTTGAGCCGGTGGTGACGCGTTTTGGGCCACGGAAAATCCCAAAATGCCTTGAAAATGGCCCGGTTTGGAGCAAAAATGGGTCAAAAAAGGGGCAAAAATGCGCTTATCCAAAAGTGCTCCTGCACCATTAGGGGTGCACAAGGGGGTCGTAGGTCCCGTTCACCGAGCACTACACAAGCACTCTCCCGGGGCACTCCCCGCCACACGCTACGCCCCACCCGGGCTCACACGCACAGATGGCAGTGTCCAATCCTTCGGGGTCGAGCGCTGCGGCACATGTGCGGTGCCCTCAGCAAATCGCGGCAGACCCCCGTGGACATGGTAAGTTGCAGCCGAGCCCCACATCCCCGACCCAACGTTCCGCATACGCCGGGCTTGTTCAGTGGGTGTACACCGCTATGTTGCAATTGCACAAGCCACGCCCCAAAGTCACACAAGTCCACGTTGTTGCACATGCGGCCCCCGGACGCCAAGCAAACAAGCAAGAATGTCCTCGAAATCCGCATACGTGTTGGGGTTGTACATGGAACTTATACCCCATCGTTTTGTTCAGATGTAAGCTCCGGTTGTAACGGGCCGAAGAGGGGCCCGAACGGAAGGTTCGTCCAATAGGGAGTTCAATGCAGGTGATGGTTTTAGTGGTAGCGGAGCGGGCTAAGGTGTTGTGGACGCTAGGTTCGACTATAATGTGGCAGGTTGGGGGGGAGCCGTGCTTGCTTGAGGCCGTCCAAGTCTTTCTTGCTCACCTTGACGATGCCGTTGGTCATGGTCATCATAGTGTTGTGCTCCACTCCATCCTCATCAGTCTCGACTTTGTTCAGCTGCGGCAAGAGGTGAGGGAATTCCGAGATCCAGACCTTGGGCTTGTCAGTTGTGCACACTAGAGCTGCCGAGTCGCAACGGTACATCATCGGTGCCAAGAAGCCTTATCACAAGGCCACTACCATTGCAAAGGCGCATTGCCTGTAAGGCAACCCTGAGGCATTGACACACATGATGTCTCTTGCACCATGGCCGACTCTCCCCTTGCTCTTTGCCGGGAAATGCTGTACAAGTGGCTATACAAGAGACCACAATTCTAGGGCCATCTAACCAAGGAATGACCTCTTTCTCCTGACATATTTGAGGACTGACCAAGTTTGTGAGGACACAACAGCAAGGTGTTCGGTGCAGGCGCGGGTGCGCCGTAGGGGTGTGGTGTCCTTGTGGCAAAGAATGCCATCCCTGAGCACCAGATATGCAACCCATCTAACCCCTAGAAAGCACAAGGTGGATAGATGGCCTCAAACGAGCTCTTCTCTGAGTTGGTCCTTCTTAGGGTCACATCATCTCCTCATTTCCCCAATCTCTCAACCTCAATGATGTAATCGAAGGCTCAGTCCCTAATTCATCGAAGTACCAAAAAGATAGGGTCCGAACACCAAAGTGTTCATTGGACACCACATTTGTTGGACACGGGGGAGGAGGTGGGATGAAGAAACTTGTCCCACAGAGACTGCAATCTTAGAAGGACACAACAAAGGGTGTGGGGTGGTGTTTGAGACCAGGCAAACGGGATGTGCGGCAGGGGTGGCGACACAGGCGGCGAACTCTCACAAGAAATCTGGGGAAGTTGGCGACAAAGGTGATCTAGGATGTCATTGGAAGGTGGACACATTCATTTTCTGAGTGTCTATTTTTTTGTGCCCCTATGGACATGCTCCGAGACCTTGCGGAGCGCCTGCAAAAGCAGCCCAAACCTGTGCTCAGCGCCACTGAAGCCGCTGCCACTGCCAAGACCACCGATGCCGACTTGCAGGCCTTGGCCCAGTGCCACTCTGAGGCCTATGCAACGCTGCTGCATGCCCTTGTCGGCACCCTCAATGCTCAGGACACCAACCAACGGCACAAGACCGACTGCCTCATGGTCCTCATGAACTGTGCAAAGATGCTCCCTGACACCCGCCCCACGATCTTGGGCGCATTGAGGGGGCTGGACAAGAACTGGGAGCAGGTGCTGACGGACAAAGAGCAGGGCCGCGATCTGTACGGCACAACCCTTGGGCGGCTGCACGAGTACATGCTGGTCCTGCTGAGCCGTGTGTGTGACCACGCCCTCGATACTGCAGCGCTTCTGGAGTTTGCGAACCAAAGACTGCCCTTTGCGCTGTTCTTACTGGGCTCTGTACTGAAGGTGGTGGGCTATGAGCCCGAGTTTCGCACCAACTGCCTCAGTCTCCTTGCAGGGTTCACACGGCCCTCCACGTATTTCACTGAAGCAGGGCAAGGCCTACATGCAGCCTTCGAGGAGAAGATCAACACACTGCTCTCTCAAGTCATGCGCCTAAACCTGCTGAATACTGCCTGCGACGCTGCCACGGGGCTCGTTGCGCCGGTTACTGAGTTCCTGAGTCCCAATGCACACCGCGCTGCACGTAGCCTCATTGCTTTCTGCTGCAACATCTACTCCTTTGCCACCATTGGGGCCACGGGGTTCAGGCAGTCCCTGCTGGTCAGCACTACCATTCTGGACAAGGTCATCCTCCCGTACTTGTCCCGCTGTGTGGCCGTCGTTGCCCGTCACTTCAAGCTACCCACGGCCTACGACGAGGCGGCCTACACGATACCCCCCTACACCGCACCGGTTGCCGATGGGATCCGCGGTGCTTTGCGGCTTCTTGCCTTGGCTTCGTTCCACATGGGAGCCCACAGCCACGCGCTGCGACCCCAAAACGTGTTCACGGTGGACATTCTGCAGCTGCCGCTGCGAGACTTCCTCATGCAAAACCGTGAAATCCTCTCCTATCTGCTGCAAGTGAACGTCAATTTCGACGCACTCTCGGGGGAGCAGAAGCTGCCGCAGGACGTGGCCCAACGCCTCACCCCCGCGTGCCAGTCTGCAACCCTTATGGTCCACGTGGCGCACCTTATCGCCACCCTGCCTTTCGAGGATCTCTTGAAGCTTCATGGCAGCCTGCGCACCAGCGGGACCATCCCCATTGCCAGAGACTGCTGCAGCTTCGACCTCCTCGAAAACTTGTTCACTCAGACCATCGAGAACAAGCGGAAGGGCCTCAAGCATGAGCTTCCGGAGGCGGACAGTGCTCTGCCGCTGCTGTCCGCCGAGGAGCTCGACCAGTTGACTGCAGACTTAGACCGGCAGTTCGAAGAACTGAATGCTGGCAAAGAAGAGGTCGAGTTCATCAAACGATCTTTACAGCAGGAGGCAAGTGAAGGAGATGCTGCCATCCAGCCTCCCCCTAAAAACCCAGAGGATGGTGACCGCTTACTGGGCGCCTTGCCTCCACTCAGTGGTTCCCGTCGCATGCCTGACAGGCCAGGCACCGCAGAGTCACGTGCTGAAGATATCTTTGCGTCACACACGGCCACATTGCAAGTCCCACGGTCACTGTTTGCCCCAACCAAGGCCCCCGAAGGGCTGCCCAAGGAATTCATGTGTGCCATCAATGGCCACGTGATGAAGAACCCCGTGACCTCCCCCTCAGGGTATGTGTTCGAGAAGGAGACCATCGAGTACTGGCTTCATCAGAATGGCTCGGTCTGTCCGATAAGTGGAAAGCCTCTGACCAAGAGTGAGCTCGTGCTGAACACCGCTTTGCAGCAGAGGATTGTGTCTTGGCATATCGAGGAAGCCATGCGGGCCCAAGCAGTCGCAGAAGAGGAGGATCTGTATTCGTTCTAGTGCATGCGGCATGCAGGTCAAGAGGGCTCTGCGTGGGAAGTTAACAGCGAACACGAAGGCACGGGCAGCCCCAGGGCTCGGCCCCGGTCCGGATAGGGAAGCGGTTTCAGTGGAGTCGCGCAAGCAGCAGAGCCCTGTAGTCCTGAAACCCACTGCCTGACCAAGGAACCCTGGTTGCAAGTAGTATATGTCTCAACGACAGCTTAGCATTTAGGATGATAAAGCTGCGCTGTGAGAGTACGTTAGCGCGCCGGGCAAAGTTTTCCCACGCTTTTGTGTGGCCGCTCAAGTTGGGGTTAAGGACTCCCACTCTTCAGTGTGGCCATTTGAGTGGTACATCGCGCACAAGAGGGGGATTCTTTGATTTTGAGGTGGGTGCCCATGATGGGGCCTACAAGGGTAGGGTGCATATGATCGTCCCATTTGTTGGGCGAAAAAAAATGGGAATTCAATTGATCGCCAACGGTCATACAATGTGCTTGTGCTTAGGATTCCTGGGCTGGAGGAGGGGTGATGTTTGGGGGTAAAGCATTGTGATAGATGGCCGGAACATTCATTTGGATGCCGGGCGCGCCGGGCGCGCGCTGGGCAAATGTACCCAATGTGCATCTTGAGTGTGATGTTGGCTACTATCACCCAACATCACGCAAAATACACTGACCACCAGCTGTTCGCTTGTGCACGACATCGAGTTACTTGACCATCAACCACACGACGTTATTGGCCACCTGCTGCCAGTGACCAGCCAACCTCTGCAACGAGAAGTCCTGTCTTTCAGAGGGTCGCTCTGCCCTGGCGGAGAGATTAAGGGGGGCGAAGGGCGTTCGTGGAGCGCCAGAAGGGCGCCCGCCACAGGAGCCAATTAACGGGGGTACATGCTCCCAGTTCATGGACTCCGTTCGAAGCAGCAGGGGGACAATGGGGTTGGGTTTGGAAGCCGCATGCCTGTGCAGCGCTTGCAGCGGCCCTGCCACACCAGGCGTCTGTTGTTGGCAATTGAAGTGAAGCATCCTGCCCATCGAATTGCTGCAGACGTCCGTCACCAGGTTTTGGTAGCCCTACAACTGTGTGACGATCTCTAACCCCAAACCACAGCCCGCAATTCAAGGCGGTGGTCATGAACATCATCAAGCAAGCAGTTCAGTATGTGTGACCAGCTTTCAAGCAGGTGCCGCAGGTGGTGACGATGCTCAAGCCAGCCCTCTGACGTTGACAGAATGTTGCTTTTGCAGTGTACATCTGCTTAGCATGATATTCATCCGGTGTTACATTCAATTTCGGCACATTATCTTGGCAATGGACTGCATGGATTCGCATTTACTGTAAGGTGACTCTGGAGGAGCAAGGGGTAGATTCTGCTTCATTGGGGGAGTATTAGGGCAATGGGCGTGCGCTGGGCATCTTTTTTTGACCATTCCCCACCCGTGCCTGTTTTTGCCCCCCCCCCAATCTGGGGTACCATCTCGCCATGTCTAAGAATCTGGCCCATCCTTTGCACCCAATTTATGACGATGGCAAGGGTGGTGGTTGGAAGTGGTGGGAGTGACATTTTGTGTTGTTGAATTCTCATATTTCAGCTTCTGCAAGGTGCTTTGCAGGGAAGGTTTGCGGTCTAGTGCGGTCTACTTGGGGGACTTCCGGTGAGGATAAACTTGGGGCTAGAGATAGGATACGTAATCCAAAGGTAGCGCACCGGGCATGCGCCGGGCGCGCACCGGGCAAACATTCCCCCATTCAGGCGTTCTTTGGGAATTGGGGTGGTATTGTTCCCCCGGATGTGCCACAATCTTGCCTTTGTCCGACATTTGTCGTGCAGCATGCCCGCCGTGCACACGGCCCTGACTGCTTTGACCACCACAACAGTGCCGTCCATCCCCATTTATTTCTCATCATGAAAGGTCAGTCTATTAGTAAAAAGTAAAAGTAAAAAGGCCAAAACAGCACCACATCTGCCTTCTCCACGCCGCAACAACAACAACCCCAAATCGGCGGCCAACTTCGGCCGACTTCGCTAATTTGTTGCGCCAATTTGTTGGGTTTCTGAGATTTTGCTGATTCACTCTGCCGACTTGTTGGGGTTTCTGGGTTCCTGGGACACCTGATGCGGAGGCGGCACTCTCAGATATGCATCATTTACTTTGTGACACTGGATAATTCTTCTTTCTATGTTGTTTGTTCAGATTGGCACCATGAAGTGTCTTTACTGCCCACAAAAAGACGCGTGTCTGGTCCCCTGGGATTCTTCGTCCCCCAGTGATCAAACATTTCTCTGGGGAAAGTCATCATCAGCTCCCCAATCAGTGGTTTCTGGGCTGCAGGTGCCTTCGGCTCCTCTGGTTGTGTCTGTGCAGCCACGTCTTTGGCCACACAGTCAGTGGAATCTGGGGTTGTGCAGCCTTCAGCCTTCAGCGTCTGTTGCAGAGTCTTCTTCTGCTGCCACAGGGCCTGCTGCACACCCACCCAGCACATCACAGTCAGATGGTCAGAAGGTGCACGCAAAACCTTCACATCCTGACACTTTGAAGAAGGCCAAAAAGCCCCATGTGCTGAACAAAGTTACAATCGCAGAGAGGGTTGAAAAATATGGTAAGTACGGCTCGTATGACAACAGCAGTGCGCTGTACTGCAAGCTATGTGGACAAAAAAAGGATGAGACACAGAAATTGACCATTCCAGAGCCAGTGACGTTGTAATGGGAAGCCTGTGCATTTGTCGTCTTCAGGCAGGCTTTGTTTGTGCATGAAAAATCAATTTTCCCCTCAGATTGACTACTGCAGGACAGGTGACAAAAATTCTTGCAGTCAGTACAGTGGGAACTGGACCCACATTCTCAGCACGCTCACCCAGTGCATATACCACAAGAGTAATGACTGCAGCTGGCATACTGGTGCTCAACGACCATGTACAGACCGAGAATTAAGAGATATTTTGGGTTTCCACATGACTCTAACTACACAGCAAGCAAAAGGAAGGTGTGTTTGTGCCTTCTGGGTGTTCTCTTACGGTATACAGGTGCTCCCACAACCCCCAACGTACATGGATGGCTCCAAGCGGAATGGGCGGGCGAGAGGAGGAATCGTCAACGGCAATTTCCAAGCAGCCTTGAGGGTACTAGGCGAGCAGCAAGTTTACCGGGCAGAAACAGTGGCGGCTATGATTGCATCAGAACTTGCAAAAGAAGGGGACTCCATCGCCTTGGACAATCAAGGGGCCACCAAAGCCATAGGAGCCACAGGAGCACATTGTCCCTGACCAGGATTTCTGGGACATAGGATACGCCAATATCGTTCAAAGGAAGTTGTCCATGGGGTAAGTCGGGGGGTTTTAGGGCCAAAAAAAAAGGGGTTCTTTTTTGGTGCATCGCGGAGGGTTTTTTGGTATGCATCACAACCAGTAAAGTGCACTGTGTGCAAACTGCACAACGTGTGCTGTACAGTGGATGTCCCGTCTTGCGCGCAATATGCAGATTTCACTACAGTGCAGCCTTTGCACAATGTGTAGTTTGTCGAGCTGGCAGATTGCGTAGTTCAACATGCTGTGGGTGTGCAGCTTGCAGCGTGCACAATGTGCAAAGAATGTGTGCAGGATCATCCCTCATGGGTTGCATATTTTGCAGTGTGAAGTGAGCGGTTCCCATTTGCGAGCTGGTGTTACCTGTCTGTTTCGGCTCACAGGTCTGCCTGTAAACCCTCCAGCAGAGTGCACTGCACGATGCAGAGGCCACTGCGGCTCTTGTAAGAAATGAGCGTGGGCTCCTAAGAACACGCCCTCATGTTGCCGGGTGATGATTGGGACGTATGGATTTGTATGGATGCTTGTGTGTGTGTGTGTGTGTGTGTGTGTGTGTGTGTGTGTGTGTGTGTGTGTGTGTGTGTGTGTGTGTGTGTGTGTGTGTGTTGTGTGGTGTGTGCCCTAACCAGGACATGGCGTCCCCCACGTCGATGTAGATGGGTGGTTTTGACCTCATTTGCCGCTGGCTGCCTCCCAGCAGCCGTCTTCTCCATCTGTGCAAAAGGGCTGGAAAGGGGCCTTTGTGCAGAGGGCCTCGTCGGCCATTGGTCGGCTTTGTTCTTTTGCTGCCCTGCTCCCCTTGGCCAGTCATGCACACTGGTGCCGTTGTGGTCGTGGGTATAAAACCACCCCCAAATGGGGGATAAAACCACCCCCAACCCCTTTTTTGGCCATTTTTGACCCCTGGGGTGGTTTTATGCCACCTGGGGGTGGTTTTATCCCCCCTTTTGCAGGGGTGGGTTTATCCCCCAAAGGGGTGGTTTTATCCCCCCATTTGGTCATTGGGGGGGTTTTATCACCCCTTTGGGGTGGTTTTATCCCCCATTTTTGGTGATTTTATCCCCCTATTGGCGGGGGGGTGGGGTTGGCCAATCTCAATGTGAACCAGGAAACTCAGTCCCGGAAGACAGACAGACGCACAGTGCACTCTTCAGCCTGCTTTGGTTTAGATTGTTTTGCTTTGCTTTGCTGTGTTGTGCCTTACCCCCCCCCCCCCCGTGCCTAGGAACCGCCTTGTGCAAGAACCGCCCCCTGGTTCCGCGGTCAAATGCTCACACAACTTTTTTTACCAGTGGGTATTGGGTTTTCCATGGTTCTGGTGGATGTAGGACGGCTATTCAGGTGTGCGGGACATCATTTCATGTGTGTTGCTACTTTCTTTTTTGGCGAACCATCCTTTCTTAGTCAAACAGGTGCTGTTTGATGGCTGGGTGCCTGGGCAGGCAGGTTTCACCTTCTTGCCCTACTGGGGGGGGAGGAGAGGACGCCCAGGCACCCAAGGGGTCCGAGAGAGCAGGGTGGGATATAAAAATAAAAACCTGTAAGTTCCTCTCCTGCCCTCCCGCCTGGGCCACCCCCGCCTTCTTGCCCCCTGCCTTCGGGTTCCACACATTTTTGAACTAGAACAGGTCAGGGATGTTGAAGACATGAAATTTTTCTGTACCCTGTCTGTGTTACTTGTGTTTCTGAAGGTCATCTGAACGAAGCCTGGCCCCAAGGGGCAGCAGAGACAGGAATTCAGGATGGTGTATCACAGGAAGAAGGGTTTCACGTCTCAGCCAGTTGATCAGTAGATCATCCCATGCACGTTGGAAGGCACACTACAACCTAGTCAACTGAGATTCACTCCTTTAGTGTTCATTTGTCAACGCACGCCGTTCTGCACCCTGCTTTAGTTCCAGAGAATGTGTCCTGAGTCAGGGATCAAGGATGAGGGAATCAGTGATCATCAGGGTGCCAGGGAGGGATTTTTGTCTGTGTCAGTGAGCAGAACTGCCCCCCCCCCCCAATTTGCAGCAGTTGAATCACTTACAATAGTGGAGCACCCCAACCAAGAATGGGACATGTGCGGTGACTGAACATTTGCAGATAACAGTAACCATCTAGGACTGAACAGGATGTTGGAGACATGAAATTTTTCTGTGCCTTGTCTGTGTTGCTTGTGTGAATGAAGGTCATCTGAACAAAGCCTGGCCCCAAGGGGCAGCAGAGACAGGAATTCAAGATGGTGTATCACAGGAAGAAGAGTTTCACGTCTCAGCCAGTTGATCAGTAGATCATCCCATGCACGTTGGAAGGCACACTACAACCTAGTCAACTGAGATTCACTCCTTTGGTGTTCATTCGTCAGCGCACCCTGGTCTCCACCCTGCTTTAGTTCCAGAGAATGTGTCCTGAGTTACGGATCAAGGATGAGGGAATCAGGGATCATCAGGGTGCCAGGGAGGGATTTTTGTCTGTGTCGGTGAGCAGAACTGCCCCCCCCCCCCCAATTTGCAGCAGTTGATTCACTTACAATAGTGGAGCATCCCAACCAAGAAGGGGAAATGTGCAGTGACTGAACATTTGCAGACAACAGTAACCGTCTAGGACTGAACAGGTTGTTGCAGACATGAGATTGTTCAGTGCCGTGTCTGTGTTACTTGTGTTATTGAAGGTCATCTGAACGAAGCCTGGCCCCAAGGGGCAGCAGAGACAGGAATTCAAGATGGTGAATCACAGGAAGCAGAGTTTCACGTCTCAGCCAGTTGAACAGTAGATCATCCCATGCACGTTGGAAGGCACGTTGGAAGGCACACTACAGCCCAGTCAACTGAGATGCACTATTGTGGAGCAGGAAATAACAGGAAGCATCCAGGACCCACCAGGAAATAAGAGGAAGCATCCGGGACCCTCCAGGAAACCACCCAGGGATTTTTGTTTCTGTCACTGAGCAGAAGTGCCCCCCCCCCCCCCCATTTGCAGCCCCATTTGCCGGCTTTCCTTGTTGCCTGGTGCATGCGCTGAGGAGGTACCATTTGCAGGGATGTCGTGAAACTGAAAGGTTTTGTGTCCTCTCCCTCTCCTTCCGCAGGGCATGGCCAAATGAATGCCTGCAACATTTGCCAGGCCACAGATACTGGTGTCCTGAATGCAGCAGCGTTGACCGCTGAGCAACTGGACCAGCTGAATACGGCCAGTGGCATCGTGCTGCAACACGTTTGTGCAGCATGCATCCGGAGGCTGAGCACCTCTTCTGCGGGTCAAGCTGGTCCAGTGCATGAGTGGGATAGCAAGGGGGCGGCCTGCTGGGCAGCTGCGCAGGACGGACAGCGCCGCTTCATCCACTTGGGCGAGAAGAACAAGGGAGACCGCGTCTTCCGCTTCCGTTGCGCTGCTCAGGGCTGTGCAGCTTGGCGGCGCGTGAAGGAGATTGGTGACGGGAAGTGGCACTTCATCGAATCAGGTCAGCATTCATGCGATCCGGCTGCACATGAGAAGCGGCAACGTGTGCGGCTGTCCCCGAATGTGCAAGACGACGTGCTGATGGAGGCAAAGCGTCGGAAGACATTGGAACCTACGCTGCAGCACCGCTACCGCGCATACGCAACCACTGTGCGAGCCGCGCGTCAGTTGTCCTCCAGTGACTTGTCCGCCAGCCAAGTCCGATACGTCATCAAATACCGCGGACTACAACAGGCTGGAGGCATTACAATGGAGAAGTTGTTGGGCCTGGTACAGCAACATCGGTTTCCGCAGGTGTAAAGGAACAGTTGGGGCATGTTGTGATATCGGGTGTTACAGTGGGATAAAGAGATGCATGCATGCATGCATGCATGTAGGGGCCATCTGGATGGAGTGCACTGGGGTGCACTGTTCTTTTTTCTGCAGGAGTGGCCACATGCAGCCTTCATAGCCTCCGATGACGTCCGGATCGTGCATTGTTAAAAAATATATTGCACATTTGGCCATCAATCAATGTGGTATTGATGAAAGTTCAAAAGGATGATTGGAGATGTGGGTATATATCACTTTGGTACCAATTGTGGTTGGTTACCATGAATGATGCAGGGGCACTCCCCGTTAATTATGTTCCTTCTTCAGCTACTATCCCCCCTCCTCCAAAAGGGTGGGAGACACTTTGTTGGACTTTGATGCGAATTCAGGTGGTCCAACAAGGTATGCCACGCCGATCGGCTTTGTCTTTGAAGCTTGTAAACTGCTTCAATAGTGCTTTGCAAAGTCAGCCGCTTAGCCTGGATGTAGTGCTGCAAAGTTTGTTTGTGCAAGCTTGGGAAATCCAGCAACCACGGAGGGCAGATTGGGCTGTGGGTGATGAATGTTGTGCTGTGTTCAATTATGCAGTGAAAGATGGTATGAAGCCATATCTATGCTGGGGACGCATCACTGCTGTCCATGATAGTGAGGTGCAGGTGAAGTGGAATGTAGACAAGACGACGGACAGATGCCCCCCTGGTCATGTGCATGCTACGGAGGGAGCTGCTTTTGCAGCATCTTTGGACCCAGCTATATGCATTCTAGAGCCGGCTCTCTTTTCTGCCGGCTCCATCAGCACACCCCATCGGACCGGCCCTCTTCAGTCGCCAAAAAGGGTGCGATCCCAAACCACTCACACCGCCACTCATGCACCGAAGGGCAGAATCATAGGAGGACCAAGGCCGAACGGGACTGCTGCCCCTAAGGTGTCAGCTGAACCCGAACCTGCTGCAACCCTCCAGAGCGAATCTGCTATTTTGAGCCCCTCAACTGACAGACCACGAACACGGGCTCAAACAGCATTTGAGTTGAAGCCACCGGCTGAATGTGTGCCTGTTTCGAATGTTATTTCTGATGTGAAGCCTCCCGTATTGTACGTTGGGAGACGCAAGTTTGAGGTGCCATCTGGGTATGCAGGCTCGCTGGTAAAAGACCAAGAGCAAATCAACGAATGGTGGAAGGTGATTGTTTCAGAGAAGCGGACAGCAGAGGAGGTGTTTTTGTATTTGTCTCCATCGAATAAGAAGATAGCACGTAGGTTGAAACGTGAAGGTGGTGCTGCGCTTCCTCGGGAGGAATTGGTGTTCATTCGCTTCTGTGGAATATATATGCTTTGATTTTCGTTGATTGTCGTGAGTTGCGCTTGACGTATTCTTTTTTGGACTGTGACTGTTTTTTTTGCTCCATTTGTTTAGCATGTGGAGTGATTGGTATTCTATTTCTTATAATGGCATTTCATGCCATGCAAGCATTTGTGCACTATTGTTTGTAACCAAAGTGTACATTTGGGGCCCTTAGGCGGCCATGGCATGTCACATGGCATTGTCACCCAAGGATGTCATATTCGTAAACATCAGGTTGCGTGACATCGGCATAAAGGTTTGGATATCATGCTATCCAGCCATATCAGTAACGTTTCGCAGGCGGCCATGGCATGTCACATGGCATTGTCACCCAAGGATGTTATATTCGTAAACATCAGGTTGCGTGACATCGGCATAAAGGTTTGGATATCATGCTATCCAGCCATATCAGTAACGTTTCGCAGGCGGCCATGGCATGTCACATGGCATTGTCACCCAAGGATGTTATATTCGTAAACATCAGGTTGCGTGACATCGGCATAAAGGTTTGGATATCATGCTATCCAGCCATATCAGTAACGTTTCGCACAGTGCACTCTTCAGATTTCTTTGATTTAGAGTGTTCTGCTTTGTTTGCTTTGCCCTGTTTGCTGAATTTTCAGTCCCAGACAGCCCTAGACACCCCTGTGCGCAAAATTTCCAGTCACAGACACCTCTGTGTGCTGAAATCCCAGTCCTGGACAACCCTGTTTACCAAATTTTCAGTCTCAAACAACCCTGTGTGCTGAATTTCCAGTCCCGGATAACCCTAGGTAACTATGTTTGCTTTGGTGGGCATAAAACCACCCTTGGGGTGGTTTTATCCCCCCGAAGGGGGTGGTTTTAACAAGGGGGGGTGGTTTTATCCCCCATAAGGGGTGGTTATATCCCCCCAAAGGGGTGGTTTTATCCCCCAAAAGGGGTGGTTTTATCCCCCATAAAAGTGGGCATAAAACCACCCGGGGTGGTTTTAAGGGTGGTTTTATCCCCCATTTGGGGGTGGTTTTATGCCCGGGACCAGGTGCCGTTGGAACCCGTGCTGTTTTTGGAGAGGACCTTTTGAACAATGTCTGACAAGCACACAGGCCTTTTGGTTTGACCCCATTTTTCCCTTCATCCAAAGCCTATCTTCATCTTCCAGAAACTGCACTGCGGAGCAACCTTGCGTACAGAACTTATGGTTATGGTAGCAAGTCAAAATACTGATCAGGCAGAACAAGGGCAGCTGAAAGAGTACAGTCTATAATTCGAAGGGGCATTCAATGATTGCGATTGACATCATCTTTTCATATCCCCTGTGTATTTTTGAGACGTGTAGACATGATGTGTGGACATACTATTCTCAAAACCAAGAGGTAAAACACGCAACAAATGCCCTCTTGGCGAACAGAGCCACCTTGACACAAAATGTGAACTTCCTGCTTCTCAAAACCAAGGTATCAGGAAGCACACATGGCACACAATAGAACGAATTGAAAAACGCACCGCCAAAATCAGTAGGTCACGCAAATCAGTATTGCATTATCGCAGCACCCCTCTTGAAACATGTGCGCCACTGCACACAAACAAAGATGTGCCAGGTGTAACTGCGTCTCACACACTCCACATATGGATCCCTAGCGGAACGGAAAACCACTCTGAGAAATACTCTGAGCATGCCGGGACCAAAATTTCTTATTCAACGGGGGTGTTGTCCATTCAGCACTGTGCACACCCAACATGTTCTGCATACACACACAACATATTACTTGACATGCCTTCATCTACTTTTTGAACCTGAAAATATCTCTGAAAACGACAAAATCTGACAAATGGAGAGAGCAATGTGTATCGTGCAACCATCGTGTTTTTGAGTGTCGAGAAAAGCTGGAGAGGTGCCATGAAAATATGGTGGGATGCAGTACAAAAATGAACACAAATTGAAATGCCGATTCGCCGAGTGTAAGCAACACCGTTGTCCAAGCAACACTAGGTGTTGGTTCTATGAATTTCTCGTCATTCACCATTGCTTGGACAAGAGGGGGGGGGATAGTGGTGTAAAGTGTGAATATGGGGTTGTTAATTGTTTGTTTGTTCATTTTTGGTTTGCAAATCCACATCTGCTTCATTGGAGTAGTGGTGGGGAAATGTTTGGGGGTGTGGAGGTAGTGCGGAAGGAAAAAGGGTTTGTTGTATTCCCCAATGCTCGAAATGGTTTGGGAAAACCTCTTGCCAGCAAGTTGGACACAAAGTGCAAGAACACCACAAAGTAGGCTCGAATGAATTAGTTGTTAAATCCAAAGTAACACAAGAGGGTTGCAGTGCAACAAAGGATATACAAAGCTTCTTATAAAACAAACGAGTTGCCAAAGGTTTTAGATGCATAGATGACAGAAATATGTGTCAATGTAGCTCAATGAGCCACCAATCACTGTTTTGGGAAGATAAAGTATGGTTAGGATTATAGGACACCCATGGTCAAGTTGACACAAGGAATGATTTGGCCATGCAACTCAGTTTAGAAACAGTTACAAAATACCACCACACTAAGTAGATGAAACTTTTGAGTATCTAGATCCTGAGGTGGGAGACCAGTAGGCTTCACCTTCATGGAAAAAGGCATGCAGTGCCTACTTTATTTCGGTATATCTCTCCATGAAGGAAGGTACCTTTGCTTCATTGAGTGGTAGGGGTAAAACGCATAGGGGGAGCTCGCTTTTTTACCCTAGTAACTTTGAAATATGTGCTTAATGGGTCAAAAAGAATGAAAAAGAGTTGGAATATTAGTCCAAGATACTTCCCAAAGAATAGGGGGGGAATAAGAAAAAGTCACTTACCACGTCTTTTGTGGGGTACTTGTTCCAAGCCAAGCCCCCCTTTTCCTTGGGAAGCATGAAAGACTAGCATTATACCACTTTCTTTCTTCTTTTGAAGTTTTAAGTACATTTTTCAAAGTAACTACGGTAATAACCCTAGCCCGCTATGAAGTTCATCCCTACCACTCAATGGCGCGGAGGTATCTTCCTTCATGGAGGTTTATACCGAAATAAAGTAGGCACTTCATGCCTTTTTCCTTAAAGGTTACGCCTAGTGGTCTCCCACGTAAGGATCTAGATACTCAAATGTTTCATCTACTTATTGTGGGCCTATTTTGTAACGCTTTCTGAATTCAGTTGCTTGGCCAAGCCATATTGTGTGTTTGGCCCACCCTACCTGCTCTAGGTTCCTAATCAGTGGCCTACTCAGCAAAAAAGTGCACATCAAGTGCTTATCACCACCTACTTGACCTGATTGTTGTCGGTTTCTACACTACAATCATATGCTATGTTTATAAAACATTGAAGCTTTGTATTTAAGCTTGCATTGTCCATCTACAGCCCCTCTTTGCTATTTATGCTTTGATTTGGAAGGAGACTATCCTGAATTTGATTGGATGTGGTGTGTTGATGCCTATCATCGCTTGACTACTTGGAGGCTCGGCATTTGGTTTTGGGGGAAGCATTGTGGTTTTCTTGTACTCACACAACCAAGAAAAGCATTGGGTGACCAGAATATCTTTCTAGTGAAGCAGGTCACAACCCTACCCTGGCATTTTACCCCTAAGGGAGCATTATTTGGCCCTATATATGGGATATATGTGGGATAGGGTATATCATATTCCATTTCCTTGTTAGGAACATAGGATGTGGGATAGATAAGGCAATCATGGATGTTTAGTAGTTATTCAATTAGTGGATGATAGGGTGGATTTCTCATATGTGCATATCAGGTATTTCATTGGCTATGTGTACCATATCTGTTTGCAGGATACTATTCAGTCAACACTATCGTTATGTCTTCTATGCCAAGCAATGTTGCTGCCCATGCCACTGCGACCTCTGCTCCTGACCACCCGGTCTGGTTTCATGGTAGCAGAGGTCGCAGTGGCATGGGCAGCAACATTGCTTGGCATAGAAGACATAACGATAGTGTTGACTGAATAGTATCCTGCAAACAGATATGTATATCCCTTATGGAAATTACTTTGCAAGGGTACCACCTTCCTGGGCCAGAGACTAAAGCCTGTCTCTATCAGAATGACCACCTCACGCCCCTTCCTCAACGGGGTTGGTCCACGGTGGCGCTATACGTGGACGGTGGTATTGCGGAGGAAAATTTGGCGGCCACTAAATGTCATGTGGCCTCCGTTTTGGCACCGGCCGTCTCTAACCCCAACACGGATGGCGAGCCGGGCATGACCTCGGAGGAAGAGTGGGAGGATGAAAGGGTGCCTAACCATTTGGCTTCGGTGCGCACCCTCACGTATCAGGCGACCCATAAAAAACTCCTCGCACCCGTTACTCTTGATCCTACCCCCGAAGATTTGGAGGCACAAGAATGCGTGCGTTCACGCATTGCGAAAATTGAACGAGAGTTATTGGGTGGGGGGGCCACTACCGTTAAGCGTTACCGAAAACGTAAAGGCGGCACACGATTGTTGGCGGCTTCTCGTGTGGGTGGCGTTGTCACCACCCAAGAGCCTATTGTGTCTCCGGAGGTGGAGCTCATGAGGAAACGCATCCTCGCGGACTATGAGCGGGATGTTTTTAGTGGGGAGGTTCGTCTCCGTCCGGACCAGGAACACCCTAAGGTCCGTGGTACGGAGCGGTTGGGGTTTGCTAAACTTGACCTATACCCGAACGCCAAACCCAAGTCCGTGAAGCCTATACGGTTGGTGGGGGAGCGTGCTGCGGCGGAGCAAGAAATAGTGGAGGACTTTTTGGCTCGTGGCTGGATTGAGCCGTGCCCTGCCTCCGAATGGGCGTCCAACGGTTTCGTTGTGCCCAAGAAAGAGAAAGGAAAGTGGCGCCTCGTGGTGGACTACCGCCAACTTAATGAGGCTACCTTGCCCGACGCACACCCCCTCCCCCTGATAGAAAACATGTTGGAAAATCAATCCAAACACAAGATTTTCACTATTGTGGACTTGAGTAAAGGGTTTCATCAAATTCCCCTTCACCCTGAATCCCGGGCTAAGACCGCCATGAATTTGGCGGGTAAGCGATACCAATGGCGTGTTATGCCTATGGGTATCAAGAATGGGCCCGCTATTTTTCAACGGGTCATGGACCATGTTTTGCAGGGTTTGGATTGTGCGGACGTATATATTGATGATATTATTATTGGTTCCTACGGTGCGACGGAGGAGGAGCTATTGGCTAACCACGACCGCGACGTGCGTGCCGTGTTGGATAGGCTACGAAAAGAGGAGTTGGTTGCTTCGGTTAGCAAAACCGATTTCTTTGTTCGTTCGGTTGAGTTTTGTGGCCATGTGTTGGAAAATGGCACACGTCGGCCGGCGCCAGGGAAAATGTTGGCGCTTGAGCGTTGGGACAAACCGGATAATGTTCGGGAGCTCCGGGGGTTCTTGGGGCTCGCCAACTATTATTCGGGCTATGTCCAACACTACGCCTCCATAGCTACCCCTTTGATTAATATGTTGAAGGATTTGCCTAAGCATAAGAATGGCAAAAAGATAGGCCTAACGTGGAATGCTTCGGCTAACGAGGCCTTTTTGAAGCTCAAGCGTGCTATTACGGATATTGTTCCCCTCCAACTAGCCGATTGGGATAAGGACTTTGTCCTCACCCCGGACGCTAGTAATTGGGCGGTGGGGGCGGCCCTACAGCAGGAAGGTCCCGATGGTGCCCTACGCCCCCTTGCCTTTTTCTCCCGCAAATTGTCAGGCAGCCAATTGAATTGGAGCCCTCGGGAGAAAGAGTGCTACGCCATAGTGGCGGCGCTTTTAAAATGGCATGGTTGGGTGGGGAACAAGCGCGTGGAGGTCCGTACGGACCACCGTAGCCTTGAAAATTGGGCTACGGAGGACCTCAAAACCGTGGGGGGTCCCTCTCCACGCCAAGCACGTTGGCATGAATTGTTCTCTAAATTCGACCTCCATGTGGTTTACACTCCGGGGCCAGTGAACCCCGTGGGTGATTTCTTGTCCCGTTGGGCTTACCCTGCTAACCCGGCGTTGGGTGATGTGTCCATACATGGGACGGCCCAAGCGGCCGGGGATGTGCGGGACATGATGGCGGCCGAGAAGGAGGAACTTCTCGCCCGCCCCCTTGTATTTAGGGCGGTTGTGGCGCCCGTTGTTACTAGGTCTAAAGCGGCGCCTCGGGCTCAAGGGGCACCCGTGTGTGATCCACCCCCTCTGGCTTCGCCTCCAGTGGGGGGGGGGACGAAGCAAAAGAGAAAGCTTCGGAGACTGGAGCGAATTGTCAAGATAAAAAAATCTTGGAAGTCCCACAAGAAAGCAACTCCTATACATGGGGAGGATGCTCCCAATGTTTTTGAGATAAATTGGGCTAAACACTACCCAAATTGTCAACGCTACAAACAAATGTGGCAAGATGCCTTGAATGGGAGCTTCCAAGATGGAGTGAGGTTGGTGGATAACAAGCTCGTCCGTAATGGACGGTGGTGTGTTCCTACGCCGCTAGTGCATCGTTTGGTAGCCGAATACCATGATGCATTTCACTTAACTACCTCCAGTGTGGAAAAACACTGGAAGGAAATTAACCATGGCGTGGAAGGTGAGGGGTTGTACAAAGCAGTGGAACTGCAATGTCAAACGTGTCCCTCATGTGCCATTCACACGCATGACACCAAGCGTAAGCAAGGGTACATGACCCCTATGCCTATACCTATGGAGCCCATGGACTCCATAGCGCTTGATGTGTTTCACTACCCTTCCACCTCCCACGATGGAGAGGTGTATGACCGAATGCTCCTATGTGTATGCCGGCTTTCCGGCTACCTCATCGCGATCCCTATTCCTAAACCCCGTCATGGAGACAAGGATGAAGGGCTGACGGGGAGAAGAGCGGCCCATTTGGTAATGGAGCGCTGGGTGGATAGGTTCGGAGCCCCTCGTGAAATATGCTCCGACCGTGGGCCACAATTTGTGAGCCAATATTTCCAAACCCTTTGTTCTAAGATTGGTGCCCGCTCGACTATGTGTCTCGCGGGTAGGCACCAAGGTAATGGCAAGGCCGAAAATACTGGCAAGCAGCTAAGGCGTGCCGTTGCTAAAGCCATTACCTTGAAGAAAAAGAGAACTAATTGGGTAGAAGTTTTGCCCGCCGTTGTACGAGCGTGGCATGAGACTACAGGTCCTTCAGGTTATACACCTAACGAGATTGTGTTTGGTAAACACAACCGTACTAAGGGGCCTCCTCTTGCCGAGCCTAAGGGGGTGGCCCAAGACGCCGCTCACTACTTCCAACGGCGTGAGGAGCTTATTGCTCTTGCACGGAGGGCTATGATTCAAGTGCAAGAGACAATGGCTCGTAAGTATAATAAGAGTAGGAGGATGTCCCCCAATTTCTCAAAAGGGGACCGCGTATGGGTCCGTCGCCAACGCAAAAATCTTGGCGATAAGACTTGTCCCTATTGGGATGGGCCCTATGAGGTTGTGGCCAAGAAGGCGCACGACCTCTATGTTATTCAAGTGGACCAACGGAGGTTAGTTGACGTCCACGTTGATTGTTTAATGAAAACGGTCAACTCCCCTCGCTCCCCCGTGCCTCTAAATTACACGGAGGAGGTTGCTAGAGTGCCCTCCCAGTTTGAGGAGGACACCTATAATGTCAAGAAAATATTAAGTCACCGTACTTACCGCACGAGACTTCTCTTCAAGGTGCGGTGGGAGGGTTATACCAAAGATTGGGATACCGAGGAAGCCGTTGAAACCTTCTTACCGTCCTACAACAAAGTTTGGAGAGATTACCTGCAGAAACAGAATCTCACCCAAACCGTTGACATCCTTGCCCACCTTGGTGGACCGCTCTCATGAGCGTGCCACGAAAAGAAAACCCTAACCAATATGGATATATTATTGTTTGGGGAAGGGAGGAGAGAGCGAGAAGCGGTGGGAGACAGGAAAGAAGATGTGCATGCACGGCGCGCTCCTCGGTTACAAAAATCCCCACCGGAGCAGGGCGGTGGGTACCGCAGGTTTACCCCACCGTCTACCTCTCTCACCGCTAAAGGCTTGAGAGTCCTTGGGGTGGGGTGGCGTGGCATATAGCCTGGGGCGGAAGTGGGACGTGTTCTTTCGGGGGTCTTAATGCCATTCAAACCCCTATCCTTGGGTCTTACTGGAGCACTCCTACCACCACCAGGACTACTGCCGTCAGTCCTGCCCACGATGACGCCCCCTGTCAAGGGTGCTAACAACGTGGCAAGCACTTCCCGAAGACTCTGCCGGGTTGTGCGCATGGTGGTGTTTGCAAGGTTTCGGAGTGCCGCCCCGTACCGAAACCACGACCCCACGACCGTCCCTGACCCGTGACCCAAGCCAACGAGCTAAATCATTTGCTCAAAATGGCGAAGGCTTGAAAACTTCGTTGGGTTGGCGGGTACAACCCATTTTCCCTTTTTGCGTTGGGCGTGATGGTTTTCCACCGATTTGCCCTTGTCCACACGAGGGTAGGTATACAAGGTACGAAGTACTCGTGTGGCTCACATTACGTGGAAAAAATTTCGTGGCGTGCAAGATTGCCACTACATACGGCGAGGACTTAAGCCTAGAGGGAGGGGTCGTCCTCTACAATACAAGTATTCTAATATGAATTGCAATGGGTGCCTTTGCCCCGTCACTCTATGAGTGGGTGGGGTCTTCAAAGGCAAGGAGTGGCGTTGCGGATTTGGGCCGTCTCCGCCGCCTGGGTATTCGTCCCCGGTCGCTATGCGTGCCCGGGTTGGGAGTGGGTACCCTCCATTGCCATTGCATGGGGCCGCATGCTGGCTGGGTGTGCTCTTCATGTCCTTGATGAATTTCGCGGGGGAATTCCTGCCTGCAACGAGAGGGAACAAACAATATGATGAAAAGGGCGAGTATGCACATGCATATGTTTATGAGAGAATATGTATATTAATGTTTTCTCTAGAGTTCCCCACGAGTGGACTTGGATTTCCACAACACCCGAGGGGTCCTCTATCCCAACACCCAACCAAACGGGTTGGGATATGGGCGTGGCATTTTTCTTTATAGAGACCCGTGCGTGGACTTGGATTTCCACAACACACACGAGTCTCTCTGTCCGAGACACACCAAAACCGGGTGTGCCCGTGGCCAATGGTAGCGTGTGTGTGCGCATGCCATTAATTTAGTTACGGGATTATATGGTTGCCTATTACGTTGGTTATCACCCGCCCCCCGAACAAGCAAGACCTAGGTTGACGCCTACCTTTGGGGTTTGTAGCCGTGTACACCGGCCCAAGTTTACACACGGAGGTGTAAACATGAATCCGTCATACACGGTGTAGAGGGGTTGGGGGAGTAAAACTCCTTCGGGGCGTGACATCGTGCCCCCGGGGAGCAGGGTGGGCTGATTCACCAGCGGGACCGTACGGGCGACCTCCCCAATTTGCGACCTGGAGGTGACCCCCTGCGCTACGGCCCGCCGGTTGCACACCCACCGACAAAGGTAACACGCAAGCTAACCTAAGTGTTTATACGCACGCCCCCAAGACACACACGAACACCAAGCAACAAGGTGGCGTATCTATACACGTGTTCTATTGTGGATATGCTTACTGTTTGTTGTGTGTACGTGAGTAGTTTGTGGAAGCTCTTGCACGTGCCGTATGTGTGGAGTGCCACCATCACGTGCCCCAAGGCCGCCACCGCGAGACCCACACTCTGTGATGCCCTCCGGGCGAGTGTGTGCCCCCGGGCCCTGCCAATGGGTGTGCGCGCACAAGTGTGTCTTGTGTTTGTCGGTGTGCATCGCTCTATTATGTGTATATATGATATATATACGTAGTATGGCTCCTAGGTGAGGGGTTAGCAGTGAGGTCAGGTTATTATCACATGGTTATGAGGTTTGTCTATTTAAGTGTGTCTACTCACACCCTCATCCCATCTCCGTACCTCCTCCTTTACCCTCTACGTGGTGCATCACGTGTGACACACATGCTAAATTAAGCATCCACACGGACACGGCCCTTGGCTGAGCCGTGCCCGTAGCATTTAGCCACAGCCGTGGCTGGTTTCCGGCATCCACAGATTCATCTTTCTTGTGTGTCGGTTCAGTTTGCAAGTGGGCCTTTGGCTAGGCCTTGTCTGGGAATTTACAAGCAAGTGAGCAAGCAAGCTTACATCTTACAAGCAAGAACTCACTCGTTAATGCAAGTGTTAAATCAAGCACATCAAGCAACATCAAGCACATACAAGCTCTCATAAACTGTCTAAAGCACGAAGGTGGAAGGTGTGGGCATCGTACCCGTGTTTCTCTTTGTGCCTAGTGTTTACAGCGGTTCTTTTACCCTGAGGCCATCGTGGCCTCTTTCCTCTGGTTAGTGAGCTACCGCGCGCACGGTGGGCCATCGTGGCCGTGTTTGTTAAGTGACCTAGGCATGCACAAGGCAGTGGCGAGCACAAGTCAGACATGCATCCCTGCCCTCTATCGTTGTTTCCCCACGTGCTCCCTTGTGCAGGCAAAGTCCTACGTTACTGTTGGACATTCCCGTCAATACTCCTGGCAGTTTTTCTTTTTCAACATGTGAAATTTTTGCACTTTCGCGTCGCACCGCTTCGCATGTACCATTACCTTCAGTTTTGTTTAAAAGTGTGATTTCACTTTGCCTTTGGTTTTAATTCTTTGAAAAACTACCTGCCCTTACCTGCTGGACCCCACATGCCTCATGCGACACGCAGGGACCAGACTCTACGCGCCGCAGCTCGCGATTTCGCCTACTACTTATTGCGGGACCTGCGGGATCCCGTTAGTCAATTTCTGTATTTTGGCGGTGGTTCGATTCCCACCGATCGGAGCTACTTCAGGGGTCATGCGGCCGGCTGCGAGATTGCTTGCGTAGGTTCGATTCCCGCTGGGAGGGAATCTGCTAACCTGTGATTTGCTGCTGTTTGTGACTGCTACGTTCCTCTTGGGCATGTACTTCCTGCCCGTGGCAGTCGTTTTAAGTGGGGGGGTGAAGCAGGTCACAACCCTACCCTGGCATTTTACCCCTAAGGGAGCATTATTTGGCCCTATATATGGGATATATGTGGGATAGGGTATATCATATTCCATTTCCTTGTTAGGAACATAGGATGTGGGATAGATAAGGCAATCATGGATGTTTAGTAGTTATTCAATTAGTGGATGATAGGGTGGATTTCTCATATGTGCATATCAGGTATTTCATTGGCTATGTGTACCATATCTGTTTGCAGGATACTATTCAGTCAACACTATCGTTATGTCTTCTATGCCAAGCAATGTTGCTGCCCATGCCACTGCGACCTCTGCTCCTGACCACCCGGTCTGGTTTCACTAGTAGCAGAGGCAAGCCCCTTCAAGAGCTAAAGAGCACAAGACAAGCCATCATTTTGTTTACAAGATGTCCGTGACATGGAGTGCAAAAATTGTACGCATGACCACCAGGCCAAAGGCTGATGGTGAAACCCTCCCTGGCGCTTTTTCTACGGGCGGCTTCCGTCTTACTACTGGCTTTCAAAGAGAGCAAGCAGTAAGGGGGGCGGAAAGAAACATAGACGACACTCCGAGCCTCAACCTTCGGGATTATATACCCTCATCCTTAGGAGCGTCACCAGTCACTTATGCGGCCTTAGAGGATTTTGGGACGTCGTGACAACGTGGCCGCTTCACTGGCCTCAGTGGTAGCCTAGTATGTGTGTCCTTCATCCTCCTAGGCCGTTGCGCCTACCGAACAGGAGAGGATGAGAGTCAAAGTGGACACCAGTTAGTTCCCCAAACTGGGTTTACTATTTTGACCCCCCCACTGCTCTCTTCTATAGGCTTCTAAAAAAACATTGCTAAATCATGATGTTTCATTCACCTTCTCGACCACAGCAGGCACCTAACTAGGGTGGAATTGGAGAAGCAGCTCCAGCAGTGGCTGCCGCTCCCCCTGCCGCCTCCTCTGTAGTACCCGAGGATGCATCCCAGGCCGAGCTCCGAGCTGCTCTACACAAGCAACAGATGGGCTGGAAGGCCCGAGGGCCCGAATCGAGGCCAAAAAGCTCTCTGATAAAAGCGTGGTGCCGGATCTGACGCGCAATGGCATCGAGGAGTTCTTGGGCAGGGAGAAGATTCCGCAGTGGATGCGGGAATCGTCAACGGCACTCAAGCAGTTTTTGGCAGCGAACCCGACGCCTACATGACCTCTTGATGTTGGCGGAAATGTGAAGGCCGAGCCGCTGCCAGGTGATGCCCTGGCCTATCGCCAGGTGATGCTCTGGCCTATCGCATCTGGGCAACCATGCTTCGGTCCCACAGAGCAATATCATCCTTTCCTCGTCATCGTATGAGGGATACCATGCGTCATTGAAATGCCATGGAGGGTGACTGTCGCATGTGAGAAAAAGCGGTGGTACATTGAGTGGCTTGTTCTGTGAATCCCAAAAATCCTCCCAATCCTTTTTCGTGGTCTCGATGCCCATTTTGGTTTTGTACTGAACCAACATATTTTCCCCCCAGATGATGGGGGAATTTTTTGGACAAGATAATAGACTGCTTGCATGCATTTTTGAATACATGCGTGGTAACTGACCACTGAGAAGATATGGTATCATGAATCCGCGCAAATCGTCCTGGGAGATGTTCAGTCGCTTGTTGCTTGTGGTAAGACGGAATGCTGTGAACAATCTGAATGAGGATGTTAGTCTATCCGTCTCATCCCGCCACCACACCTTGCGCGATGCACGAGAGTGTTAATGATTATCGGAAACTCTGTGCACAGGCCTTACACAATGTATAATATTTTGGTAGAAAATTATAATGCTGGACCTGCGATACGGATATCTTGTTGTTGATTGTTTCTGGTTCGTTGATTTACAGCATCCTTACTGAGTGTTGCAAATCCCCTACCACCGTATGGTGGTGCATATGCAGGTTTGTAATGAGATTCAGGTATACATTTAAAGTATTGATCCTCGTTGTCAAGGTTTACCCAACCTCCGAAGATCTGGTCTGTGTCCAGGGGCTCCAAGGGTTTACCACTGATGTCCCGGTGCCACTGGTTATCGGCTTTTCTTTTTTGAGGCATGGCGGTCTCCCGCCCAAAACACACAATCATTGCGCATCTGCGAGGTTCCTCGAAGGACTGCTGCAGTATTTACAATTTCAAAAAAACAGAAGCAAATCTGGGGTGCAATGCACTGCCCTTTCGGCACCATAGGCCACAAAAAAGTCTGTTTTGAAAAAGAAACAAGGCAGGCTTTCCCCTGCAGGTTGACTGTGTCGGATGAAGCCTATATGTAGGCTAAAAAAAAAGCTGGATGTGTTTGTGTGTCTTTTGAAATAAATAAAAAGGGGAAGCAGGCAAAAGCAAAGGAACGAGGCAAGTCTGTGGTGAACACATGCAACAGCTAAGTGAGTGTATTAGTGGAGTTCATCGCAGTCCTTTTCAGGGCCTTGCAGAAGTTCAGGGTTCGTGCGGCGAAGGTGTTCAAATTGATTGATGAGATATATAGCCACATGTGCTTTATATCTGCTTCCGGTCTGAGAAGAAACCTGGCACTGATTCAAAGTATTACTCCAGGCACGGCGCTTTAGGGCTTGGTAAGTGGGCCTTTCATGCAACAGTTGTTTGAATCTTTTTTTGAGCTTTTGGTCGTTCATGACAAATTGTTCGGGATCTGGAAGGTTTCGTTCATTGTCCTCATCGCTGGAACTTGAGTCCTGGAGTTCAGGCATGCAGTCTGTGGTGGTGTCAGAATTCGCAACGAAAGTTCTTTCTTGTTCACGTGGTGAGTCATAGTGATGCTTTTCTTGTGGTGACCAATAAGAGGCAGGCGCAGACTGTGAAGATTGCTCCTCAGAGGAGGCCGTTGAGCTCGTGTCCCAAAAGCGACCCGTTAGCGGTTCAGAGTAGGATTCGTAGTGGTGAATTGCAGTAGTCTTGACGCTGACTGTACGAGATTCGCTTGCATCGGATTCCGTGTCGCTCTCTTCGGTGTCGGTCTCCTGGTTTGAGGCTGATTCCGGGCTTGATTCATCGTGTTGATTGATTGGATCTTCTTTTTCGCTTGTCGTAGTTGAGTCGTGATTCGCTTGACATAGCATGGCGCGGCCATTTGCTTGAGGACTCGCACTCGGCTTCGGTAGAGGAGGGAACTTATTTTGTTGCGGAGGAGCGGTATTGTTGGTGACGGTCGAAGGGTTAGCGCAGTGAATCAGCAGGTTGTCAGCTTGGCGGATGATCTGAGGAGTTGATGTGGATTGACTACCGGCTTTTTCCTTTCTTTGTTGGATGCAGGAGTCGCATCGTAGAGGGAGATTCAGACCTCTGTCAAGAAACCGCTCTATTTTGTCATGAGATGTCTGGAAGGGCGCTTGGCAGTCCTTGCATTGCTGGTCCTCCTGTTGCGGTTGCGGGTCTTGATGCGTGCGTGTTCGTGGCCGCTTTGCAACTGTTTGCCATACTCCATCTGCGGTATCTGGGTAGTTTGGTTTGCCTCGGTCCTGTGGAAATTGCGGCCGCTTGACCTTAGTACGAGGGCTTGCTTGCGATTGATCGGCGGTCGATTCTGTGGCAGCGGAGGTGTGGCTTGGTTGTGTTTGAGCTTGGAGGTGCTGCGGTGGGGTGACTGGTCGGCTTGTCGTACACGTTGGTACTTCAGGGTGAGTTGTGGTGTGAGCTGTTGCATGCGCACGCACAGACAAATCTGAGTCGACCTTGTCTAGTTGCTTTGTTAATATATTTGTATCCAAACAGTAAGGTTGGTGAACTTTTGCTGTGAGACTGTGGTCTGTGATTGTGGAGCAGTGCGAGTGAGTGTTGGGGCGAGGAGACAAGCGGTTGGGGTGTTTGAACCAACATTTACGACTGAATTTACAGGCAGAACCGTGTTTGCAATTGGTTTGCTGTGCTTTTAACCGGAAGGCGGCGTAGAATTTAAGCAGAATCCAGTAATTCGGTAACTCTCTGTCGTCTTTGTTGAATTGTGGTGCTTCGATCTTTTGAAATTCTTCTTTTGATTCCAGTAAATCCAATATTGCGATTGAACGTAAATCTTCAGAATTCGGCGGCATTGTAAAGATTGCGATAAGTTGCGATGAGTTTGTAAAACATTGTTGTGACCAGCGCGACCCGCAGATTTTATGCTGTGCCACTGGTTATCGGCTGTAGAGGTTGCCTGTTTGGGCCTGCGTCGCATTCGGTCAATCAATTGTTCTCTTTTGGTCAATGCAGGGTAGTAAAGCGCGATGAGTGACATAAGTACAGGTACAATTTTTCGATGCGCCAGATAGCGCAAACTACGTGCAAATTTGTTGTGAAATGAACCGGGATTCCCATACGCACAAAAGCCTCCCATCACATACGGCCGCCCTGAGCCACCCCAATGCGCACCAGGGACACGGTCATACTCAGGAAATGAGTTCTCGGCTGCAAGGAAATCGTTTCTCCATGTCTGCAAACCTTATTTAGGAAGCAGCGGTAGCACAAGAAATCCTTGACTATACAGCAGCTTTGCGTTTTGCAGATGGGTTGAATCATCCATCTTCTCGCTTCTAATACCTTTTGCCACGTAGGCTCTGTTCAAAAGAAATAAAGTTGTGCCTGTCGTTTCATACACAACAGTGCCAGACCCCCTGGTTGGGCCGGCCCTCAGTGTGCCTTTCCACTCCAAATGCAAGTTGCTTAAACAAGTACGCCCCCCCCCCCTACCTGTCCAACGTTCTGGTTCAGCTGCTTTGCACTACAAATGGGTTAGTTCTGAAGGCTTGGTAATCGCGGTGTGTGTATGTGTGTACTTCATACAGTGACGGCAGTCAGACTGTTCGCATCAGTTCTGATTCAGGACCTCATTGTTCTATCACTAGCTTCTGGGATGTTGCGAATCCATCTGAATATGACAGGTGGTACTACCCAGATTAATAAAAGGAATGACAACACCGAAAACAAAAACAAACAACAGGCACCGGCGTATGCCTCGGTAACTTCTTGTCTCCCCTCTGGGACACTAGTCAATACATTTGATGGACCACCAAGCAGACAAAGGAAACAGTTTTTCGAACCGTCATAATGTTTGGATTCCTCCCATACCACCCTAACCCACGATGATACCCATCTCTGTCATCTTTTCACTATAGCCTATGATGGAGGTTTCACTCCCCACTTTGTCATGAGTTCGTCGCTGAGAATGGTGAGATCGTTTGCCTCGAACGCTTTGGTGTACACTCGAAGCTCCAGCATTTCCCCATACCGCCCATCAGGGGATGATTGGTCATCTGCGAGCGTGTAGTATCTATTGTCGATATTGGCGCTGCATGTTTCCACCGAGTTGTTCACCTGTTTCCCGTTTATCGACGTGGATGTTTTCTGTGAGGAATCACCCAGTATGACCACGTATAGAAGGGGTACGTCTGCGCTCTCGTGCATCGGTGGCCACGCATTACGTAACAACTTTCTTTGATCCTGGCCGAACCATTCTGCCATTCTGCCATTCCCGTCCATGATAGTCGCACTTGGGCTTTCACCCAGTGGTGTCAATGGATGTCGAATGTAATTGTAATTGGTACCGCTAAATTGGGCATACGGTGGGAACTTCATGACCAAGACCATCGTAGCGCCCGATTGGGTGATACCCTTGAGGAATTGCGGTATGGTGTATTTGAACCCAGCGGAGCGGGTTGTGCCAACCTTACCACGTATGGCACCGGTTGCAGAATCAGTTGCAGCTTGATCTTTACTCCATACGATGGCCCCGTCATCCACGAAAGTCTTGACTCTGCGTGTCACGTGGTTTCCGTTCCCACTCTTGTTGGCGATGAACCAGATAGGGTCACCTTCCGTGGCAACTGCCTGGGTGCCCACTTCGTCCTTGTACAGGGTGTTTGTGTCCGAGGCGTCTAGGTGGAGCAAGAGGGGCGTGTTGGTGGGCTGTTGCACGAGTTTGCTGATGTCTGACCAGCCCCATTTTTGGGTCAGATATATACCCAATCGCCGGATCGACACCTGGTCCACCGCGGTCGACCAATAGATGACCTCTGCAAAACAGCATTCGGTGGGTGTGTCATGTGCCGTTTGGATCCCATACCGTAGATAGTTACCCGGTTCGAACCAGTCTATGGTACCCATCCTCTGTACCGCGATGGTTTCCAGTGTGTTCATGCGATGGGTTGTCACGGTTGTATTTCCCTGTGCGTCTTGGTCGTACGACGCGTACGACACTGCCAGGTTTCCATGCAGGGGTTCATCGTAAAGTATCGTCACCTCGTTTTCATGGGGGAGGCCTCTGCCGAACACGTCCCGTGACCTTCCAATATTGTTCATGGGTTGTTGATGGGTGTACAGCGTAGGACGAATGGTGGGCTTGGGTCCGAAACACCAGGAGGCGTGACATTTGGTTTGGTGGGTTGCTTGTCAGTTGGTACTGCAACGAATCAGGTGCAGGAGTTCCGACCTGCAACCGGAGGACGCCTTTGTTGTTGATGGCCATGGGGTGTCTTCCGTCCACGTAGGATGCGTGTGTAATAATATCGTTTGACATGTCCCTGTTGTTCCCCGACTTGTCTTTGACATACTGAACATTGTCGTCGTGATTTACACCCATGCTGACCCCGGAATGATCAGACGACATCAATGTTGGATCCGCGAAGTCATACCACGCCGACAGAAGGTCCCTATTTGGCATAAAGATTTCAGGTGTCAACCATTTGGTCCGCAGGTGTGTCATTATGATCGCTATGTTGTTCGTTTGCATGGAACCGGGGTGGACCTGTAGCTCGTGGAGGCTCACACCCGCGTCGCCGATCTCCAAATGGGTTATCCACTCCTGTGCAGTCTGCAAGATGTTTGGAGATGTCCCAGTGTATACCATCGTCGCTGGCTCCGATGTATCGTGGTAATAGAGGGAGAGTGTTAGGCTTCCCGTCTGCTCCATAATGCGAAACACAATAACCATTATGGTATCATGGGCGATGTATGTCGTGATAGTTGTGATGGCGTTGCCTGCTGTCAAGTTGTTGATATGGTACTGGTACGGGTACTGGTACAGGTGCAGCGTGTGGTCCTTTCTCACCTCAAGCTGAATAGAACCCGCCGTCGTCGTCGTCTGATTTGAGCCTACTGACCGGAGAACAACACCGCTGTTGACCAGGTTAGATATATCGATGACCAGGAATATCGTGGTGTTGACGATGCGGGGAGTATTGTTGCCACGTAGGTCGACCGATAGCCGTTCCGCATCATCCGTAAACAACACGGCAGGTAACCCGTGACGGCTGGGTTGGTACGTGGGTTTCACCGCGCCTGCCACGGCTGGACAGATGGACGATGGCCCACCCCCGTACGTCCATAGATTGACGGGGTCACCAGGGGCCACGCTTTCGCGGTGCATGCTGCCGGTAATGGACGCGTCAAACCAGTGGATGGGTACCAACCGGTCGGTGTCGGCCGGGAACGGCCGTACTGAGAGGGGTGCAAACTGTGGGACATCCAGGACCAGGGCGTCCCCACAAGCCCCGCGGTGTCGATTGGCAGTGCGCCCATGTCGCTGACACTTGAGCATAAGTGCAGTGACACCCCACCAGACGGATCTGAATTGCTGGTGGTGTACAAGGACACACTCCGACCGAAGGGCACGTACACGGTACCAACCACCAGTGGGCCCAGGTACCTGTACCACCCGTGTGAGTGTAGTCCAATGGTCTCCCCCGTGAATCCCGCACCGCTGTACAGCACCACCTCCAGGGCTGCACCCTGCTGCACCGATATAGAGTAGCGGATGTTACCCTGTGTCTTGGTATCACCGGTGTCGACTGCCAGGAACACTCGCCCGTCATGTGCCTGGTATATGTCCACCAAAACCGCAAGCTGGGTGTGCATGGGAGCGCATGGGGGTGTGTGATCTACTGTCACACCAAACTGACTACCAGCGAGTGTCTGTACCAAACTGTTGCCGTGCATCAGAATAGGTCAACGAACGCGCGGCCTTCAAATAAAGGCGTCTCCCCCGTTGTGGGGTTTGCTAGTGATTGGTTGATAGTCTGTTGCAGTTTTGCCAGTAGTGTCAACAGGGGAACGAGCTCGTCATAGACGATGCCGTCGCCTTCGATTATGCCTGGTACAATGTACCTGAGTTCATTCGTGTCCATTGCATATCGCATGGGGTCCGTATCCGTCCGGCGATACTGTATGACATTCAGACGCGTGGCAACTGCGTCGAGTAGGTCCTCCGTATCCGGTTCCCCAAGCCGCATTGGACTCACGACACCCATGTCACTCCACATCTGCTGTGACGCGAAGGACGTGCCATTCCTAGATAACCGCAGACCGCCACATTCGCCACATCTGATAATCAGGCTATGCGTCTCGCTCTGTATACCCTGATTTGCGTGCACACGGCCAGTGTCGTTTCGTCTTCTTCTTTTGGCCGACTCCATTTTTAGAAGTATAAATTTGTTTATTTGCTCTTGATTTTCCCTGCCAACTAAGGCACTTACGTGCCATCAATGCCACCCAGCTGTGCAGCCGTGTCGCCCAATGGGGCTGTTCATGTGGCGCCTAGGCTAACGCCTAACCCCGAGACTGCCCCATAACCCACGTCCGCGTTCTTGCAGCTATGGTGGCAAACATATTGCCGACACGTTGACACGTATACCCTTCTATATCATTCCACCCAGGGGTGGCTAAAATCACCAATTTGATTTCCGGTATTGTCATTCTGTTGGTCTGTTTTCCATGGCTTACTTTTTTACACGCAGATTTTGGACAGGGCCGTGGATGGACAAAAAAAAATGTCTAGCCAGACACGCAAGAATCACCACAATACATGAACAATGAAATGGAAACTAAGAGGAGCAAATGTCGTCACCTGTGCTGTGACATGCATCATTCTCACGGCCTCTCCTGACCCCACACACATGAACATGTACGGTGTACAGCCATTGATACGACTTTTCCCTGCAGATGGATGGAGAATCGTGCAACACAATATTGTATAACACAATGGGAAAGATCTATATGAAAATGCCACGATGATGGACCGACGATTTAAAAAAGAAACATGACATTCTCCAGTGGTAAGCTGAACATCTACTTTTTGAGTTTTGCTGTTGGCCCCTCCGCGTTTCCTGCCGGTTCGACTGGCGCCATTGCAACATATGTAAGATACAGAAAATACAAATGCGGAAAGGACAACAATGATGCTGAAAGGCGAATTTTCAGATGGTGTGATTCGTCCAAACGAAGATTGCAAACATACTCGATCTTGGCTGTGACCGGAATTGTGCTTGTGGTAGCCTTTGGTTATTTGTTGTATTCAGGAGTAGTAGCACGCACGCCTTGAGGCGATGAAGCTATGGGTACAGCTGAATTCCTCTTGATCCAGTCACGTACGTAACCTACAAGTGTGCCCCAACCGAAGACGTTGTGTGTGTTGTGGCTCGTGTCTACCGTCAGTCACTGTTTGGTGCAAAGGCAGCCGTGGTTGAGGGTAAGGTTCGAACACGATCGGCGTAACTTGCATACCGCCGCGGACTCTCAGTGGTTGGAATGCAATGGGGACTGGTTTAAAGCGACCCTAACCTGGTTGGTAGCAGCAGTTGGTCCCACCACTTTCAGGTTATGGTTACGACTATTTGGATCAGGTACCAAGGTACCTAACCCTAACCAAGGTACCTTTATAATCTCACCAGGTGGGTAGGTACTGGCCTCTCAGCGACCAGGCTTGTTGTACCGTGCTGCCATATCAGCATCTGTGTTTGATTGCACGTGTGTGATAATACTGCTACTGGCGAGGGAAGAAGTCCTATTCGTGCCACCCAATCGCAATATAACGATACAGCCTCTCAGCAGGTGGCTGAGGTGGCCGGTGGTTTGATCATATTGTGGTGCACCATGGATTGTTGGGTGGATGCCGGCCACCTGCGTATGGTAGTGCTAGACTGTGGTTCACAAGAATCTCAGACAGAAGGCTATCCGTAGCCGCAAAGTATAGGTCTCCCAGTACCCGTCCACCGTATTTATCCCATTTTCTGATGATCGTGGTTGTCGCACCATTATTTGCGGATAGCAGATCCTGCACAAAGGCTGTTGCTCTATCAGCCTGGGCACGCTCGTATTCGCAATCAGCTCGCCACCCCCTCTCACGCATATTGATCCCGCAGATGCGCAGTAACAGCTCCGGGCGCAGGGGGGGTGGCAGGTACGCCGCACTGATTACCAGTGTGTCCCCATCAATCACACGCAGTACGCTATGTTCGTATTGAGCCATTGTCACCCCACCATTCACAGAAAAGTGGCCCCTGGTTTGATCCAGATGTCCCCCGCGTGGATACAGTGAAAGCATTGCCACGGTACCAACAATCAAAAGCATCGCCAGATTTCTCATTGGTATTTTTGTTGTTCTCCTTGTTACTTACATATATACCTATACAGTGACCAGAACTACCTAAAACATGCTAAAACAAAGCTTTGTGCCTGACGTTGTGTGACGACTTAGTACGCAGAAGTCAAAGGTCCTCAGCACGCAGTACTGAGTCTACGTCACGTGAACCTATAGGTGGTGATACTCCTGAAACCTGACTCCTGAATCCAGACCACCAAGGGGTGCAGATGCATTACATACCCAGCGAGCAGTGTCACCAACAATCTGTCCTGAATCCCATTCCCTCCGCATCTCGTGACCAGTCAGAGCATGTGATGCAATAAAGAGATGGCCAGTTCCATTTCGTTGATAGTCGCACTCCTTCGTCCCTCTGAAATGTGCATGCTTACTATCATTCATTTACTTGTATGGTTGTGTCCCAATCACGGTCAGTAATGACAGTTAAAATGCTGCAGCTTCCTTTGACATTCTCATTGCTCGACGCAGAATATGTAGGAAATCACCACGTTTGGGACAAAACTGTCCGGCCCGGCGAACGGTTCTTGACAATGCAAGACCATCGAAACAACAATTTCCGTCATTGGCTGAAAGACAGCTGGTATATTGATACAACCAGTGATTCCAGTCCTTCAAAATGTTGCTTGTCCGAATGCTGTAAGTGTTTTGACTTGTTGCTGCAAAAATGGTCACAATGACCACAACCGCCTGGGCATAATTTCTAATGCACATGTTTGCTCGATCACATGCTCGCCAATCTTGAGCATCCTCAGCAAGATATACGCGGTTTCGTGTCTCCTTGCAGTCTGCAAACAACAGCGCTGACCCAAAGCGACCTTTAATGTGCATCTTGAGGGAGGTATCATACGTATACTCGGGATATAGGCGTTGCCGCAGCTCTGATAATGCCACCGTACCACGAGCGAAGGGGTTTCCACGTATGATTGCCTTAATAGACACCAATTCCTCATCCATCAGGCATAACACCTTCTGAGAAATCAAATTGAATGGGTTGGATGGATCAGAGTCCGACCCGGCACGGGGGCGAGGGACATTCTGCTTTGAATGGAATCCATCCATGTTCGGCATTTTGCTCAGATTTCAACCCGTCTTCGTCATCAAAATCAGACCATATCTCCGATCTCAGCCAGCCATTGTCACCAGTATGCTGTCGTGTGGTGTCCTTACGCGAGGCCCTGTGCGCATGTTCACTGGCTATATACCGCTGTCTCTGAGCCCTAGACCTCATACAAACTGTGGCAGAACACACCCGGCACATTGAGATACCCCGTCACCTATGATTTTAGCAGCTGTTTTTCCCCAAAATTCAACAGGTCAGCAAAAAGTGGTTTTTCGCGTAAATGACCTAATTTTTTGGTTTCTACGGCCCCAAAATAGGGGGGGGGTCCTCCTACCCGAATTTTGTCCAAAAATATCAAAAACTCTGAAATTTGGCCTATTTTTGGGTATTTTTGCCTGCTCTGGGCTGGTCCTGCAGAACAGTGCTACACACCAGTGTACCTGCCTATAGAGGATTTTCGACAGAAATTCGATTTTCGTTGGATTCTCTGGCCCCAAAAAAGGGATGGGGGCATTCCTCCCAGCCGAGCGTTCTCCCAAACCATCAAAAACCCTGGAATTCGGCCTATTTTGGAGTATTTTTGTCTGCTCTGGGGTGGTGCAGCAGAACAGTGCTGCACATCAGTGTACCTGTATAGTATAGTATAGGCACGAAAAAACCATGAAAATAGGTTTTGTACCCAAAAAGACCAAAAGTAAACTTTGTGTTTTAATTATACACCGCCCAAATGGCAGCATTCTTCGCATCCAGCGTCCTCAAAATAGGGGAGAGCCCAAAAATCCCAACTTTTGACCAAAAAAGGGCCATTGTTGGCCGTTTTTCATGAAAAATGGCAAATTTTGGTTCATACGGATGCTGTATATTGTGTTTGCGTGATCTGTGTGTCCCTACAATCTGCTTTTTCGCATCCAGCACCCTCAAAATAGGGGGGCAGTCTTCAACCGCTTGTCTGAGGCCAAAAAAAAATTATTTTTTGACCAAGAAATGGCCAATTTTAGCCGTTTTTTCCATGAGAAACGGCAAATTGTGGTGCATACGGATTGAAGCGGTACCCAGAACCCCATGGCCAGGTTACGGCATACAACCGGTCTCCGGTCCACTAACCCCATGCACGGCGTGTTCCGTGCCGTGAAGCTCCGCATCGGCATCCGATGCACCGCCAGCGGAGATTTGTGTATCAGAACATCAGGAATCAACAGGGTTTTATTTTCATATTGTTTCCGTCAATTTTTATGCTTCCGTTCCGATACTCACTGTTTTGACTGCTGGCGGTTGGTTCGCGACTTTACCGTAACCGCCAGTTTAACTGTTTATAATGGAAATTTTAACGTTATCCGTCACGAAGGCTCCAAAGTCGCCAGGAACTGCATGGATGCTTCCGCAATTTTCATAATTAATACTCGCAACCTTAATCCGAATTTTTCAGGATGTCGAAATCGGATTTTCGACTTCGACATCCCCGCACTTGATTTGACCTCTTTCGAGTGGACCTACGTGCTTCCGTATGCACGAATCAACTTCCCTTTTATCCTGCCCTCCATTTGTCTTAAAGATATGGGCAAAACAAAGTTGATTCGTGAGGCCACTTGTGAAGGTCATATCTCGTGCCGCTTGCGAGTATTGACGATAAGGAAACGTGGGATGTATTCACAATACTCCCGACGTAATTTAGGAAGCTTCATATGCCTTGGGTTTCTACACATGCGCGCTAATGTAATGGATCATGGTCAAGAGGGTAGAGTTTGCGTTATAACTCTATGACCATGATATCGCGTGCGTTAAGATAACTTTGGAGTGTAGCGCGCAAGTGTTGGTGTTGCATAGGAACTCTCCTTGAGTTCCTATGAGCGATTGACACAAAGTTATGCCCTTGGAGGGGCATGACATATCGTGGTGGGAGCTACATTTTTGGGCAATATTTGGTATGTGCCATGTGTTGTGTTGCGTGCCCATTTGGCGGGCCCATTGCTCCAAGACAAGCCCGCCAATGGACCTCATATTGTGCAAGCCCCTTCTCCGTACTCCCTACGGTCAATTGCAAGCCTAACCTTCGTGAAGGGAAGCTTGTGTGGTAATCCCGAAGCGATGCGTTGGGAGCAAGGTGTGTATTTTACATTTTTCCATATTTTCATGTGCCCACTTGGGAAGCAGCGCTCGTGACCTTTCAAGGCGCCCCAAGTGGAGCACATACGTGGGATCGAAGGTCATTGGTGTCAAGTCATTGTCTTTAGAAGGATTAAGTGATTGCACGATCCAAGCCAAAGATATTATAATATAATTATGCGCCTTTCAAGGCACTTTGGTTTGTCTTTGTGCCAATTTTGCCATTTTTGGCCCGTCATGATGTCAAGTGGCGACCGTGTATTTCAACGTTGCGCTCAATTGACATCATGACCCAAGTATGATATGAGGGTACATACTTCGGTGCCCAACATATCTTGGACCCGGCGAATAACTCCTCTTAGGCTTGGCATACCGTGGCCGCCATGTTGGCGATTTGGGACTATCCCAAATCATGGGCTCACTTGGCGACCCTGCCATTCCCAATACCGGAGGAGTTGGGCGACGCCCCAAAGATATGTTGGACACATATGACTTGACATCAATCCTATGGTACACTCCGGTCCAAGTCGGGCATGTGCCTCATTTGCCCCAACCATGAGTGTGCGCAATTTTGGCCATTTTGAGCATTTTTCCACTTTCGCTGCCCGCCGTGCCCCATGTTCTAACCTTCGTGCACGCCGGACGCTTGGACCAATGGACCATATATGACATGGGTGTTATGGGTAATGGTCCCCATGGTCCACACACCACGTGGGCGAAGCGGAGCCGCCTTCGTCAAGGCGCTAGGCCAAATTGAGTATGGGCAATTTTGCCATTTTTGCATTTGTGGACCCGATTGGGATCGTCACCACGCCGAGTGGCATGGAGATCTTTGAGAGCCAAGGGCATGGGAGTCTCCGTTGGACTCCCGGTGGATCACGTATGGAATGGCGGATCCGATCTCCAAGCCGGCGTGGAGATATACTGTTGGGAGCACACCGAATTTTGGCTCATTTCAAGCAGCCAAAATGACCCAATTTTGGGACCCCAATTTCCCCCTTCCGTGTGGTCAATTGGCGGCCCCCTTTCTCTAAGCCCATAGGGAGCCCGGACCTAAATCCAAGTTGTACACTCAGATATAAGTCCTCGGTCCTGCCTCCTACCCTGTGAGCCATTGGCCTCACCTTGGCCGAGCGAGCCGCGCGTGGGAATGACGCCAATTTTGGTGATTTTGGCATCATGACCCCACTTGACTCATCCGTGTTGCCCTGATGCCGGGACCTCAGAGGGAACCAGGTTGGGTGAGGGCTCCAGGGAGTTCGTACTCGAAGGGCATAGGGTCAGTTGCCTCGTCCCTACCTCTGGCGGGTCCGGACGAGGGGTCAATTTTGGAGTTTTTCAAGCCAATTTCAGTTTGGGCTGAAACAGCCCATTTTCAGCTACCAACTCCTGGGTGATAATGGCGGGGCCATATCTCTGGCTCAGAGTGGAGTTGGGACCTGCCGATAAGGGAGCATAGGGAGCCACTGTCGGTTGGCCTTGGAACCCATTGGTTCCCAGGAACTCGCCTGTGGCTGTGCGGGACACCTCTCCCATTGGCAGGGTTTCAGGGTCCGGACTGAGCAGGGCATGGGTTGTGTTTGAGCCCCCGCCCCCATCAGCCACTGAGAGGGTCGGACCTGGGATTGGGATATGAGTCGGGACTGAGTGTCTATTGTCCCTTGATGCCCTTACCCCAGTCCAGTCTTAACCCCATGTGTACATATCCTGATGTGTTGCTGTACATACTTTCGTTCCCTCTTTGCAGAGTGGCAAGGATTCTGAAACGCTTTGTCACATGACACAGGCGTATTGATGCCCTTGTGAGCGTAGTGCCTTGCCTGCCTGCTCACTTGTGCGTGTCACCGCAGCGTCCCGTGGCCGGCCCCCCACGGGAACGCGTCAAAAGCGTTTCACCGCCGCGGGGTTACCCAACCCTCGCGTGCCACTCGGGGCCACAGACCCCGAGCAGCGCGTCGCAGCAGCGCGGCGCAGCTCGCAGCTCGCAGCGCAGCGCAGCGTCTCGCAGCGCAGCGCAGCAGCTCGCAGCGCCACTCAGCGACAGCGCCGAGTTCGTCACGGAGCCCGCAGCGCCGTCCAGAACATCGTCCTGACCGCGCAGCGCCCGTGGAAGAGGTGCACAGACCAGGTCTCCTGCATCAGCCCCATCGGCCGACCCGGAGTCCCAACGGCCGACCAGTAAGGCCGCGTCAACCACCTCCACAACCACCGGCTGACCAGCACCAGCCGCACTTCCAATCCAGTGCTGCGGCACCCTCCCCAACAACCACAACCAGTTCGTTGAGGTGAACAAGTGCACATCAAGGACTTCAAGATCATCTACGCCCCCGCTGCCATGGTGAATTGGCAGGAAGCGGGCAGGACGTGGCCGCGGCCCCACCCCCATGCAGCACGCCTGCTGCGTGGGTTGGTTTGGGACCAGCATTACCGCCACAGCAACCCCCAGTGCGAAGGGGGCATGCCCAGGAGCTTCGAGCTCCGCACGGACATCGCCCCCGACCGCCTGCAGGCCGTGGAGGACTGGCTGCGGGCGGAGGGGTACGAGTACCGCCACCAGCAGAGGCGCTGGAGGGCGTGGACCCGGCCGGACAGGCCCGGGGAAGGGCTGCGTCCCGACGGGATTGAGGAGGACGAGGAGCCCAACGCCTACCCGTCGGGCGCCTCGATCAACGTCTCCCTGTGGGACGTGATCGAGAAGAAGTTCCCGGAACCGGGGAACGAGCGCAGGCTGCAGGGCAGCAGCAGCGCGTCTCCGGCGACGGAGAAGAGGTCCGCCGGGGACAAGAAAAGGGACCGGAGGTGGCGGGAGTACCAGGAGTCCCTGGCTGCCGAAGCCGCCCAAGGCGCCAAGGGCGGAACCCCAGCCCCCAGTCCCCAACGGCCCAATGGTGGACGCCACCCCGGCTCCACCACCCTTGGCGACTACATCCAAGTCGCCAAGCAGACCCAGGCCAAGCCCCGTTCGCTGCTCCTGAAGGCCCGGCAGGCCTCAGCAGGCCCCAGCAGCGACATCGAGTCGGCCCACCGCGGGAGGACGCCGGCCGACCAGGCCAGCTCCAGCAGCAGCGTCGCTCCCGAAAGGGACGTGGCGCGCGCCTGTGAGCGCGCCTGTGGGGTGCCCTGCAACCGTCGGGTTGCCCGGCAACGGGCCAAGCAGTACAGCGCTGCTGTGGAGGGCGCCGCCGGCATCGCCCAGGAGGAAGCTGCGCAGTGGGCACATGGCATGGCCATCCACACCCAGACCGTGGCGGCCATCGCGGCTGGTCTCACGGCCGTAGCCGCCCACAGCGCAGCAACTGCCCAGGTCAACGGTGAGTTGGCGGCAGCCGACGAGGAAGCCCGCCTGACGCAGGAGGCCATTGCCTGCAAGGAGGCCGAGGTGAAGGCGCTGGGGGAGGCGCTTGCCCAAGAGAGGGCAAAGAAGGAGGCGGAGGAAAGGGCCCATGCCGCAGCGACGGCTAAGGCCCAGGAGGACACCGCCAAGAAGGAAGCCATCGAAGCCGCGCGACGGAAGGTCGCTGAGGAGAAGGCCAAGACGGAGGCGGAGCTGGCGGCGTTGGAGGCGCAGAAGGCGCAGCTGCTGCAGGCCCGGGAAGCCGAGGCGGCTCATGCTCGGGAAGAGGCCGAAGCGCGAGCTGCCGCAGCCACCGCCGCCGCAATGGAGGAGGCAGAGGCCAAACTCCGCCACGAGACTCCCCCGGGAGGATCGCGAGTGGAGACCCTTCGAAGGCTTTTCGAAGGGGACGCCTCCTCCAGGATGAAGCTGGATGAGGCGGACACGGGCAGCAGTGGGAGCGGTAGCACCACCGCCCGTCGACGGAGGAGGGGCAAGGGGAAGACCCCCGAGAGGCCGCGGAGGCCAGCGGGTGGGCACCCCCACGACAGTGACCCCTTCTTCACCGCCAGTGACGGGGATGAACGAGGCCGTCGACATCGCCAAGTGGTGGCTTGGACGGGCGAAGGTGGCGGAGACGTCCCCATGGAAGGTGAGGATGAGGATCCCCCTCCTCCCTACCGGAGCTCCGAGTCCTCCGTGACCGAGACGCCCAGGTGGGGCGACATGGACGAAGATGACGACATGGAGTTCGGCATCACGCGCCCATCCTCGGACCCACCGAGGCGACCGGGCGGAGACCCACCGGGACCCCCTGGCGGAGGACCTTCAGGACCCCCTGGAGGACGCCCACCAGGTGGGCCCCCTGGAGGCGGACCACCGGGCGGGGGAGGACCCCCTGGACCGGGCGGACCCGGCGGAGGCCCTCCTGGAGGACCCCCTGGGGACCCCGACGACCCACCGGGGAACGGCGACCCGGATGCCACCTGGTGGTGGATTGTCTACCTCCGCAGGAGAGTCCAGTTGCTCGAGCTGGAGGTAGACACGGGCAAGAGCGAGATGGCTCGCATCTCCACGGTCGCCGCGCGCGCGCAGAAGGACCTGGACATCGCCAGAGCCGAGACCAAGTCGCTGACCAACGTCCTCAGCGGCCTGCAGGAGAGGCTGGATGCGCTGGAAGCCCGTGGGAGAGTCAGCAGCGACCACCCACCCCTGGAGTCAGGCTCGTCGGACGACGACTGGGGACCCGGACCAGGTCCAGGCAGACCCCACGCCCCCGGCGGAGCCCCCAGGAGTCGCCCCAGCGCCAGTGCCCCCTCTCTCTCCGCCCCCTCTCACCACAGCGCGGGCCGCCGCAACGAACGCGTGCCGCCCGGCAGTGGCAGTGAGGAATGGCGCGATGAGTGGCTCAGCGCGGACTACCACAACCGCCGTGCCCCACCGCGGACGCCTGTACGCCCCCGACGCCCGCCACCAGCCCCGGCGCCAATCCCCAGGGCTGGAGGACGTTATGGTGGACTCAGGGATGAGGTCCCCAGAGGAGACGTGGATTGGGATGTCGGCGAAGGTGAGGACCTGGACCTAGACCTGGACCTGGAGGAGTTCGACATCAGCCCGCCGCGTGGTGTACGACGGGAGGCCGCTGAACGCAGCCGCCGGCGCCGTGATGAGGATGCGTACATGGATGCAGTACGGCGTGAACATTTCGGTTCAGCGTACGTGGAGGAACCGCGGCGTAGCCACAGGGATTCCATGGAGGAGATGGACGTGGCGGCCGTGGGAGTCCGTGGGCGAGGCCGATGGGAACCTCGGTCGACCTCGCGGCCGGCGTTCATGGTCTCTAAGGCCGCGGACGCCGCCGTGTGGGAAGACTTGAAGGACATCAAGCCCCCCATGTACGACGGCAACCCCCTCAACCTCGACCGCTTCTTGGAGAAGCTGGACGATTGGGGGCTGGCCGTCACTGAAGACCAACCTCCCGCGGATGCGGAGAGATATGTCTTCAAACGGTTCAGGTACCGCCTGCCGGAAGTGCTCGGCGAGCTATACTTCGTGGCGACCAAGGAGGGGAAAATCAAGACCCTCAAGGACGCCAAGAAGTGGCTCAACGAGCAGGAGCGGGTGGACGCTCCGCAGGTGGCTGCCAAGCGCTGGAAGTCCATCAAGCTTGAGCATGATGGACGGGAGATCCGCCTACGGGAATGGCGTGACTTCCGAGGGAAATACACCCTCTTCCGCCGCAACGTGGAGGATTGGAACGAGGGTGACGAGCAGGCTCGCCTGCTCTCCATGCTACCGGAAGCATGGATCAAGAGGGTCACCAAGAAGGAATCCAAGAGGGCCAAGTCCAACCACACGGTCAAGATGATGCTCCCCAAGGAGTATCACACGAACGTGGTGAGTTGGGCGAAGAAGAACGTGGCCCGGGATGTCAAACGGCACTCCCCGCGGAACGCTCTTCTCATCACCGTCTCGGGCGATCGCGAGAAGACCGCGATTTGGCGCCTTGACGACTGTGAGTTGAGCGGCCAGACCATCCGTCTGCAGCCCATCCCGGCGCGGATGAGCTGCGACGAGATCCTGGAGTGGGTTGGCGAGGAAGTACTCAAGGAGTACCGAAACCTCCACCACACCCGCGGGTTGAGGCCCGGCGACCGCGACGTCAACTACGTTGGCGAGGGGCCTGGCGGGGAATCTGCCATGGACCCAGCGGGAGCCGGCGGCGATGAGACTCTCGTCGACGATGACGACGACGATGAGCCCGCCGAAATGGCCGTGTGTGCCTTCGTGGCCAAGAACCTGAGCGCGGGGACCAAGCCAGCAAACTGGAAGCCCCTGCAGCCAGGTTGGAAGAAGCAGGAGAAGAGGGACCCTCGCCGTATTGGCGACCCTCCGCTGTCCTTTGGGGAGTTCGTACGAGCTCACCCTCAGGGCTGTTTCGTGTGTTATGGGAGGAAGAAAGGCTTCAACCATGACCACCGAACATGCCCCGTCCACAAGGCCGACACGGAGGCCTACAAGAAGGCGCACGGGTCGAAGAAGCGTGCGCCCGCGGGTATCCGGGAAGCCAAGATGGAGGTGGACAAGGAAGAGCTGGCCAAGCTGATGTCGTCGGTGGGGACCGAGTTGGCCAAGGAGATCCAGGAGATCAAGAGGAACTGGGTCCCCAGATCGGACAACAAGAACAAGGAGAACAACCAGAATGACCAGAACAAGGACAAGGACAAGAACAAGGGTAAAGGAGGAGGTAAAGGGGGAAGAAAGAAGGGCGTCAACGACGTTGAGGCCGAGGAGAACACCCCCTCTTCCACAACCGACGCCCCCTAGCGGAGCCCCTGCAGCCAAGGGCCCCAGCTAGGGCGGTCGCAGGATGGTGACGTGGGAAGCGCCGAACCATCCCTGTCGGGAGTCGGTAAACACAAGGGGACTGCCGCAGGCGGAAGGCCCGGTCTGGCGCCCAGTCGCGGAGGCGGGGTGAGGGCAAGTGAAGGCACGAACCCTTGCACCCGTCCGTCCTTCGCAACCAAGAACGTGTTTGATGTACTACAGGATCTATCCGAGAGTATCGGAGGATCACCCGGACCGCAGCTGGATGCTGCAGATGGGCAGCCTGAGCCCATTGTCCACGACCTGCACCAGTCGCTTGTGGAGCTTCTGGAACGGCCGGAGATCCTGAGTTTGCACGCCGTGCGCCGTGTCGGTCGCGAGGGGCAGTTGCATCTTAAGGTCCGTGCCTTATGCGGGGAAGTGGAAAAGGTTTTCGACGTGTTGGTCGACACGGGAGCTCAAGTCAGCTTGGTCAAGGCTGGCCTGCTTCCGCCAGAGTGTCTTACCGACAGTCGGAAACCTGTCAGGCTGAAGGTCGCGAACGGCCAGTACATGGTGGGAGGCACGAAGGAAGCGGCCATTGGGCTGCAGTTCGTGAACCATCGTGAGCTGAGCCGCCCAGACCTCGGCAAGGAAATCCTCCTGCACGGTAGCTTCTACGAGGCCGAGATGGACTGGGACATGATCGTCGGGTACGACTTCATGATGGAGACGGACTCCGGCGTCCTCCCGGCCCAGGCCTCCATGACCCTGTACCAGGACGACCAGCTCTCGTGGCTTTCGTCACCTGAGCACCATGTGGAATGCCAATGGATCCACCCCGAACGCAATCAGCTCGAAGTGGCCGCGCTGGACACTGAGCCTACTGGGCCAGCGAACCAGGAGTACGGCGTAAGGCCGGAAGTGGCGTACCGAGTGGTCGCGGACCTGGGAGCGTCGGATCTGGCCCTGGATGCGTTCTCTTCAGGAACCTCCGCCCATCTTCGGGTATGTGAGAAGTACTGGAGCGTCCAGGACTCCGCGTGGAAGAAGCACTGGGGTCCGCATCAGGGATTGATGTGGATCCATTGCCCCCGTTGGGACATTCCAAGAGCGATAGCGAAGATTCGCAAGGACCGCTCCAAGGCAGTGCTGGTTGTTCCTATGGGATGCACCGAGGAGGAAAGTACCCGACATTGGGCAGCCTCATTGACCAACATGACCTTGAACAAGGTCGTCCTACCGGCTGGAGAGAGTGTCTATCAGGACGCTAAGGGACAGCCCATGCCACCCCAGAGATGGCCAACAGAATTCCACTATGTGGATGGGGGCCTTGATCAGGCCGACACCACGGACTTCGTGTGTGTCAACCGCATCATAGCAGAGCCATGGCGGCAATGCTTTGCGGTTCCCCCTGTTGACATCGAAGAATCGGACTCCGAGGACCCCCTCACTGAAGAGGAGTGGGATCTGGTTCAGGGGTATATGGATCAGCCCTTTCACGACTGGGGAAACCAGCGTGAGGGCAAGGGCCAGGACAAAGCCTGGTGGGAAGTGGACTCAATCGTCTCCGGTTCCTATGACGGGAATACCTTCGTGCAGAGGGTGCTGGATCACATGTCCAGCCAAGACGAGCCGCCTGGCGGTAACCCACCCACCTACGGCGATCTGTTCCGAGGCAAGACCAGAGATGGCCCCTTGGGCCACCTGGGAAGACCACCTGAGCCGAAAGCGAGCGGGGTCGCTACCCCTCAAGTAAGCTCCGTGGTTCAAGTGCCCGGAAAAGCCAAGGCGGAGTCCGATGACTGCCCCAAGATCCAGGCATTAAGGGCCAGGCTGAAGCAGAAGTACGGTGATACCTTCTTCAGCGGCAAGCCTGTGTTTCCCCCACCGGTGCGTGGACCGTATGGCGAGGCCAAGATACGACTGAAGCAGGACCCCCGTGTGTATCGTCACCGGGAGTTTGCCCTGAGGGGCGAGAGGAAAGAGGCCATGGAGAAGATCCTCCGTGACTTCATCCAGAGAGGCTGGCTTGAGCCGTGCCACTCCGAGTGGGCCTCTCCCTGCTTCGTCGTCCCCAAGAAGGTTGCCGGTGAGTGGCGGCTCGTGGTCGACTACCGCGGCCTGAACGCCCAAACGCAGCACGACAGCTATACGCTGCCCCTCATTGAGGATATGCTGCAAAAACAACACCGGCGGAGGATCTTCACGGTGATTGACCTGAAACATGGTTATCATCAGATGCCTCTCGCCGAGGAGTCCCGTGCCTGCACAGCCATGAGCACCCCACTTGGACCTCTCCAGTGGAAGGTGATGCCCATGGGCGTTACCAACGGCAATGCGGCTTTTCAGCGGATGCTGGAGAACCTGCTTGAGCCGGTGCGCGACTGTGCGGACCCCTTCGTGGACGACGTGATCATCGCGTCCGGGGACCCCAGCATGAGCTACGAGGAGCTCCTGGAGGCACACGAGAGGGACGTCACTCGAGTGCTGGACCTTCTGGTCCGGCACAAACTCACGGGCAGCAGTGACAAGGCCACCATTGCGGTAAGCGAGGTGGTCTTCGCTGGCCACGTAGTCGGGAACGGGCAGCGAAAGCCCATACCTGGCAAGGTGGCTGCGATTGAGCACTGGGAAAAGCCCAAAACGGTCTCTGAGCTACGGGCGTACTTGGGGTTCTGCAATTACTACTCGGGGTATATCAAAATGTATGCCGAGTATGCAGCCCCCATGACGACCATGCTCAAGGGCAACCGAGAGGAGACCAAGAAGGGGTCCAAGAAGGCTCTGGTCTGGACTGAAGAGTCTGACCGTGCCTTTGAGGGGATGAAGCAGGCGCTGCTATCCGCAGTGGGTCTGCACCTCGTGGATCCCGACCGAGGGTTCGTCCTGCGCACCGACGCTTCCGACTACGCCATTGGCGCTGTGTTGGAGCAAGTGCTTGACGATGGGAGGCACGTGCCCGTGGCCTTCTGGAGCCGAGTCCTGGCGGAAGGCCAGAGACGGACGTGGACGCCCCGTGAAAAGGAGGCGTATGCCATCGTCATGGCTCTCAGGAAATGGGCTGGGTACATAGCCCTCCATCCCGTCACCGTCTGCACCGACCATCAGAGTCTGCAGTCGTGGCACAAGGAGCACGTGGACACCCCCTCTGGTCCGGCCTCCGGACGGGCAAGATGGCACGAGACCTTGGCCAAGTTCGACCTTACGGTTGTTTATATTCCTGGAAAGGATAACACCGTGGCGGACTGTCTCAGTAGGTGGGCCTATCCCGCCAGCAAGGGCATGCAGGATATCTCTGCCCATGGCGATGAGGCTGAGACCGCTGAAGCCAAGAGGATCATTGAAATGGAGCGCCTGATGGAGGAGGAGGGTGCCAAATGCTTCGTCGTCATGGCCGCAGATGCCCCCCTCGCTTCGAGGGTGAGCAGAACGGTCAGTGTACTCGCCCCTGTGGGTGCCGCGGGCGGAAGGCCCGGTCCGGCACCCCCTGTGGGAACCGAGTCCGACAAGCACCTCTTCCCAGAGTCTTGCCTCCAGGACGACTGGACCGACGATTACGCCAAGTCTGAGGCCTTTGCGGCCGAGTATAGGGCTGTGACCGACCCTGACGACGGGCAGAAGTGGCCAAAGGGGCTGACCGAGGAAGATGGCAAGCTCTACCGGAATGGTAAGCTGCTAGTCCCGGAGTCCCGGGTGCTCGAGCTGTGTGAAGCTTGGCACCACCACATGCTGCACCCAGGGGTCAAGAAGCAAGCTCTTGACATGCAGCGTCGGTTCGAGATCGACCATATCGTTCTCTACACCGCCATCAAGAAGGTCAGGAAGGGTTGTTCGGTCTGTCAGGCCTGCAATCCCGATAACCGGAACGTCAAGGGGGAACCCCAATGGACCCCGGTTCCTGACCAGCCCATGGAGAGCGTGGCCATGGACGTCTTCTCCATGCCCGAAGTGCACATTGGCAAGGAGACCTTTGACTGTGTGGTTCTCTGTGTGGACCGCCACAGCGGCTACGTTGTAGCCGTTCCGGCACGCAAAAAGGGGTTGCTTGCCAAGGAAGTGGCAGTCATGATGATTCGTCATTGGCTGACCGTCTTTGACATCCCCCGCACCATTTGCAGTGACCGAGGGCCCCAGTTTACTGGTGGCTGGTTCAAGGCTATGTGTTCCCTCATGGGAATACGACATGCCAAGAGCGTTGCCTATCTCAGCCGGTCTAACGGCCGTGCTGAAGTGGCTGGACGGCAGCTGTTCGAGAAGCTGCGCAAGATCCACATCACCAATCCACGGCGGAACTGGTTCGAGGAGATGTGGCCTGCTCTGAAGGCCCATCATGACACCCCCACTCCGGGCGGTTTGTCCCCTCACCAGATTCTGTTTGGCAGAGACCCCCTGGGTAGGGGACTTCCCTTGTCTGATGATGGCATGGCTATGGATGCCAAGGAGTTCTTCGCGCGGCAAGAGCAAACGGCGCGGGACATCCGCCAGCAGCTGGAGAAGGAGCATGCTGAGCGTCAGAAGTCCGCCCCGAGCTCGACAGCGCAGAAGTTCAGGGTGGGAGACCCGGTGTGGGTGATCAGACCCCGCCCCATGGGCACCCACCGCACCAAGACCTGGTTCACACCCGGCGAGGTGGTCCGCAGGATTGGTGAGGACACCTACCGCATCAAGGTGGGTCACGGACAGTTCCGAGAGCGCCACGAGAGTCAACTCCGTGTGCGGGAACCCGACCTCCGTGGCCGACATGTGTCCCTGGACTACGCCAAACATGAGGCCGATTCGGACGACGACTATGCTGAGCAAGACGACTATACTGTCGAGAAGATCCTGGCTCAGCGTCCGAAGGCCTCGGCACCCGGAGGTCTGGAGTTCAAGGTTCGTTGGCGAGGCTATGGGCCGTCCCACGACACCTGGGAACCCGTCTCCTCGTTTGTGCCGCGGGTCAATACTCCCTTCATGGAGTACATCCGCAAGCACAAGACCAAGATCCACGTTTCGGACTTGGCAGCACTCACCCGGGCGATTGCAGCCAGGGGTGCCTGATCAGCGCCCTGAGCTCTCCCCTGATGTGTTATGAGCGCTTGTGAGGCCGACGAATCGTCCCTTACTTGCTTGCTCTCTTCCATCTTTCGGTTACAGAGTGGCCATATACCCCCCCCTGCTGTATCCAGAGGAGGATGGCCCCTCTCTTCTTCTACTCGTCACTCACCCCCCTGCTGAATCCTTGGGAAACCAGGTAGGGCGACTGACCTTCATTTCTCTGAGCTCCTGGGGCCTTGAAGCCCATACGACGTTGCGCAACGGATGCCGCTGTCATCGGCATTGCGATTTTTGAGTGTGTGGTCTGGTTCCATGGCATTTGCGGAATCCAGACCAGTCGACGTGTGTCTCGAGACTATATATGCCTGAACTCAGGCGTTATCCTGTCCATCCTCCTGCATTTGCCTTATCCTGACCGTGGCGTGGTTTGGCACTCTGTCCTGAGTGTGTTTACACGCCTATTTACCCAAATTGTTGCTTGTTTTTCTGCCCTCCAGGATATGTGCATCTGTATGTTAAGTGTCATCAGCCCATCGCTGAGGGATGGACTGTTTTTCACCACGAATCGGGATACAGAGGCGCCTTGAGTCGCCGTGTACATATCCTTACAGCCTGGTCCAGCCTGGACCAGTACTTGATTACAGATTCTACTGTTTGAGTGCCCGTGATACCGTGTTGCCCTATTCGCTGTGATGTGTGGAGATCCTGAGGGCGCCAGGCGGGAAGCCCAGTTGCCTGACTACACTCCCAGCGGTCCGCCACTGTCAGTCCCAGTGTGAGCCTACCGATTTGCAGACGCACTTGCATTCGGATGGCGGCCTCCGGTGCTCCTGACCTCGGTCAGTCTGCCTGGGAAACTGGTGGTTTGAGGAGTCGACGCCTCCGCCCACACTGCATGAGGACTCCCTCATGTATGGCCACGCTTCGTGGTAGTAGGGCGAGGGAAAAGACGGCCTTGATGCCCGATCCCTTCAGGAGGAGTTCCCTTACGATTTGGGGTTCGTAAGGAGTTCGACTATGGCACTCTGGACTCGCGTCGTATGGATATGGACATGGTGCGCCCGAGGAAGGACCCGTGGGGACTCTCCCCAGTCGGCGGGCCTTGGGAAGCTTGGGGTAGCCTGATGGATCTTTGTGGTCGCTCTCGACTTGTGGGGCCACCTCGGCCGTCGTGTGACGCCTATGTTGGCCGTGTATGCCACTGCCACTGTGGTGGTGACCGTAGCAGCCGGCACCCGGTGCGCCTGGTATGGGTTAACGGGTCCTTTGGATGCCGAACAATCGCCGCCAGGACCCGGGACTTGATACTTGATACTATACATGTGCTACGAGCTGTTACAGCAGCATACCTATCCCACTGTGGGATACCTATCTTACTGTGACTTACTGAAGTGAGGATGTGACACCCCCCCCCCTTTCAGGGAGTGGTCCTGGGTACCCGCTGCCATGCGTGGGTGTTGTCGAGCCCCCCCAGGGTTTGCTCTAAGGAGGGGGGTGAAGCGGTACCCAGAACCCCATGGCCAGGTTACGGCATACAACCGGTCTCCGGTCCACTAACCCCATGCACGGCGTGTTCCGTGCCGTGAAGCTCCGCATCGGCATCCGATGCACCGCCAGCGGAGATTTGTGTATCAGAACATCAGGAATCAACAGGGTTTTATTTTCATATTGTTTCCGTCAATTTTTATGCTTCCGTTCCGATACTCACTGTTTTGACTGCTGGCGGTTGGTTCGCGACTTTACCGTAACCGCCAGTTTAACTGTTTATAATGGAAATTTTAACGTTATCCGTCACGAAGGCTCCAAAGTCGCCAGGAACTGCATGGATGCTTCCGCAATTTTCATAATTAATACTCGCAACCTTAATCCGAATTTTTCAGGATGTCGAAATCGGATTTTCGACTTCGACATCCCCGCACTTGATTTGACCTCTTTCGAGTGGACCTACGTGCTTCCGTATGCACGAATCAACTTCCCTTTTATCCTGCCCTCCATTTGTCTTAAAGATATGGGCAAAACAAAGTTGATTCGTGAGGCCACTTGTGAAGGTCATATCTCGTGCCGCTTGCGAGTATTGACGATAAGGAAACGTGGGATGTATTCACAATACTCCCGACGTAATTTAGGAAGCTTCATATGCCTTGGGTTTCTACACATGCGCGCTAATGTAATGGATCATGGTCAAGAGGGTAGAGTTTGCGTTATAACTCTATGACCATGATATCGCGTGCGTTAAGATAACTTTCGAGTGTAGCGCGCAAGTGTTGGTGTTGCATAGGAACTCTCCTTGAGTTCCTATGAGCGATTGACACAAAGTTATGCCCTTGGAGGGGCATGACATATCGTGGTGGGAGCTACATTTTTGGGCAATATTTGGTATGTGCCATGTGTTGTGTTGCGTGCCCATTTGGCGGGCCCATTGCTCCAAGACAAGCCCGCCAATGGACCTCATATTGTGCAAGCCCCTTCTCCGTACTCCCTACGGTCAATTGCAAGCCTAACCTTCGTGAAGGGAAGCTTGTGTGGTAATCCCGAAGCGATGCGTTGGGAGCAAGGTGTGTATTTTACATTTTTCCATATTTTCATGTGCCCACTTGGGAAGCAGCGCTCGTGACCTTTCAAGGCGCCCCAAGTGGAGCACATACGTGGGATCGAAGGTCATTGGTGTCAAGTCATTGTCTTTAGAAGGATTAAGTGATTGCACGATCCAAGCCAAAGATATTATAATATAATTATGCGCCTTTCAAGGCACTTTGGTTTGTCTTTGTGCCAATTTTGCCATTTTTGGCCCGTCATGATGTCAAGTGGCGACCGTGTATTTCAACGTTGCGCTCAATTGACATCATGACCCAAGTATGATATGAGGGTACATACTTCGGTGCCCAACATATCTTGGACCCGGCGAATAACTCCTCTTAGGCTTGGCATACCGTGGCCGCCATGTTGGCGATTTGGGACTATCCCAAATCATGGGCTCACTTGGCGACCCTGCCATTCCCAATACCGGAGGAGTTGGGCGACGCCCCAAAGATATGTTGGACACATATGACTTGACATCAATCCTATGGTACACTCCGGTCCAAGTCGGGCATGTGCCTCATTTGCCCTAACCATGAGTGTGCGCAATTTTGGCCATTTTGAGCATTTTTCCACTTTCGCTGCCCGCCGTGCCCCATGTTCTAACCTTCGTGCACGCCGGACGCTTGGACCAATGGACCATATATGACATGGGTGTTATGGGTAATGGTCCCCATGGTCCACACACCACGTGGGCGAAGCGGAGCCGCCTTCGTCAAGGCGCTAGGCCAAATTGAGTATGGGCAATTTTGCCATTTTTGCATTTGTGGACCCGATTGGGATCGTCACCACGCCGAGTGGCATGGAGATCTTTGAGAGCCAAGGGCATGGGAGTCTCCGTTGGACTCCCGGTGGATCACGTATGGAATGGCGGATCCGATCTCCAAGCCGGCGTGGAGATATACTGTTGGGAGCACACCGAATTTTGGCTCATTTCAAGCAGCCAAAATGACCCAATTTTGGGACCCCAATTTCCCCCTTCCGTGTGGTCAATTGGCGGCCCCCTTTCTCTAAGCCCATAGGGAGCCCGGACCTAAATCCAAGTTGTACACTCAGATATAAGTCCTCGGTCCTGCCTCCTACCCTGTGAGCCATTGGCCTCACCTTGGCCGAGCGAGCCGCGCGTGGGAATGACGCCAATTTTGGTGATTTTGGCATCATGACCCCACTTGACTCATCCGTGTTGCCCTGATGCCGGGACCTCAGAGGGAACCAGGTTGGGTGAGGGCTCCAGGGAGTTCGTACTCGAAGGGCATAGGGTCAGTTGCCTCGTCCCTACCTCTGGCGGGTCCGGACGAGGGGTCAATTTTGGAGTTTTTCAAGCCAATTTCAGTTTGGGCTGAAACAGCCCATTTTCAGCTACCAACTCCTGGGTGATAATGGCGGGGCCATATCTCTGGCTCAGAGTGGAGTTGGGACCTGCCGATAAGGGAGCATAGGGAGCCACTGTCGGTTGGCCTTGGAACCAATTGGTTCCCAGGAACTCGCCTGTGGCTGTGCGGGACACCTCTCCCATTGGCAGGGTTTCAGGGTCCGGACTGAGCAGGGCATGGGTTGTGTTTGAGCCCCCGCCCCCATCAGCCACTGAGAGGGTCGGACCTGGGATTGGGATATGAGTCGGGACTGAGTGTCTATTGTCCCTTGATGCCCTTACCCCAGTCCAGTCTTAACCCCATGTGTACATATCCTGATGTGTTGCTGTACATACTTTCGTTCCCTCTTTGCAGAGTGGCAAGGATTCTGAAACGCTTTGTCACATGACACAGGCGTATTGATGCCCTTGTGAGCGTAGTGCCTTGCCTGCCTGCTCACTTGTGCGTGTCACCGCAGCGTCCTGTGGCCGGCCCCCCACGGGAACGCGTCAGGATGCTACAAAATGTGTTTTCGTGATCTTTGTGTGACCACAACTTCCTTTTTTTGCATCCAGCACCCTCAAAATAGGGGCAGGGGTCCTTCAACTGCTTGTACAAAGCCAAAATATCAATATTTGACAAAAAAAGCTCCATTTTTGGCCGGTTTTCATGAAAAATGGCAGTTTTGGTGCGTACGGATGCTGCAAATTGTGTTTGCGTGATCTGTGTGTCCCTACAATTTGCTTTTTTGCATCCGGCGCCCTCAAAATAGGGGAGAGCCCAAAAATCCCAACTTTTGACCAAAAAATGGCCATTGTTGGCCGCTTTTTTCATGAAAAATGCCAAATTTTGGTGCATACGGATGCTGTAAATTGTGTTTTCGTGACCTGTGTGTGACTACAACTTGCTTTTTCACATCCAACACCCTCAGAAAAGGGGGGGGGGTCTTCAACTGCTTGTTTGAGGCCACCAAACTCAATTTTTGACCGAAAAACGGCCATTTTTGGCCGTTTGTTTCATGGAAAAACGGCCGATTTTGGTGCATACGGATGTTGCAAATTTTGTGAGTCACGATCTGTGTGTCCCTACAATCCCTTTTGTCGCATCCAGCACCCTCAAAATATGGGAGGGGGGTCCCTGACCTGTTGTTCAGGGGGCAAAGGCAACATTTTGGTCCCATGGTACAGCCTGAAATATGGGGGGGGGGCCTGGGGATAATCTTTTTTTCAAACGCAACAATTGATGCCCAAGACGTCTTCCTTCTCGCGAAGGGGACCACCTTGAGAAACTTAGCCCGCGCAAACTGCACCCCCCTTTTGGAAGAGAAGGACCTAAAAAATGACCGCCTGAAAAACTATTTTTTTTGGACATTTGCAACACACATGACCCAGATACCACCGAAAAAATACAATTTTAACCAATTTGCTGCTTTTTTCCACTTTTTGTTTTTTAAAATAAACTATTATTTTGTCTGATTTGAAGGGTGTGTTTTACCAATCTTGTCGTTTTTGTATTTCAAAACCCAACTGGTGTGTGCCTGTTCGGGAGCTCATTTTCAAAAATGACATTCTGCAGGTCTCCAGTTGCACCTATGTTTGTCATGCAAAATAAATTGATTTTTTATGTCCCTGAGTGCGCGAGGCCTCGCGCACTCAGGGACATGGAAACAATTGTGTAAGAAGGGAACAAAAACAAGACAGAAAGCACACAACATACAAACACTGAAATAAAAGCTCGGCAAAAATGTACAAGCCCTTAAGGGCATATAATTGCATTCGCGTCGAAGGCGAGTGCGCGAGGCCTCGCGCACACATGACTGCAAAAACCAGGAGAAACACTTGGGTTAATGGTGGCTTACTTCTTCTTCGGTGCGGCAACCTTAGACATCCTTGAACCCAGGTTTCTTGCCACCGCACTTGTCCCACTTGGAGAGGCAACGGTACCACGAGGCGGCTGGGCACCAGAACGCGAGGGCGGCTTGAACTCTGCACTAGCGGTGGCTGCAGTCTTCGCTTTCTTCTTCGGCTGTTCCTTACCAGATGCGGGGCTTGCATCGAAGTGAGCGGCGGCTGCCCGCTTGCGCTTCTGCTGGGTCTCCAGTACTTGCTCCGGATCCTCTTCTTCCTCCTCCTCGTCGGTATCATCGTCGTCTGATTCTGTGGGCTTGTCCGATTCCTTCTCGTTTCCTTTTGCCTGCTTCTTGCTACTCGAGGGGGTTCCCTTTCCGGCTGCAGTACCCTGAGTTGGTGTAACTTTGGCAGTCTTCTTCACCTTGGCTTGCATTGGCAAAGTAGGTGCAGGCGCAACAGGCCCAGTGTCGTCAGTGGGGGCCTCAGTCACGACATCTTCCTGGACGGCCTCTGCAGCATGCACCTGCTGGTGCCCTTCATGCCCTCGGTTGCTGTCCAAAACCCACAGTGGAATGCCACGCTGAAGCCACTCTTCTTGAGTATCCCAAGGTGCAGCTGTTGCTCCCTGCTCCGTCTGATCAGCCTCCAACATGTACCGCATAATGATTGCATGCTGCAGAGCACCTCCAACGGCATTCCCAAGGTCCCTTTGCTTGATCGTTGACACAGCCAAAAACGCCACTTTAGTACGGAGGTTGGACATCGCAATTTTTGTGGCCATGGCAGGCGTGTCGTCCACAACACCCACTGCATCAGAATACCCACTGCCCAAAAGATATTTGTCCAGGTACCACAGCACGTGAATCAGAGGCATGAAACCACCAAGGTTCTTGTTCTGCATCTCTTCGAAATGTCCAGCGGAATACGACGCATAGTTCGGCAACTGTAAATGTGATGTATAAAGATGAAAAACGGAGGAAGCGGTGCGCGAGGCCTCGCGAACACAACGGCATCGTAACAGGCGAAAGAAGCAGATATACCTGCTTATCCCAGCGACTCGTTGTTCCGATCCACATACAGTGCTCGTCGAACTGATACGTACTGCTGGTCACGGGACCCGATAACCAAGAGTATACCGGCAACCGAACATGGTAGAATGGCACTGTGGTTGGATCCTTGTCCTTCTCCATACGCCAGAGCCTCTGGATGTTGCGGCCAATACGGTGCACAACATCAGCCTCGCCATAGAGAATGAGGTCTTTCCCCAGCATCATCACATCGAACAGCCACTTCGGAACAAATCCTGCAGTGTCATATTCAACAAAAAGGTCAGCGTTGATGACCCACAATGGGTACTGCAGATCCCGGAAACGGGCTGGCGGTGTCTCTTCGATATCCTCAATACGGCACGCCGTCAAAAAGAATTTGCTCCCTTGCTCGTCCTGCTTGGAGACATTGATCACATCGCCAGTACTCAGCTGTGTCTGTGACGCTGCCGATGATGGTGCCTCAGTCTTCCTTTGCAGTTGTCTCCGCACGGCCAGCGTCTGTGGTAATGGAGGTGCGCCCTTGTACCCAGTCCGCCACAGAGGTGCATTGAGCAACGTCTTCCATTTTGGCCACGGCGACCGATACCTCGTACTTGTATCCGGCCAGTAACCCCAATTTCCCAGCCCAATTTTCAGTTGCGGTGTGCCAAGTGCTGCGACTTCTGCTCGGATCTTCGCATCAGCAGGTGTACGGATGTGAAAACGGTGGTTGAGTGCGCGAGCCCTGGCGCACTGAAGCTGCGACACTGACGCATACCTGCCGTCTGGTTGACATACTGCTTATTGTCCGCATGGTCAAGATGGAAAGTAACCCATTGATCCGTAATCTGCGCGTCAATGTAGTTCTGGGTGGTGCGTAAGGTCGAGTCCTTCAGGTTCATGTGCGCACAGACTTTCCGCAATAAGCTCGGTAGATGCAGCCCCTCCAGCTTCTTGAAGGCATTCCTTGTAACTTCATCTTTCCTGCTCTTATTCTCGAGGTTCCTCATGCCAGTAACCGCCTCACGACCGCAGTAATACGCCAGGGAGAAGATGTCCCTCCAGTTCTTGAATGTCGAGTCCTGCGAGGGAAAACAATGCCATGGAGTGCGCGAGGCCTCGCGCATTACAACCGTGCGATACACGAATACATACTGTGTGTCCTGCTTCCTCCAAAGCCTCGGGTGCAAGAAACGCAGAGTTGACGGCGGCCTGGACAACAGCAGTCTTGAACCGCTCGAAGTCTTGTGGTTCTTTTTCCCGCTTCTGGTCCTCAATGTACAACAACATGTTGTCCAGCGCCTCGGACAGCGGAATCCACGTCACAGACTGGCTGCCAGCTTGTTGCAATCCTGCAACCTTGACCCGGATCCTCCAAGGTGTTTCGTACTTCAGAATGTCAACGTAGCAAAACTCCTGCCACTCCTCCAATTCTTTGCCTTCTGCGAGACGCAGTTCCTGAATCTTTCTGCATGTTTCTGTGCCATGCTGACCATTCAGAACGCAAAGGGAGCCATCTGCAAAGCAAACCATGTACCAAAGCAAAGAGAAGAAACGTCTTCGATCGAACGCGAAGCGAGTCATACCACTATCCTCCCACGCCGTTACGCGCAACGGTCCAGCTGGTGGCAGTGCTTGGTATCCCGCCACTTTCCTGGCAACATCGTCATAGTTGATGGATCGGGTCTGTCCGCGCTCCTTGGTCTTGTCAACTCTCAAATCAGCAATCTTTACCTTCACGGCTTTACCATTCTCCTGCCGCAACCACTGTTGCACGTCGACTGTGAGCTTCATCTCCGGTATTGGCTTCTTCTCACCCTTCTTCCTGCGTCCTTTCTTCGACGTGTCCCCTTGGTCGGTCCCTGGTGACGACTCCATGGCCTCTGTGTCTGGTGCTGGACGTTCTGGCGACCCTGGTTCACTCATGATGCCAAAAGATACCTGAAAAGGGCAAATGACACGGCTTGAAACACGGTCATTTGAACTCTGAAATCAGTCGAAACGGTGTTTTGCAGGTCGTTTTCGCACATCTGTTCCACAACTATCTCTGTTTTGACTTAATCTAAGGCACTTAGCGAACTACTCAGTGCGCGAGGCCTCGCGCACTCACATCGCACTACATACCTATTTTTCGCAACGTTTAGTGCGCGAGGCCTCGCGCACTGCGGGCGTCTGTTACCGCAAGCGTTGCCGCACGTTGCGTGTTGCTGCTTCCTGTCTATCGGCATCCATATCTGTTCTCCGCCCCACAACAGCATCCAGTTTTCGTTTCAGTTGGTTGGTGGAATTTGTTTTCTGGTCAATGAGGGCATCCAGTACGCTGTGACCAAGGAGCCGGTAGTGGTCGTAACCAAGGGGTTGTGTAGGTGAGGGTGGAAATCTCGGTAACCTCCGCGGCCACGAAGTTGCAACGGTGCTGACTCTGGCCGACTCCCATTCCACATACGCCATGCAAATTTGGTCTGTCGCCAAAAATCTTGTTAGTCGTTGTCGCATGCTGTGTACCAGGTTCTTGGGAACGTTTTGCAACCCCACGCGTTTGCCACCAGGACCAACCTTTAGTAACAAGTGATGGTTTTCGACCTCCTCAACAGTAACAGAACCCGTGTTTCTCGCCTTGTCCCGCACCAACTTGCTCAACATCCCTTCTCCAAACTCCTCTGAGTGTGCCTGACCGGGCAGGTCCTGGTGCCACTTGCTGTTGTACAGCAATGTGCACATGATCGTGCGTTCGTACTTCAGTACGGTGTCACACGGTCCTCGACGCAGCCTCCTCAACAGACACAAACTCAACTGCAACACCTCCTGGGCTCGTGACCCTGTACCGTTGTTTTCCCCTGACCAGTTGCATTCCCGTACCACGTGGCCCAAGTACAACAACAACGGGCACCATTCCGACAACAAATGCAAGACTGCGTTTGCCACTGCTGCCCTGTTGGCATGCGTAGTGTCACGACCACTGATCGCGGTTGCAGCTTGTGCCTTGCGCCGATACGGGCGTAGTATTCGGGGGGTGGCAAGCATCAGCGCAGCAATAGTTTTTTCCATAACTATCAGTTTGGGGTATGATAGTATGGTGGAACCAGGTCGTAGCAGACCTTTCCGTAGGTAGGTTAGAATGGGCCAGAACACCCGAAAAGTATGAGTAACAACGAACTTGTAGGCATGCCAGACACCGTAAACTACAGGCACGTAACGCAGGTACGCACGCATGTTCCATCGTTGGTTCTTGGCACCGTACAACAACTTTAGTATCCTGTAGTGTATGTTTTCGTCAACCAACAGCGGTAAAACTCTGTTTGTCTGTTGCGCTGGGTCCTTTGCAAAGTGTAAGAAGTTTAACAGACCAACACCACCAGTTACCTTTTCTTTTGACAGGGCAAACGGGCGCCACACCGGTGCCTGCACGGTCGTTGCATCCCTCCTCACATCCAACGGTGCTCTCACATTTCCGGTGTCTGGTGTACACCCATCTGCATACCCCATGTCAAGCAAAGTCTGGGGGATTCTTCGTTCACGTTGTTGCAGAGCCCTTACCACTGTCGTTATCCGCACTGCCAGGTCCTCAACGGCTGGATGTCCTGCCCAATACGTGGGCCTCTGCTTCAGTTGAAGTACTGCTATTGCAGTACAGTTTTGTGACCGGTCACTTTCGTCTGGTCGTGTCGTGTATTGTGCCCGGTACCAGTTTTTTTTTTGGGCATGGCGGTTTCCCGCCCAAAGTGTAGCAACAAACTGAGTTCAGTGCTGGGTCGGTGTGCCCGGTACCAGTTGTCTATCCACAGCACGCAACACGACGAAAGCACCAGTGACCACGTTGCTTTAAGTGCTGCTGCTGCCTGTTTGTCCATTGTATCTGCGGCAGCGTCTGCTTGCCCAAGTCGTACTTTCGTTCGTCTTTCTGTTTGTGTTAGGTACCCTGTTTTGTTTCCTGGTTTTTTCCTGTTTGGTACTGCCCATTGACGCATCAACAGGTACAGATTCCAGCCCTCCTGTCGCAAAATGCGCACCCAGCGCTTGTCCTCCTGCCTTTTAGCTGCTGGTAAACTGTGGCGCGTTCTTTTGTTGAACCTGAGTCGCTGTGCAAACGTTAACACCAGTTGCGCCGCCAGGTCGTTTCGTTTGAGTCCTTTCCACAGGTCGTCTGCTGTTTGGTATGCTGGTTCTGCCGCGCATGCCTCTCGTAGTGCTGCTGCTCCTTTGCTTACTTCTGCTATCATCTGATGCGTTACAGATTTTCTGCATCGAAGTGGCATTTTGCGTCTTTCTCTGTGGAATTAGATTTACGCACATATTTGGGTTATCGTTTCGCACAGCGATCTTTAAAAACAATGTGTTTCAAAACATCTGGCCTTTTCCTGTCGTCATTTCTGGTGCGCGTGCCGCCGCAGATTGTATTTGGTGTCTGCGTGCGCTCCGTTCCCAGTAACCGAAAACCGTTTTCGCAACCACAATTTCCTATTCTGTTTCCTTTTGTAAACCCAGTTGGAAAGTAAAAACCATATCTATCGGGCAGCGAAGGCTACGGCCGCTATTAGAACCCGACACGTCTGCCATTGAGTGGCTGTTGGAAAAAAGCAAATCATTCCCCTGATCCCCTGAAAAATATGACGAAGGTTACCGATGTATAATCGACTGTCACAGGTGGCAGCCGTGAAAGGGAATGTAAATACCGGCGTGCCTGACCTGACCTGCGTGCTTTTTCATTTTCTTCCGTCGTTTGAGTGCGCAAGGCCTCGCGCAGTGATTGTTTCCGTGGGACAATGTTCTATGCCTTGTTATATCTGACCAACATGGTGTCTACACACACATACACCCGAAAAATCAAATGTGTTTGTCCGTCTGGTACCGTACCTACAATTGTACGCGTTATTTCCATTCTGCAAATTCAATACATAACGTGACCTCAGTGCGCGAGGCCTCGCGCACTCAGGGTGCCTACATTTGTATTATATTTTCACTTTACAGTATATTTGTTTCCCCTAACATGGGAAGTCGAACAGTCCTACACTTCCAATGCTCCGTGGGCAACACAGTCCTACTTTTAATACCGTGTACCGAGCTGTGTATTTCCGCAAACGCCAGTCCTTACTGGTGTTTGGGTTTCGTGATAAACTCTACTTTGAACATCTTGAGTGCGCGAGGCCTCGCGCACTCAGAACGCCAGAGAAATGTAAAAAACGCCGCATTGAGGAGCGCGGAGTTGCACAACACTACAAAAGCAATTTATTTCCCTACGTCTAAAATCACGTTCAGCAAACATCCAAAAAAATAGTTTTTTTGCCCTGTTGCGAACCGGTCTTTTTCTGCGCGTTCGGCGCGTAAAAAAGGGTGCAGTTTGCGTGGGCTAAGAGAAATACAGAACCTGCATCCATCCCTGTGTGCACCATTGTCCGCACATGTTGACTGATCATTTGAGGACATTTGGAAAGAGCAACAACACGAGCATGAAATTCTGGGCCAAATTGTGCACTGAGCAGTTCCCGCACTGAGTTATGCATTTTCCCCATGCGGTTCCTCCCTCCTCCAAGGAGCACAGCATTCCTGCGGCCAAGGCCAATACTCGTACTGCATTGGACTGTATGCACTGGCTAGCAGAGGTTTGCCCGACGGCTTGCCAAAGACGATGATCTGAAACACCAGAATTAAATTAAAGACCACGGTCTCCATGCTCCCCAACAGGAGTGGGATTTGTTTTCAGATCCAGGAGGCCTGCATGGAGTAGGCCAGAACGGATGCCCCATAGAGAATGTTCCCAGGTATGGCCAACAAAAATCAGTAAATACAGACTCATGGACGAATGGACCATATATGACATGGGTGTTATGGACATTGGTCCCCATGGTTCACACACCACGTGGGCGAAGCGGAGCAACCTTCGTTAGGGTGCTAGCCCAAAGTGAGTGTGGACAATTTCGCCATTTTGGCATTTGTGGACCCAATTGGGATTGTCACCACGCCCAGTGGCATGGAGATCTTTGAGAGCCAAGTGCATGGGAGTCTCCGTTGGACTCCCGGTGGATCGCGTATGGAATGGCGGATCCGATCTCCAAGCCAGCGTGGAGATATACTATACGAGGCACCCCCGAATTTTGGCTCATTTCGACCAGCCAAAATGACCCCCTTTTGGGACCCCAATTTCACCCCCCCGTGTGGTCAATTGGCGGCCCCATATCTCTATGCCCACAGGGAGCCCGGACCTAATTCTAAGTCGTACACTCAGATTAAAGTCCTAGGTCCTGCCTCCTATCCTGTGAGCCATTGGCCTTGCCCTGGCCGGGCGAACCACGCGTGAGAATGATGCCAATTTTGATGATTTTGGCATCATGACCCCACTTGACGAACCCGTGGTGCCCTGATGCCGGGATCTCAGAGGGAACCAGGTTGGGTGAGGGCTCCAGGGAGTTCGTACTCGAAGGGCATAGGGTCAGTTGCCTCGTCCCTACCTCTGGCGGGTCCCCAGGAGGGGTCAATTTTGGAGATTTTGGAGCTAATATCAGTTTGGGCTGAAACAGCCCATTTTCAGCTGCCAACTCCTAGGGGATAATGGCGGGGCCATATCTCTGACTCAGAGAGGAGTTGGGACCTGCCGTTAAGGGAGCATGGGGAGCCACTGTCGGTTGGCCTTTGAGCGCCTTGGTTCCCAGGAACTCGCCTGTGGCTGGGCGGGACACGACCCCTATTGGCAGGGTTTCAGGGTCCGGACTGAGCAGGGCATGGGTTGTGTTTGAGCCCCCGCCCCTGCCAGCCACTGAGAGTGTCGGACCTGGGATTGGGATATGAGTTGGGATTGAGTGTCTATTGTTCTGTGATGCCCTTACCACAGTCCAGTCTTAACCCCATGTGTACATATCCTGATGTATTGCTGTACATACTTTTGTTCCCTTGTTTCAGAGTGGCAAGGATCCTGAAACGCTTTGTCACATGACACGAGCGTAATGATGCCCCTGTGAGCGCAGTGCTTTGCCTGCCTGCTTGCTTGTGCGTGTCACCCGCAGCGTCCCGTGGCCGGGCCCCCCCACTGGAACGCGTCAAGCCACCCAGAGTCCGGCTACGCAACGACCCACTCCCCTCATAACATTTTTTCACTTGAACAATGCTTCTGTACACTTCTGCTAGGCTGCGTAAGTCGCAGGTTCTTTCTAACGAGACTTTGTAAAAAGTGAAGTCAGGTGGGATGTGCGCACCGCTCATGCGACCACTGTTGTCTCCTCCCACACAACTACGAACCACTGGGGGCTACTCAGCCTAACAAATTCGCCTTCCCTCCGCAGCTGAATGAACATCCACCGTCCTTTCACTCCAGCAACATACGCATTCGGTCCAGCGCTTCCTCACAATCTCCTTGTTCACCAAACCTCCTCCCCAACCTCAGGCCCACATCAGTTGAGAAGTACTTTATTACTTTTTCATTTTGGCTTGACGTGGCAAGAGTTCGCCGACGACAGGTATTCCACCATTCCTTCACAAACCACCAAGAAACACGCCTAGGGCCTATTGCCGCTCAGTTTGAATCCAATGCCAAGCTGGTACCGGCCTGTCGTGTCGTCGCTCCAGCCTCCTTTCTGCTCACAAGTATCCTCCCCCCTCCCCAAACCGTCAGGGAAAATGTGTCCCATTGAGAACCGCCCAAAGTTGCCCCCATTCCCCTCCATCTCTCCCCTGAAAAATCTAACCAAGCACAACCCCAGCATTCAGCCAACCAACCCCCCTACAGAACTTCGACTCGTGTCCCACAACTTGCAGAAAAGACACAGTTCCGCAACACAAATCCTCTTTCACCTTCACAATCGCGCAGGCATCATAGCTACTCAAGAAACCATTCATACTTTCCCCCCTCTACTAGGATACGAATCTTCAAAAATTTTGCAAAACATTAGCCGCACCACACGGAGGGGCACCTCACTCATATTCTCTCCACGGATCGCACCTTTGGCCTCTGAACTTATAAGAGATCCAAGGGGTTTGATCACTACAGCACTTCTACGCCTGCCAGGCAATGCGCCGATACTTGTCATATGTATTTATACTCCCCCCCAAGATGAGGAAGCCAGAGACAACGTCGTACAGCTTATATCCCCACTGTTGGCGAACTTCCCTCAACACATCCTGCTGGGGAATTTCAATGCATTGGTCAATCACGCCCTTGATTCGGACGGTGTGACCTCCCCCAACACTTGGCCTTGGCTCAGCAACTCCCTATCCTTTATGCATCACTCCCCCCAACTGCTGGACTCCTTCCGGGTCCGCCACCCACACCAGCGCGAGTTCACTGGCTTCCCATCAGCATTGAATGCTGATCAAACCCGCATTGACCTTATTCTACTCTCCCCCCTCTTAAACTCCCGTTTCCCACTGTTGTCGCCATCGATTGACTCCAACAATAAATTCTCTGATCATCACCGCGTGTCTACCATTATCTCGACCCTCCCCTTGCCAACAACAACACCACCAACAAGGCCAACCTCTGTCTTTCGCAAATTAACAAAGGAAGAGACACAGCACTTCTGCAATTCCATCTCAGACCTTGACAAGTGGGTCAAGCACGCCCTCCCTCTATTTGACTCCTTCTCCACTTCTAAGATCATCGCAATTACAGACAACATCATCGACGAAATAGCAAAGGCATACCACCGTATTACCAAGCTCCCAAACCACAAGCCATCATCCACAGAAAAAGCATTCAGTAAGCTCTTAAATACCATTCCAGACCCCTCTTCACCCCTCAGAACGGCACACTTTGATCAGATGCATTATGTACTCAGTGACTGGGAAAAGAAAATAAATTCTTCTCGCACCAAATCACTACACGCATCGCTTTATCGTAAGATGAACGTCAAAAAAAGCATTTCAGATTTTCTACACCCCACGCCCTCGGGCTCCATGGTTATTTCTGACCCCGCGAATCCACAGTGCATCTCTCACGACCCCCTAACAACCTCCAAATACTTTTCCTCTACACTATCCACCCTGGGTGGTGATCCAGATTTTGCCCCTCTTGACAGTCTATTTCAACAGGTCATTGCAACTGTTCCTTCGTGTCCCCCTTTTACCTCGCAGATTCATATGCCGGATCTTTCCTTCGACCGTTTTCAACAGTTGTTAACTAATTACAAACCAACAAAAGCAGGGGGAACAGATAACACAAACTTCTACCTCATCTCGCTAACGCTTGACAACATTCAGGCCTGGATCCTGAAATCAGTCAACTATTTCCTCCACCACCAAATCCCTCAACACTGGAGCACGTCCAATGTTTTCCTGCTTTTTAAATCTGGAGACCCGCTGAATACAACCAACTACCGCCCAATCTCTCTACTTCACTCAATCTTCAAACTGATCTCCACACACCTCTTCGACCAGCTCTACTCTCACGTGGAGAAACAGGATTTAATGCACAAATCTCAGCACGGTGGTCTCCCGGGTTTCAGAACGAGCGACCATTTATTACACTTAAAAACAAAACAACATCAATTTCCTGAGTCTTATCATTTGTACATCGATTTCAATAAAGCTTTTAACAGCATTCCTATCAGTCATCTTATTTCACTACTTTCTCACTACAATCTTCCTTCTCAACTAGTGTCCTCCATCAATCCTCTCTACACTTATACCATTGAGCAGCCGCTCATAAATGGCAACACATTCTCCTCGCATATCCAACGCCGTGGCCTATGGCAAGGCTGCCCGCTATCTCCACTCCTCTTCAATTTGTACTTAAACACACTCTTGCACCACATTGAAGCCACCATCACCCTGGACCCCTCCTTCTCTATCCACGCATTCATCGATGATATTCTGGTCCGCTGTACCAACAAACAAGTTATTTCGGACGTTTTCTCTTATTTGGATACCACAGCCCGACACATGGGCTTGAACATGAATATGAAGAAAACCAAGCTACAACCAATGAACAACGCACAGCACACAGTACTCTCCACCCCCACAGGCACAACAATTTCAACCTTCAATTCTCACCACAAACCACATTCTTTCTACAAATATTTGGGAGTTTTTATTTTCACCAACCCAGACCCAGCACTACTGCAGCAGCTGATCATGTTCGAAATCCAGAGTTTCTTTTCTAACCTGTCCCCTGTACCACTCTTACTGCATGAATACGTTCTCCTGTACAATACCCAGCTCATCCCCATCTTATGTTACAGGATGTTGATGCATTCCCTGTCACTTTTTTCCATCCAGTCCATTGAAAGCACGCTCTGGCAGAGCTTTGCTAAAGCGGCAGGAATTTCCTCAGTAACGTCGCCTAAAGATAGATATGTCACACCTTCACGGGGAGGCCTTGGCTTGCAGCACTTTGGGCTCTCGCTCCACAAGCAAACAGTCAACAACGTCCTACGGCACCTGCATCACGACTCCCCTCCCTTGTGTGCCCAGTCTGTCACAAGCGCTGTTTATGCTGGCACGCCCAATCCTGTGCAAGACTCCTTTGTGGATGCATGCCACTACCTACTCATCGACACCAATGGGATTGGCCCTTGGAACGTCTCACTGGCCAGAGACCTGCCGAAAAACGCCGATGTCTACAAACAGTTTAATAATTCTTTTCATGTTGGCCGGGTGCATTCTTCCACGCCCACATCGTCCACACTTTGTTTTCAGACGGGCGAGACTTATTGGGGCCTCGATAAGCACACCTTCCATCAAACAGACCCCTCCCAACCACTTCCACCCTCTCACCTACTCTCCAACGATTCCTTATTTCCAGCCCCGCTCTCCAAGCAGACACCCATCCCCACATCATCAGCCCCCTCTCATCGAGGTTCTATATCTCAGGTTTCAAACCAATACGTTACAATTGATTTCGCGAATCTACAACTACACCTGCCTGCCAAAGATCTACAGTCCTGGGGCTGCTTATACTCTTATGAGGTAGTCCAGTCCTCCTCCCCCTCGGATTGGTTCATTTATTTGGACGGCTCAGCGACGGGCGACCGGTTTGGCAGTGCAGCAGCGTTCTCCACACCAACACGCACTTTCGCGTCCGCCTCCTCATCGCCCCTTAGTAGTTCATTCCGAGCAGAGTTTTGGGCATTAGTCACGGTCTCCGCTATCTGTCCCAAATTCAGCCCAACGAGCCACACTCCGTCCATCTTTTCGGAGACAATCCGGCAGTAGTTGATCTGTATAACCTGGCACAGCGACACACTACCATCTCCACTCATCCCAGGGGCTCTGAGATCAAATTCATCCAATCCATCCTGCCCGACCTGCATCCGCACCTGCGTGTCTCTATGACCTGGATTAAATCTCATGTAGCTTTTCAAGGCAATGAATTGGCCGATTCAATTGCAAAGTGGGCCGCCTTCTGCCTGCCAAGCCCACAGATGCCACCCCCCTGTAAGTGCGGCTAGCCCCATCTGCTCAGATTTTCAGACATTCTGCCCAGATTGGCTACATTTTGGTCATTTTCTTTGCTTCGGCGGAATTGCCGCCTCGCAGCTCAGTCACAGGATATTTCCTATATATTTCTGAGATGCCGGATTTGATTCCGCGGTCCATTTCCCGTAAATCCGCCGCGTTCCGCTATTTTAGCTGGAATCGCCATTTGCCGCTGACGCGCGCTCGCGGGCCAGATCGGCCAAACATTTTTACATAATTGGATTATTTAAATCTTTTCAGACAGTTTTGGACACTCAGATGTATTTAGAATAATTCGCATCAATTTTCTTCATAGACTGGGATTTTCTGCCGGACCACAATCAGCATGGACCTTGCTTCTGTTGTCGCTGCTCTCGCCTCCGTTGGTGTTCGAGTATCCGGTTCTACCCCCAATAACAACATCCAGGGAGACTCCTCGCGTGCCTGCCCCACTGGTCTTGCCGGCCCCGAGCCCTCCGGCACCCTTAACGACCCAGGGCAGCACTTTCATGGTAGCAGAGGCTACCTGAATGTTGTTCCTTTGGTGTCCCAACCACAGCTAGCTCCCCAGTACGGCCCCGTAGACCCCGCCACCTCCGGAGACGTAACGATTACGCTGCCGTGGTGCTGTGCGAACGAGGCCTTGAGAGGAATGCCTTGCGCAAGCCCAAATTGCCCAAGAAGGGCACAAATCAGCAGCTGTGGAGGCCCAGATTACAATCAAGATCCCAGTCGAAATTGGCCATCAAGCAGCTGGAATCTCCCAGCCTACGCTAATGGCAACGCTCCGGTGGAGCTTACGGACCTGGCAGGTACCAATACTCCCTACCAATGTCCACATTTTGAGACCATCGACGCCGACATTGACGACATTGAGATGGGTGGTCCAGGTGAGGTACCTACCTATAATCGACCAGCCTCTTGGGCACAATGGGACAACCATTTGTCTTCAGAAGTGACCCGTAACCTTGAGGCGCTTGAGGCCCTTTGTCTATTAGCCACGTCTAAGCTGATAGGTCAAGAAAGAATCGCCTCTGATTTTTTATTTGAATATTTTTTCCTTCTTCAAGAAGAAATTAATACCAGGATGTGGTGGTGTTCTCAAGAAGATGAATCTTTTGCCATTTTTTTGCAGATCTGGGAGGCAAGCCCCTTCCCGAAGGAGAAGACCAAGGCACCGGTTGCCGGGCCCTCCGCCCCTCATCCCTCTGTTTCCATCCGCGACGATCTAGCCGCCGCGGTTGAGGAAGGAATTTTAGAGGCAGCTAGGCAGGCAAGCCTGGAAATTAGGACTGAAGGAGCTCCCCAAGTGGACTCCTGGCTGCGAACCACTGAGATTAGCGAACCGACAGCCTGCTCAGGCCCTTCAGGACACGGTATGTACTGTCCTGCTGACTGCTCTTGCAGATTACAGCGAGATACTGAGCTCCAATTGCTCAAAGATCAAATGCAACTCATCATTCAGACGCTGGGAATTAAAGATCTTTTCAAGACCCACATGAGGTCTGAGGGCGCATCGTCGGTGGAACAAACAACAGAACCGTCGGAGGAGGCGACAGAAATTTTTTCAATTGCTCCTTCGGTGGACTCTAAGACCACCGACGCAAGGATCAGCAGGACTAAGCTAAAGGAAAGGGTTACAATCTCTCGATCTCAGAGTAGGTCGGCGAAGGCTAGGACTGAGGCTCAGAATGTCAAGCGAACTGCCTCCCGTACTGCCCTTCCTGCTGTTGATTCCAATGCAATAGCCCAGATGTTGCTCGCCCAGACCCTCGCCGGAGCTGGTGTGGCTAATGATGCCGCCAAGGTGTCTGCTATTACGGCCGGTGTTGGGCTGGATTCGGTTCTAAATCCTACTTCATTGCGACTTCGTCAGGTTGCCAAGCAACCGAAGTATAATGGAAACCCCAGACGTTGGCCTCAGTTCCAACGGGAATTTAAACTGTGGGTTAAGACTCAAAAACTCCAAGATGATCAGTTCCTGATGGCCCTCTTGGACTGCCTTGAGGGAGCGCCGGCCAACACTTGGCTCAGAACCTGGAGTGATCGTGAGGATTCAAGTTCCCCGCTTACCTTTGATGAGGTGTGGGAACAGTTGGAGGTACGTGGATCCCGGCTGCCTGAGGACCATTACCACCAGATGTTGAAGAATTTTCCTTCGTTCTCGCGATTAATCTTGCACGAAGTGCAGGACAAGAGACAGCGCTTCTGGAATCTCGTAGAAGAATCTGAACATTCAGGCGAAAAATTTTCTAGTGCCGAGCTGAAAAATCTGATTTTTGACAAGATCCCCTCAGAAACCGCCGCCACCCTTCGGAATAAACAGTCCGAAGAAAAGGTCAAGACCTGGTGGGCGGAAGTCGATGGCTTCGACGCCTCGGCCAACAGGTTTACGGTCAGGGAGGCACTTCAAAAGTGCTCCCCCACGTCGTTTACCAAGGTGAAATTCACTGAAAACACGTGGAAAATCAAGTTTAATGAACACGAGGATCGGGACTTGTTTGTCCAAGTCCTCAGAAGGAGGAAGTTTCCACGGCCATCGCCTGAAGGCCAGGAACTGGGTGTTTTCGTTCACCCCGCAGGAACTGTGGGAAGAGGTTGAGCGGCTCGCTGACGCCGCCAATCAAAATTTCCATGAGGGTCTTGGGGGAAACAAGAATACCCAGCAAAACACCCAAAATGGGGCCCAAAAGGGCAACAAAAAGGTGAATGACACCCGGAATGTTCAGGATCATTGTAGCATCTGCCTTCTTTTAGGTTCTACGAACCGAGCTAAGACGCATTCTACTGCTAATCACCGATGGTCTGCTTACGATCACAAGGTGATTGGTGAAAATGTCAGTAATTCGCAGAATTCAGACAGGAATGACAGACAGGTGCATGGTGCAAAGGGGGGAAAGGGTAATTCGACCCCCTCCGGTGGAAACAAAAATACCGGAGTCCCTGGCGGGTCCCAAGGCAAAGGAAATCGGACTCCATCCGGTTCCGGTGGGCAGCCAAACGGTCAGACAAGTCCCAATGGCAACGCCGGAGGTGGAAATCGAAATCCAGCCCAAACCCCTCAATCCGGTACAAACAAAGGAAATGCTCCAGGATCACAGGGTAAGGGTAAGGGAAATCCTTCAGGAACCCCTTTCTCTGGTAAGGGCAGAGGGCGTGGCGACGGTGGTGGCCCATCATCCGGCGGCCGTGGCCGTGGACGTGGAAAGGGCAATCATCGTGTGGATCAGGTCTCAGGTGCAGATCAGGTGTCCGATGCGGATCGAGATTATGTCGAAAATGCCCTGAATCCAGCGGATGATCCGTTCCAAGATGAGTGGATCGACGAATCAGGCTGTGTTCACAATGTTAACGCAGCCGCTGGAAGTCAGAACGCCTAGGGGAGCCACGAAAATCGCCCCTCCCCAGGCGATTTCAGGCATGATCCCCAGATTCCAGATCGACCATTACTTGATGTAGGGTCGCTTGTCTCCTCTCCCCTGGATCCGGCAGCGGATCCTTCTGTTGTAGTGGACGAGGTTGGTGTACAGTCCAAGCACAGGGCCCGTCAGTTTGTCACAAAGCTGTGGGTCTCTGATTGCAAGGGAAATTTCCACCTCGCCACTTGTTTGTGTGACAATGGATCAGAGGTAAATCTCCAATCCAATTCATTCTTACCCGACGACTGCGTGTTTGAGTCGCCTCATCCTGTTACCCTCGAGGGAGTTTCTGGACATTCTCTCGCAGGTGGGCAACGCGGTTGTTATATATCAACTCATTTGGTCGCTCAAGACCTTTGGGAAGAGCAAAATGTGGAAGAAGTTGTCCTTAAGGATGACTACTTCTATCGTGCTGACATAAAGTATGACCTTTATTTGGGCCATCCTTGGCTTCGCAAGAACAGGGTAGCGCCCGTAGGTCATCGTCGTTGTTTTTTGCTGGAGTCAGGTCCCTTGGAGCGTCCTGAATTTCGTTTTTTGCACGCAGGGTTTAAAAGTGCAGAAGAATTTTTGAAGCAAAAAGTTGCACCAAAATTTGGCGAAGATGTCACCATTGCAGAGGTGAATGGGAGTGCCGATTACTCCCAAGAGTTAGAATGTCTTCGTAGGGACTCCCAGCCACGACGCCCTTCGCGCTGGCACTCTTCATCCTACAGAGTTGTCGACAAATGGCGCGATGCAATTTGTGAATATTTTCATGAACACCATTCCTTTTGGCCCCAGTATGATGCCTTTGCTAACCGTATGAACAAGCGCTTTGACAAGCACTTTAGCGACGCTTGGACCCATAAATGGGACAAGAAGTTGTGGATTAATCCTCCGTTTCACTTAATCCAGCAGGTCATCCACAAAATCAAGCAAGATAAAACCCAGGCAATTTTAGTTGTGCCCTTGTGGGACGACAAGCCTTGGTTTCAGGAATTACAAGACATTTGTGTAGATTACATCGAACTTCCCAGGAAGATTAAGCTGTATGCCAGGGACGACACAGGTCCCCTGCCACAGCGGTCCTGGAGTTCGCTTGCATTCCTGGTGGATGGAAAGCTTTCTGACTCTAATTCTGCTGATTCTGGTACTGATTCTTGTGTTGGGTCAGAATCTGAGGTTGAGCGTGGTACTGATGATGAATCTATTTTTTCTGATTTTTGTCCGTCAGATACCCAAGGTGATTCAACGTCCAATGGATCCGCCTCGTCTCCCTCTTCCCCAATACGATCGACATCGAAAAGAATCTTCAGTGCACGGGCGAAGAAAAATTCCAAATCGCGCCGCAAATTCAGAGTTTTTTATGAAAAACCCCCTGTGGAAGCTTTCATGGATCCTTTCGAGGAGCTGGATCACGAAGAGAATCTCTGGGATTTCGACACACGACCCACCTATCTTCAAGAGGCAGTTGATACGGACCTGTTTAGGGACATCCGTAAGAAGATTCTTCCTGCCAAAGCCGAAGAAGTCGCCAAAGTTTTTTCGACAGTAATTCCTGGCGATCAGGTGGACACTGAATTGTGTTCCAAGTCAAGAGAAAAGATTTTTGAGGAACGGAAGGACACAACCCTTTCAGGGAGGTTGATCAAAGACCCCCCTGTCCGTGGACAGTTCGGTGAAGCCTTCATCGAGCTTCGTGAAGGTTACAAGGCGAAGAAACAGCGCCCTTATGAGAACCATGGACATAAACATGAGATCCTCAGAAAAATCATCGAGAGAAATCTCAGGGAATTCGGTTGGCTTGAGGGTTGTATGACCAGCGAATGGTGCTGTGCACCCTTTACAGTCCCGAAGCCACCGCCTGCAGACCAGAACACTATAGATGGTTGGCGAATGGTGGTTGATTTTCGCAATCTCAACGCCGAAACCAAGGCGGATTCGCACCCCCTGCCCCTCATTGAGGAGGAAATTGCCAAGAGGGCAAGAGGTCGTTTGTTTTCTGTGCTGGATCTCCGTCACGGCTTTCACCAAATGCCGTTGAGGAAGGACAGCCGACCTCTCACCTGTATGTGCACGCCATGTGGCCCAGTCCAATGGACGGTCATGCCCATGGGCCTGAAGAACGCCCCTTCATTTTTTCAAAGAATGATGGAGGATGTGCTGTTCACAACCCATCCTGAGCTTCGTGCCTTCGTGAGTGTGTACATAGATGACATAATCATCGCGACGGAGGGGGAGGGACTGACCGAAGCCGAGCTGGTGGCCCTACATGAGAAGCAGCTGAACCAAGTTTTGGACATTCTTGACGCCAATCAGCTGATTTGTGGGCCAAAGAAGGGAAAATTATTTTTAAAATCAGTCGAATTTTGTGGTTATCTCCTTGAGAATGGCACCCGACGACCCAGTCCAGGGAAGCTCGTCGCTATTCAGAAGTGGAAGCGCCCTGAGACGATCACGGAGTTGAGAGGATTCCTGGGTTGTTGCAATTTTTATCACACTTTTGTGCCGAATTATGCCAAATTTGCTGCCCCCCTCACTGAATTTTTGAAGGTAGGGAGAGATGCGGGCAAGGCAGGTTCAAAGGTTCGTGTCAAGTGGACTGACGAGTGCGAGGAGGCCTTCCATCACTTGAAGGCAGCCCTCTGCGAAGTCGCCACGTTGCATGTGCCCCAATTCGACCGACCCTTCTACATTAGAACCGACGCATCTAGGTACGCGATCGGAGCTGTCCTTGAACAGGTTGATGAAGCCACCGGCGATCATTACCCTCTTGCATTTTGGTCTCGGAAGCTAGCCCCACGCCAAATGCAATGGTCGCCGCGTGAGCAAGAAACATATACCATCATCTGTGCTTTAAAAAAGTACCAATCGTGGGTTGGCACCAATCGAGTCGAGGTCCTGACGGATCATCGATCTCTGGAGTATTGGGCCACCGAACACATTGATACTGTCGCGAGCCCAGCTGGTCGACGGGCCAGATGGCACGAATTTCTCTCTCTGTTTGACCTCCATGTGTCGTATTTGCCTGGAAAACATAACACGGTAGCGGATGCTCTGAGCCGATGGGCTTACCCCGCCTCAGAGGGGCTGCAAAGTACCAACATCCATGGTACGGAGCAGGACCGCCATGTCATCATCGAATGGGATCAGGAAGAAAAGAAACTCATTCGACGTGCATGCATGCAGTGCGCTGTTAAACAGCACGCATTGCCGTGTCACGACATCACGGCCATCTCAGATCCGGCGCATGCCCATGAGATCTGCACCAAAACACTGAAAGTCGTGGAGAAAGTCACCGATCCCTCCTCAGGGAGTGTGAAACGGTTTGACTATACCCGACAAGTAAGTCGATTTCGGTTTATCCAAGGCATTAAGCGTCGAGATCCGGCCAAAACTCCACCCCTGCCTAAAGATTCCCTGATCATCCGTGACTGGACGTCCGATTATCTGCAGGATCCCATGTTTAAAGAGGTCTTTGGAAATCTCAAATCCAAAGATGCTCACAAGGATGGGATTTTTCCTGAGTACTCGTTGGATGGGGGGGAGCTGTGGATGGAGGGTAAATTGTGTGTGCCAGACGCCCTAGCCCCCCGAGTGTTAAACTGGTGGCACAAATGGGAGTCCCCCCACGCACATGGCCGTCGACTGTGGTCGATGATTAAGCATAGGTTGTTTGGATCGAGGCTCTACACTCATTGCATGAAAGTAGCCGCCGGATGTGCCCAATGTGCTGTCTCGACGCCCCCCAGCGCGAAGAAGCACGGCCATCTGAGGCCTCATCCTATTCCGGAGCGCCTCTTTAACAGAGTCACCAGTGATTTCTTCTATCTCGGTGAACTCGATGACGAAGAGTGCCATTGGACTAACAAAAAAGTCAATGGTGTGCTCCTTATTCAGTGCCGTCATTCCGGCTACATGCAGGTGTTGCCTTGCAACATCGAGTCGATGACTGGCAAGGCTGCCGCCAAATGGTGCGCGCAGACCTGGATGGGAGGTTGGGACGTCCCATCCGAGGTGGTGACGGATTCAGGCAAAGAGTACACCTCCGAATGGTGGAGAGAATTATGTGCTCGCCTTGGAATCCACCACCTCCGATGTGAAATCCACTCGCATCGAGCGCTGCCTGGCGAAAGAGCCGGCCGCTCAATTATTAATATGCTTCGTAAGGAGCTCGCGAGTGAAAAGGATTTCCATTGGATGGAAGTTCTCTTCGCATTGCTTCGCCGTTACCACAACACGCCTTTGTATCATGGCCTTTCTCCAAATGAAATTGTCTTTGGACGAAAGAAGTGTTGGTGGAACATGCCGTTGAATAATCCTCGCCCCTGTAAAGATGCTTCGCTGTTTTTGGACGAAGTCCAACGAGCAGATAAATCTGTGTCGAAATTAATCAAGAAGCATCAAGCTGACTGGCTTTGGGTTCAAAATCAAGGTCGAAAAAACCCCCACAATTTTGAAGTCGATGATCGAGTTTGGCTTCGAAAATCCGAAACCACCCTGGACGGAGATGACAAGCTTCTTCCCTTGTGGGAGGGGCCATTCGCTGTTACAGCGCGTCTTGGTGAGAACAGGTGGAGGATTCGTGTGGATGTCAGCAGGGAAATTGACGTTTCGGGCGATCGCCTCAAGAGAGAGATCCCCTCCCCCAAGGATCGGGTTAAACCCCTTTTTTGGACTGCGAAACACTTGTCTGATCGGGTCATCGAAGGGGGAAAGTACGAACTCAAGAGGATTGTTGAAGCAAGACGTGACGCCAAGGGCGAATGGGAATTTCTGTGTGAGTGGAGGGGCTTTGATTCCAGTCACAACAACTGGGAACCAGCCCAATCTTTTGTCCATGGATACACCAAGGGGTTCATCGACTTCCTGAAGAAGCACCCCGAAATTGGTGTACTCCTGACAGATTGTTTGTCGAAACCAGACAGACAGGTGGAGAGCGACGGAAAACGACCTGTGGTGAATCGAGATTCAGCCTTTTACGGCCCTCAGCAGCCACATTCCAGGGCTGATCCGTCGATCCCCCCTCCTGCGGTCAGGCCAGCCCAGGAGCCAAATGAGGACCAAGCTTCAAGTTCGGCCGCTGATCTGCAGCGCCCAAGCCGTACGAGGGCCAGGCCAGACAGGTTGGTGGTCACATGTATTCGTGCTTGGCCGAATTGAGGAAGCCATCCTACCACATTCTGCTCAATCCACTGTTCATTCTTTCTGTTTATGTCATGATGTGGAGAACTGCAAATGTTTGATAATTTGACGTCAATCAATCAATTTTTCTTTGGTCTCCGTTCGGTAGCGTATCGAAAGTCGAGAACCGAAAGCCACGGAGTGTGCTGCCGTGTTCAGAAAAAACCAAACTCAGGCTTAATTGAGGCAGATTCGGGGTAATCTTGTCTCTGTTGGTCTGTGCATCTTTGGAATTTGGCTACTCGTGCAGATGGAAGCAAATGTACATAATCAAAACGCTGGCCAGCGACATTCACCCCTACAGGCACCCCCTGTAGTACTGGCTGCACCAGATGCGACGCCAGGAACTCAGATCTTACCTTCATTTGCTGTGATGCTGAAGCCAAAGTCCAGATTCGGATCCAGATTCCTCAAATCTACCTTGAATTCCTCAGGTTTGTCCATCATTCTGCCACTGTTGCACGAAACCCAGACGTCAATTGTTCAGACAACCTTCACGTAGGAGCTCTAGGGACTTCTAACAGCAGCCTCTGAAGTCCGTAAGCTTCGTTGTATTTTTGGCACACGCCAATGTGAGCTCAATCCGACCTGAAACTGTCGAAAATGGTGAATTCAAGTGTCCTGTGGGACTCATTCGAAAGATTGGCCTTGTCCAAGTCGATTGACACCGCCGCCACTGTAAATAAAGGACTCTTTGGTGTCTCTCAGTTATATACTGTCAGTAAAGCGCCTTCAGCGAACCTTCGGCGCGTTACATGCCAAGGATCCAGGGCCAGCATGTCCCATCATGATGCATCATCACATGATCCACATTTTGATAGAATCTGTTAGATGCTCGCGAACCAACGTGCTGGAAAGCACAATTGAGCTGAATAAACGACAATATATATTAACTTTAGTCTAAACGAAAGTGTTGGTAGTTTCAGTTCCAGACATTCCGCTGCATTTCACTTTCATCTTAGGGAATTTGTTGATTTTAGGACAATTTAGTTTGATTTCCTTGTCATCTCTTCTCATTCCTCGAAGATCTGTCGACGGCTTTGCCTAACTTCGTTGACGCTTATGATCTTCTGTGCACATAGGGTCTGTAGAAAACATTTGTAATTGTTTTCCCACTCTGTGCTTGTTTAATCTCCTTCATCTTTGCTCAAATTAACTCTCATTTTTGCTCAATTTTGTGATCATCCACCAGATGCGCCAAATCTGAAGCACATGCTGCACTTGTCAGAACGAGAAAAGCGGGATAACACGATGTAGAGTTCGGCGAGGACACCGTAGTGTGCCCGCGACAGCGAAACTGTGCCAGAGCGCTGAGATGTCACTCCAATTCTTGATCCCCCCACTCAATCCACCAATAATCTACCTCATTCTCAACCAATGCATGGTTTGGTATTGATTCTCGATACGTTTACATGCTTTTTAGCCCTTGACCTAATGTTGTACTGCACTGAGGACTGTTCGTCACTTCTCATTCTGTCTCATTTCAGGTTCATCTATCCTGATTCAGTGCCAATTCAGCCCAAATCAGGTCAGATCAAGCAGATTTCGCCCCATCGAGGCTACATTTCTATTTTTTTCTGGGACTTACCCGCACTACGTTCTTCGTTGACGTAGCGACACACCCCAGTGTGTTTTTGGAGGGGGAGTGTAAATGCGGCTAGCCCCATCTGCCCAGATTTTCAGACATTCTGCCCAGATTGGCTACATTTTGGTCATTTTCTTTGCTTCGGCGAAATTGCCGCCTCGCAGCTCAGTCACAGGATATTTCCTATATATTTCTGAGATGCCGGATTTGATTCCGCGGTCCATTTCCCGTAAATCCGCCGCGTTCCGCTATTTTAGCTGGAATCGCCATTTGCCGCTGACGCGCGCTCGCGGGCCAGATCGGCCAAACATTTTTACATAATTGGATTATTTAAATCTTTTCAGACAGTTTTGGACACTCAGATGTATTTAGAATAATTCGCATCAATTTTCTTCATAGACTGGGATTTTCTGCCGGACCACAATCAGCATGGACCTTGCTTCTGTTGTCGCTGCTCTCGCCTCCGTTGGTGTTCGAGTATCCGGTTCTACCCCCAATAACAACATCCAGGGAGACTCCTCGCGTGCCTGCCCCACTGGTCTTGCCGGCCCCGAGCCCTCCGGCACCCTTAACGACCCAGGGCAGCACTTTCACCCCCCCAAACGGGAGCATCACCTTTGGCCCCTTCCCTGTCCTTGGGAAACTCACATCCTCCTACACAAAAATCCTGGTTCCTCAGCACGACCACTGCAATCTTCACACTTCATCCAGGTTCCTGTGGCTCTCCAAAAACTTCCAGAAATCAAAGAGTAACTTCAAATGGGTGACAAACATTTTTTCCACCAAGAACTACAGTCCGACTATGACATGCACCCCTATAAATGCCCCCACTGCTCTTCCATACACCTCATGAACCCCACTTCTGTGGTAGCCCTCTGCAAGACATGCACCCATCTGCAGAACCAGTTCATTGACGCTTGGCCTGCCGATTTCCGCCCAGCAGTACGCCATTTGTTCTTTCATAAAGCGCTAGAAGCAGAAAAAACACACTTCATCCGCTCCCTTATTCCCTCTTCCCTGGTCTCACACCTGTCCCAGAGAGGACTGCCATCCCCACTGTCTCTCAAGAAGCACTCTGAATGGCAGGAAGCTCTTCTTCTCCGGACTAAAAATACCTCAGATAAGATCTCCAACGCCATCCAATGGACCCTAGACCACCCTCCAGCGGCATTCCTTCACTCTCGAGGTAACGCCAACCACTTGGGTTCCGGCTAAAGGTTCAGCACATCATTCTCCCGCCCAGCAAAACATCCATTACACTACCACCACCCAGAACCACTGCCCAAATCTGTCAAACGCAACAACAGAGCCGGTGCTCGATCTTCTGCCACACGTACTCCTGATTAGCGCTGCCCCCCCCCCCCCCCATGGGGCTACCCTATGCTCAGCACCCTGTGCCTGTTTCAGGTCCCGTGAGAAGTGCATGCGTGAACGCGGTGAAAGCTGGCAACCTTCCCGTTTTCCCTTGGCTGATGATTGAAACACGTGGTCTGCGACTCAGGCTAAAACCAGGAACACGCCCCTGCAATCGTTTCACTCTTACGTCACCCCCACGACCCCAGCACAACTCTTTCCTCTTAGGTGGATGGGATCAATCAACTTGCTGCCGGGCAAACCGAGTCCCTTGAAGTCAGTTATGAAGTTAATTAAGTCCCATCCGCCATCAGGGCCCTGTACATACTATCCGCAGGCCAGAACACAGAGGGTTCTTTTCTGTCTATTCTCATTTTTTCACATTCAGCAGTGGTACCCGCGTTCCGCTTGATCTGCCTTCTTGTTGGCCCTGACACCCCCTGCACCACACCCCCACCACTCACACCACCCTGATGTTGGCTTTTTTTTTATCCATCAGTTGTTTCTCTCTTTTCGTTTTGTGCCTGGGTGTTACTATTTTTTTTCACCAATCAGTGACAGGTTGGCCCCTCCCTGGCCATTTATCCCTACTTCTATCCTCGGTTGTGGGATGTCTTTTCCCTCCAGTCAGTCCTTGCTCGCTAGGTGTACACTACATTGTATGTTTCAGTGAAAGTGGATTTGCTCAGTTCCACTCAGTCACCACTGTTCACGCCATCATCACTCATTGTGTGAACTCAGGCGGGACCACCGCCACGCACAGAAAAACGAAAAAACGAAGCACACAATAGGCCAACGGCCTCCCGGGCTACTCATGGGATCTAACGTCCACCCAAAGAGAGCACGTGCATGGAGAGATCATCCCACCCAAATAGAGCACGTGCATGGAGAGTTGGTCCTATCCTGGAGAGCCCGAGAGAGTACATGCATCGCCCAACCATGCCCGAGAAGAGATATTCCCCAACCAAATCCCTTGAGAGAGATATACCTATCCACCATGAGAGAAGGCATGCATGGGGAGAGAGTTTCGCCTAGCCTTGACCCAAGAGAGCATGCATGTCGAGAGAGTTTCGCCTAGCCTTGACCCAAGAGAGCATGCATGCACTTGGAGAGAGAATGGCGAAAGCTCGACCAATTGCTATCCTTGAGTCTAATCATAAGACGGCAAAAGCACGGCATGTCTTAATTGGATAACTCCCAAGCCACCGGCACTTGAAAAAAAGTGAAAGAGCCCAAGAGTCTCAAAAGATCAAAGACAACGGTCACATGGCATTAAATGCTCAATTTACCTCTTGAGGAGTATGATGAATTGGGAGAGAGCGGGAGAGTGAGGGAAAGCACCAAATCCACCTTGGGGAGAGGAGACACTATATGTTCACCTTGACCATGGAATCGTGGGCACCACCAAAGTTTGAGTCCAACCATGAATGAACCATGCATAAATGACAAATGCAACGTCAACTCCTAGAACGAATGCATGAGACCTCAAAACCAAATATGATGTGGTGCCCCAATGGAATCCAATTGCAAGGCAACAACCAATGTATCCCACGACCAGCGGTGTGCCTAACTCAGCCAATTCCACTTCCACTCCTCTTCCACTAGGACTCCTCCAGCTTCCAAGGACTTGTGATCCCCCATACACGTAGGCGTGGCACTGCCGAAGCAGATGCGCCCATTAACGTGTACCGGTCGGTGACCCACAGCCGGTGTGGGCGGATCCAACCACACCAGGGTTTAGCCACATCCTTAACCTGAGGACTTCCATCTTCCACTGCAGTCGCCCTAGCTTCCGATCAGTATGCATTTTGGTAACAAGGTAGATCTAACACTATTAGCACCAACTGGGAGGGTATTCGATTGGCTGGCCTGCATTGCGGCGCGACCAAAGACGGCGCGCGCGCACAGACAGCAGCAGCCAATCCACGAATCGGAAATCGAAATAATGCTAGAAGAAATGCTGGCCAACCGCAGAATTGAAATAAAATCAATGCAGCATCATAAATACAAAAACAAAACTGAAATCTGCGGTCGGAAGTAATTCTGGGATCGAAAGGTGGGATTGTGTGAATGAAATGAATGAAATGCTGAGATCGCATAATAATTGACACGTGAAATGGCACACAAGAAGCAACATGAGTGTGCAAAGGAGAAGGGCAACAAACATGGATTCTTGACGTGGCTATGCCCTAAGTTTTACACCTTCTGAAAATGTCAGATCTCTCTTCTTCTTCTTGGCTTGACTCTCAGTGTCCTCCTGCATCGGTCTGGTCTCTGCTGAGGGGGCTCCAGCACTACCACTTGCTGCGGCAATGCCAGAGGCCTTTTTATTTCTTGGGCCAGCTTTTAGTCCCTTTTGCTTCTAGTCCTTCCCTTTCTTCTTGGCGTCTTCCACCGCCTTTTGGGCAGCCTCCTCACTGAGAGCGGATTGGATCAGGAAGGTCTTGAGTCTATCCTCTTTCTGTTTTCTTTGGATCTCAAACCAGTGGTCGCTGTAGTGGTTCGTCTTACCACAATGCTTACATTTAATGCGTGCCTTGAATTCGGCTATCAGCGCGTTGGGGTCCAACTGTCCTTTGCCCCCTGTGCCTCCTTGGCCTTTTTCCCCTTCCTCGACCTCTTCCTTTGCCAGAGCCTTTTCCTCTTTTGTCGCCCTTGCCTTCTTTCTCAGAGACTCTTAGCTCTGGAATCATTGACGGGCATTGGGAGAGGAGTTCGGTGATGTCCGGCTTGTGGGCAGAACTTCTAGACGATGGTGCACCAGAGAAAGAGGTGTCCTTTTCCTTTTCTCTCTGCTTTTCTTGATATCGACTCGAACCACTGCGCCCGAAAGGAGAACCACGCGAAGCGGCAAGATGTTTGAAACCAACAAAAAGCTGTGCGCATTCCTTCATGAGATCCTTCAGTGAACCATAAGAGTGCATCCTTGCAAAAAGGGTATCGTCCTTGGTCCACTCAACGAATAGTTTATCAGTTATCTTCGAAGAAAGCTCCATAGGTTTGCGCTCCTCAGTCATAACCCCTGGGTTCAACGTGTCAAACAGCCTTTCCAGTGTTTCCAACAATTTGACCACCTGCTCTAGTTTTGGGTCATGAGGTACATGGGACACCTTCGAAATCTCACCGGCAATTGAGAGGTCTCTCTCGAGCGTAGGATAGAGGTCTTGGAGCTTTCTCAGAAAATCCCCAAAGCTTTCGGCCGTTTTGAGCAACTTAGAGACTATTTCTTGGAGTTCAGGATCTTTGACGCCCTGAACAATGAGGTTAGCTTTCACCCGATCCTTGGCTTTGGCCTTGCCATTGAGCACTAGCTATCTCCAAATTTTTCAGCATACTTCTCAACGTTGCTCCCATCGAACGGTGGAATTTCCATTTTCAGAGTGTGAGTCATATCCTCTTTACTGTCATCCGACCGCTCATGTTCATTCATACCTCCACACTTCTGTAGCAAAAGCCGATGATTCTCGGGTAACAAAGGAACTTTTCTTAGTAGGTGGTGAACGACTGGAGATGGGCATACGCTGAATGTCCTCGGACGTCTTGGAGATCTTCTCGTTCATCCGATCAATACGCTGGACCAACTTCGAAAGAAGTGGGTCATCAGTCTCCAGAAATTCAGCCTCGGAACCGTCAGGGAGAGTCTTGTGGAACTCGACTTTGGATTTTCCCTTAAGCGTACGCTTCTCTCGTACTTTGGTAGCTTTGTGCTTCATTTAAGGTTCGGAATCGGTTTTAGCAATTTATCGGATAATCGGATTAATTGGATTAACTGGGTATAATCTGACAAATAATCGGTACAACTAATTATTTTAAAAACTGGTACAAACTGATTAATTGGACAAGTTATGCATGAAAAAGAAATATTTCGTTGATACACCATGAAATGTTTCTTATCAAAAACCCGTGGATTTTGCAACATCACACGTAATTTGGGATAAAAGTTAAAGCTTTAGCATGTCTTTCACCTGTATTTTCCTGTTTACTATCCGTTAGGTAAAAGTGCACGGCTTTTCGGCAATAATTGCATTTTGTAGAGACAACAATTGAAAATGACTGATTATTTCTATGTCATGTAATCGGAATAATTGGTCATTTTTATAGAAATAATTGAAAACAATCTGCTATTTTTGCATGAAACCAATTCCGAACCTTAGCTTCATTTTCTCCTTCAGATCCGTCAATAAGTAGTCTTCCATCCAGCCGCTAATCTCTTCGTGCTCTTCTTCCGTAAACACGCCAATTTCGTCTTTAAGCTCCTTTGCAAATTTTGTCTCAGGTAATTCATCAGACCCTTCGGAGATATCGCAACCAACTTCGGAACTCGACGTCCAAACAGGTACTCTGTGATCGTCTCCTGGACAGTGGCATTTTGGTGACGACATCAGTTCCGGTATAATGGTCGGTGGACTAAAAGGAACAGGTGTCGTAGTAGATCCTGACGGGAATCTCGGTGAACTCATATCTGAGAATGAACTGGTCAAGCGGCGTCGCAATCTTGAATTGAAGCTGCAGTCTTATTGAAAACTAGCATCTCTTGTGGATTAAAGAAATTCTGCATGTTCTCTTCTTCGACACGTAAAGCACGCCTGCATTCTTCCAAACCAGCCAGTAACAAAGCATAAGGATCACCAATAGAATCCTATTCTTGTTTTCCCATGGGTTTATAATGTTCATATGATTGAAATGAAGGTTGCCTTTCTTGATTCGCCCCATCGTCTTCTTGTACGCCGTGAACGAAAGACCCAAGTGACACTTGTTGATCGACGACGTTGCGAGAACTCGTCAGGTCAACGCTTCGACGTGTGGAAGCGATTTCGTGCCCTGTCGCATCCATACCTCTGCTACCACTGTTAGATTTCCGCTTTGCATCTTGTTCCTCTGTTTGAATAGTCTCAGTATCCTCTGGATGAACTTGCTTTCGTGTTTGTTCTTGCTCCATTTCAGGTACACAAAGATTTCGATGGAAAATAAAACCAGACCAAGACTCCAAGACGAGCAGAAATGGGATCAATAAAACCAATAAAGAACTTGATGGGGCTGCACAATGAACAGACAAACAGTGGGTGATGTTTGGCCTTGCACTTGCGTGTATGCCCGCATGTATGCCTCAGAACCACTCAGGATTTTTAAAGCAACTTCAGTCTGCACTCTGGAAATGCCTGCAACAGTGAATAGTGCCTTCACATCAAGGCAAAAATGGTATATAACAGAAATAAGGTCTCCTGCAAAGATAGTAAAAGAGACGCAAGAAAAATGGATTCTTCATGATAAAAAATGATAGAAAATCACTTTAAATGTCTTCCCAGAAATGTCTGCAGCTCAGAAAAACAAAAATTCATGTCCGCAAACCTCAGTAGGAACTGCCCTGATGACCTCAGATTTCAGTAAGAATTGCCCATAGTGGAAGCGGCGCGCTAACAGGCCAGAGATGGTAAAAAAATGAAGCATTCATATGACCACTCTATGGATGCGAAATTTTATGCTGAGTCTAAAAATAATATTCATTTTATGTGAAAGGACCATATGTTGGAGAAAAATGCAGATTACTAAACAACTCAATCTCAATGAGAATAGCCAAAAAAATAGATAAAGCAAAGGCCAATGCCCATTAAGGTTTGTAACCTCCCAAAAAAAAATAACCGGTTTTTTTTCGATTATTATATTGAAAATAAGCGATTCAATGCGATTATTGTATCTAAAATAACCGGTTGGATGCGATTATTGCATTTGATGGACCCAATTAACCGGTTTTTTCCGCTTAATCGGTTATTTCCGATTGTATTTCGGATTGCACCTAGCAAGGCACACTATTCGAACTACAAAGTGAAAACACAAAGTTTTTTTCACTGATTTGTGACTTCTGTGTCATGTTTTCAAAGTTGTTTTCCAATACAAAACATGTTTCCACTGAACTTTTCTTTAAAAAAAAAATTTCAAAATTTTTTCTTAAAATTTTGTTTTTTCGGACTTTGTTCTGTACCTGAGTGACATCATCGGTGATGTCACCAAACTTTGACATCACTGTTGACGTAGCTTTGTTTTCCTAAACCCATATATTTTTTTCCAATAAAAAAAATCTGCACTGCAATTTCCTTTTCCAATGTAAAATTTTTTGGGAACTATTTTGTCTACTTGTTTTTTTTTGTATATTTTTTTCAGTTGCGAAATGGGACGCCGTGGGAAGAGTGTTGCCAAACCTGCTGCTCCACAGAGACTACCACCAAAGGGTCAAACCGGCAAACCACTGCGAACACCCCATCACTTGGCTCATCCTCATGGACAATCTGATACCTACGAGGTGGAGGACATTGTTGCAGAGAGAATGGCAAAAAATCCAGCTACTGGCATATCAGAGAAGCAGTGGCACGTCCATTGGAAGGGTTACCCTGTTTCAGCCCGGACCTGGGAACCCTTGGAACACCTCAGCGGCTGTGAGCAATTCATCTCTCGATTCAATGAGGAGAGGGAGCCACAAGAACAGGAATATGAACAACAGCGCAAGAAGAAAAAACTGGACGCTGAGCAGTCGGCGGCAACAGAAAGTGCAGAGAGTCTCTCGCAGGCAGCATTAACTTCAGCAATGTTAATTACACCGAATTCATCTTCTCGTCGAACATCCACTGTGTGGCTGACATTCACGGATGCTCCTCTGCCCGGTTTTGCCCAGTGTACCATGCAGAGAAAAGAGGGGCAGCCTTGCAACACAAGAATCAAGCATTGCGGTGGAACGACGAATTTACGCAGTCATCTGGTTGCTCAACAAAAGGAACGGTACACCCAACAAATGGAAAAGACGATTGACAATCAAGCCTCCTTGCAGGTGACAAAGAGCGGGACTGTTGACTTATCCACAGCTCCGAATTGGTCACAGGAGAAGAGACATCGGTCCTGCCGCAAGCTGGCATATTGGCTTTGCAAAAAGAAGAGGCCAGTTCACTTGGTGACAGATCCGGAGTTTCATGATTTTTGTATGGAGATTTCTCCCCAGAAATTTGATTCGTGTTCCGAGAAGGAGATTGACAAGCAGGTACTTGAGATGGTTGCCACAGGAAATCTTTACAACAAGAAGACCGTGTCCAGTTTGAAGGCCGACGGCATCAAACCCAGCATGGCCAGTGACATTTGGAGCGACAGCGACGTATCACTGATGGGAACAATGCTGTACTTCATGGACGCTGACTTGACAGGGTTACACGCTATGCTCATTGGTGCTACCGGTTTTTCAGGTGAACGTCATACTGGTGACAACATTCGCAGACAGACTGAGCTTGATCTGGAATCTGTTGGGCTGACCTTTGAGGATATTCACGCCAAAGTATCCGATCACGGCAGCAACATTCAGAAGGCATGGGGAGGTTTACCTGGTGGTTACTGCACTGCACACACCCTCGAACTTGCAGTCAAGGAATATCTCGAAGCTGACGGTGTTGTGAACGTCGTGAAGAAGACGAAGGGCATGACAACATACTTCCACCGCTCCAGCAATCGTCTGAGCAGACTTTCAGACCTGCAGAAGGAGTTGCAAGTTGCTGTGAATCAACCTCCGCGAACAGGCAATGCTGTTCGCTGGCATTACACACATGACTCCATGAACTGGTTCCATGACCAGAAGCGTATTGTTCAAACGTACGATATCAACTATGGAGCAGAGGCCAGAGACGAAGATGGTCCTTACGCAGACAGTCATATGGACTACAGCGACTTGAAGGTGAATGAACACTCGGAGGCTATTTTGTACCCATCTGCAACTGTGGTGAATGATATCGAGGGGACATTGTATGTAACCTGCTCTCTTGTTTTGCCATCAACGTACATGCTCATCCAAAAGGCACGACAGCCGAATGTTGTTGCTCCATGGGATGTGGCAGTGGTTTTTACACCTGCAGATATGACTCGTGAAGTTGTTCTTGCGCGTCAGTCTTTCTGTGATGCACTTGAGGATCGTTTCATTGCTTCACTGCCCGCACACGTTCTTCGAATGTCTGGAGCCACAGTTCAAAAACTTCCGTTTCTTGAGCGATGAGGAGAGGGATACTGCGGTTCACAATGTCACACAAGAGTGGAACCCGAAATGGAAACCGAAGGCTGCAATGGCGCACGAACCAAAGCCAGCGGCACGAAAGGATGCACGTCCAGGTTTGACCTCTTTGTTGGCTGCAGAATTCGTCGGTAATGTCGCACCACCCGAGCGCAACAATGATTTTCCTCGCGATGAGTTGGATGATTACTTTTCGTTGCCTGTTACACCTGCGTCATTGACTGGTGGCAACAGCACCGTCATCGCTTTCCCTACTTGAACAAGATGGCTCGGCAATACGTGGCGTGTCCTGCGACATCGGCTGGGGTTGAGCGCTTGTTCAATGCTGCTGGGTTGACTTTCTCGGATTTAGCACAAGCAATGAAGGAAGGCACACCGGGAGCCCGGTTGATGGCTGCCTACAATTATAAGCCTCATATGTATGTTGCACCTTGAGCGTTGTTTCCTTTGTGCGACATCGGATGCCGATCGCCAAATGCTACAAGCTTCACTTCTGCTACAGGCGCTGTTTTTGCACGCAGTCTGACGCTAAATGTACATTCAAGGATGTAACATGTAGCATACCATTTGGATCTGTTGTTTTTTTGGTATGGATCGCAATTTCCGGTTCGTGCATTCTGACAAGTTACCTGCAGCAGTGGTCAGGGTTGAGGGTAGCTCAGCGGAAATGCACGGGACCATGAAAATATGGGACACACGTTCAAATCCTGCTGGTAGTAATTTTTTATTACGTAATTCGGGCGCTGCGCTGCGCGATGTTTGGGGCGCGCTTCGCAGCGCCACTTCTGATAAGATAATGATGCAATGGCGATTTTTTTACAAAAATAACCGATTCGATGCGATTTTTTAAAAATTAGCGACGATAATCGGCGATTAACCAATTAATCGGTTAATCGCCAGAACCGGTTACAAACCTTAATGCCCATGTGGCGCTATATTACAAATAGTGTTCAAAGAAGAAACAATGGAATAACAAACAAAAACACAAGGCATATAATATAATAGATAAATCCTCATTGGAATTAAAGTTAAGCCATTAGGTGCCTTTCCGGCCTGGCCAGCCACAAAAGGCGCCGTTCAGTGCAAAAAAAGCCATTAGGTGCCTTTCAACCATATTGGAAGTGATCAAGCTCCATGGATAAAATTTCCCCCAATGTCCCAACCAAACTCGAATAAAGATTAATACCATTGCTCCGTATGAAAGAAATGTTTTGAGAAATTATTGCTCATTCATGGACTTTTAACAGGCCACTTCTCAGATACAAGTTTGCCACTTGGCGTCGCTACTGCCATCTCTTGTTGCATTGACCATCTGAGGTCTTTTCCAGCTGTTTGTACAGTAATGGCCTTCGTTAGGGCCATCTGGGGCTGGCAAAGCCTTGGTGCCACTCACTGCCCCACCCTCAGTGGAATCGAGAGATTTTAGATCCAGGGACTTCAGTTTAGTGCCCCTGGAGTCTCTTGGCCCAGGGTTACAGGTGCCTGGTAGCACTTTTTCTGCCTTTTGGCAGGGCCATTTCTCCATTTTTGGCCCAGGGAGCAGGTTGATCCTGCCAATCAAAACCCACTTTGGGGTGCCGATGAAAGAGGCACAGGCACAGGGCATCATTGGATCATTGTGGATTCATGATGCAATCTAAATGTGCACAAAGTGGAGTATTGAATATGCACAAATAGTAACAAATATGCAGCAATTACTACATTTATGTATCCGCGATGTGAACGCGCGCGCTTGTCTGGTTACACCCCCCCACTAGGACACAACCCAGGGGGGCACACCATGGGGCCGTGGCCGAAAAACCACAACAAGACTAGCGGGTGCCAAAAAAAATAGAAAATGTGGGTTAAGAGCAACCCCAAGGGGGAAGAGAATGGGGTTACGCCACTACGGCATATTCCGGCCCAACCTACGAGGGAGATAGGGGGACTCCAGCAACCTAGGCCGTGTAGACTTAACTACTTCCCCAAGGCGAGAGGTACCAAGGGGTGAAGGCCGCCTAGGAGCTTCACATGGCTCCTCTCCCCACCAAAACACAAGAACATGGGAAGAGAAGCCTAGAGCTAGTAGTGGTTCTACTACCCACGCAAAGGCACAACACTCAGCAACCCCCCCACTAAGCTGAAACTCAGGGGGTTGGCTGAAAATCAGAACTGATTTCTGAAAAAAGAATGGGAGATTCAGAAATGCATGCTGAGATGATGCTAATCATGGGCTGTGGAGGGGGGTTTTTTCTGATGTCCCCACCAACCCAGCTCAGATTTCCCCAAAATCTCTGATTAGGGTGTCCGTTCATAGTTTTGGAGCCAAAAAACAAGGCTGGGCTCCAAACTCCACAAAACAGTGGATTTAGCTTTTGGCACCCCAAAGTGGGTTTTGATTGGCAGGATTGACCTGCTCTGTGGGCCAAAAACAGAGAAAGGGCCCTGCCAAAAGGCAGAAAAACTGCTACCAGGCACCTGTAACCCTGGGCCAGGGGCACTAAACTGAAGTCCCTGGATCTAAAATTTTCCGATTCCACTGGGGGTGGGGCTGTGAGTGGCAGCAGGGCTCTGCCAGCCCCAGATGGCCCTGACGAAGGCCATTACTGTACAAACAGTTGGAAAAGACCTGAGATGGTCAGTGTAAAAGTAGATGGCAGTGGCGACGCCAAGTGGCAAACCTGAATCTGAGAATTGGCCACTGCCAAGGGAAGGACAGACAAGTTTCGACAGTGCCAGAAAGACTGTGCTGACTGGACAGACAGTGCAGTGGATCAAAGATGCAGTGCTGTGCTGACAGTGTGACTGACTGACAGCAAAACTGGAACAAACAAGGGCAGGGCAAACTGATTTTCCCACAGCCCCAAACAATGACTCTTTCTCTCTGCCTCTCTCTCTCTCTCTCTCTCTGTCTCTCTCTCTCTCTCTCTCTGTCTCTCACCTCATGGCAACCGAGCAAGGCCAGTGCCCAGAACTCGGTGCTCTGCAGCAGGGAAAGTGGCTTTCAGCTCACTGTTCCCAAAAATCAATACCATCAGAGGATTAAAGTTAGGTACCAGTGTTTAGGAACTAAGTTAGTTTCTACCCACAAGCTGGGAGGGTTCCTGTCATACCCACAAGCCGGGAGGGTTCCTACTAAACATCTGGCTAGGCTAGGGTGTTGATTACCCACAAGCTGGGAGGGTTCCTGTTACACCCACAAGCTGGGAGGGTTCCTTCGCAGCACCCTAACCTACTAGACCCAACTTCCCACAAAATCTCTTAGATGAGGTTTGGACTTGGGGTTTAAGTCCAAGTACCCCGTGCACGTCTGCACCCAACCCAACTCTCACAGGGTGCACTGCCACCTACAGTGCTGCACCATCAGTGGTGCTTTTCCCTGGAGGTTATTAGCTGGTCTTGCCTCTCCCCACCTCCCTTAGATCCTCTGACCTTTTTGTAGGGAAGTTTTTTAACACAGTTTTTTACACCCCCCAGGATTGGTTACCTAGGCTGGAAACTGGGTGGGGGTGATCAAAGCAATAAACAACCTGTTGCTCCCTGGGAGGAGGCCAAACAGGAGCCTCAGCACTTGGCCTAAGGCTATGTCAGTTAAATTCCCAGCCTCAGCCGTAGGCTGAAGGCTTCTCTTATTTTCTCCTAGGGTCATTGTGATCATAGTTGCTCTAGTGCAACTTATGTTAGATGTTGGTGTGGGGAGGGTTTCCCCGCCCCCCCCGACCCAAAAGAAAAGGTGGTTAGTTGTCACTGCCTTACCTCCTGCGCACCCAAACACTCACGGCGAGCACAAACACACACCAACAAGCGCAAACAAGCGCAAAATCTGTTCCTTGGTGGGGTGGGGGGTACCCAACTAACCACCTCAAGGCAATGACAACCAATGACCCAGGTTTTCACCCAAAACTTATCTCAAGCTCCAAAGGGAGCACAATTCGAAGCGAAGAGAGCCAAAAAGAGTCGACGGACGTCGACTCAACCAAAAACGAACCGAGATTAGAACACCCAACAAGCCCACGCACCTGCCCCCCCAGCCACCATGACAGCAACACCCAAACTGTCAAAAAAAAAAAAGCAGTAGGGCCCAGAATGACCAGGAAAAACAGGTTTCGTAAGCTCCAAAGGGAGCAAAACTCGACGAACGAAACGACGAACGCGTCGAAACTCGACGAAACTCGACGAAACTCGACGACGACGACGAACGAACAAAACGAAACTGCACTGATCCTGCACTAATCCTAGGTCACACTGTATACCTTACCTTAACCTTGTAACCAAAAAAAAGACAAGGATGTGCACAAAAGCGTCGACCCAGGGGGCTTGGCTGTCCCCCTGGGGACAAGCACTGCCGCCGGCAAACAACACAAAGCCCAGGAGGCGCGCCTGGCCTCTCTGGGCACCGGATCTAGCCCCTTTATCTGCTTTGGGGCAAAAACCTCAAATAAATTGAAACAAGGCCCTTCAAGGCCACCAGTCAAATACAAGGCCTGAAAAAGGCCACAGGAGCGCAATTAAAAGGTAAACTAGCCCCTTTATCTGCTTTGGGGCAGCTGCAAAGGCCACTCGTGGGCCATGGAAACAATGGGGCACAAAAAGGCCACTCAAGGGCCAAGGCATGCCATGATGCAAAAGTGCACACAAGTGTGATACAAACACATAATTATTATGTAGCCTCTTGATTATTGCACCCTTCTACCCACAGTGACCTGCTGAGAAGGCAGCCCAAACCAACGAAGGCGATGAACTCGACTCTGCCTCCACAGCACCCGCGAAGTACTGGAAGGCAATGGTCTGGGCAGCCAAACCAGAGATCTCTAACCCATAGTCATCAGGGTACTCAACAGTCAGGTAGTCCAGGATGGAGGCCGCAAAGAAGGCGATGCAAGGGCCCCAAGGCTGGATGCGGGGCCAAACTCGGCAAAGAAGGTGTAGTCGATCATAATGCAGCCCCAACGACTGCAGTGGTCTGGGACAGGGTGAAGGTGAGGGTGAAAAACCCCAAGTATCCCAATAAACTCCCAAGTTGAAGGTAGGGGCACCAGTAGCCCCAAAACCCAAATAAGGCCGTAATGGCCATAGCCCTGGCCAGCCTGCTGCAGAGTAGCGCAGCAGCAGGACCGTAATCAGCAAAAAAAAATTTGCTGTGGCCTCTGCACCATGAAACAGGCACAGGCACAGGGCATCATTGGATCATTGTGGATTCATGATGGAATCTAAATGTGCACAAAGTGGAGTATTGAATATGCACAAATAGTAACAAATATGCAGCAATTACTACATTTATGTATCCGCGATGTGAACGCGCGCGCTTGTCTGGTTACACCGAAAGCTAATTCCACTATTTTGTTCAGTTTGGAGCTCAGCCTTGTTCTTTGGCTCCAAAACTATGAACGGACACCGTAATCAAAGATTTTGGGGAATTCTGAGCTGGGTTGGTGGGCACATCAAAAAAACCCCCCACCACTGCCCATGATTAGCATCATCTCATCATGCATTTTTGAATCTCGCATTTTTTTTTTCAAAAATCAGTTCCGATTTTCAGCTAATCCCCTGAGTTTCAGCTTATTGGGGGGGTTGCTGAGTGTTGTGCAATTGTATTGGTAGTGGCGACACTACTAGCTCTAGGCTTCTCTTCCCATGTTTTTGTATTTTGGTGGGGACAGAAGCCATGTGAGGCTCCTAAGCGGCCCTCACCCCTTGGTACCTCTCACCTTGGGGAAGTAGTTAAGTCTACACGGCCTAGGTTGCAGGAGTCCCCCTATCTCCCTCATAGGTCGGACCGGAATATGCCGTAGTGGCGTAACCCCATTCTCTTCCCCCTTTGGGGTTGCTCTTAACCCACATTTTCTATTTTTTTTTTTGGCACTCGCTTGTCTTGTTGTGGTTTTTCGGCCACGGCCCCATGGTGTGCCCCCCTAGGTTGTGTCCTAGTGGGGAGGTGTAACCACACAAGTGCGCGCATTCGCATCGCGGATACATCAATGTACTAATTGTTGCATACTTGTTCCTATTTGTGCACACTCATCATTTGATTACATGCACATTTTGATTCCACAATGATAAGTTTCAATGCAGTCTTACATCTGAAGCACCGTGCTGACACATCAAGTCCCTACAAAACCAAAGTGAGCTCATCTAATCCCCCGAATTGTGCAAGACGGAAGTACAAGAGATTGCATTTCGATCTTTGATCTTCATGTTTGCAAAAGGAGGGTTGAAGATGTTTGAAACCAGAAAAAGCTAATTTTTCATTATTTATCGTTTTTGCACCTTTTGACCCTTCATGGCACGATGCATTTTAGTCCTTTTTATCTTGGACCAATTGATGAAAGAATATGCTAGGCTTGGTTGGGGGGGTGCGTAGCGCCCCAACAGCCAAGCCTAGCCATGTAACATACACCAAACTTGAGTTTTTTTCTTTGAAATTACTTAATTTTTTGAGAGTACCATGGCTAAACGAATGAAAGGAGTTCCTGTACTACCACTCCCATGCTGCCTTCACCTTGCCCACGGCCAGATACCTTTTTTCATCCTCAAGGGTCGGTTTTACGCTTTAAACAATCTTGATGGCTAACTTCAGCTACGTACTTGCTTGGAAATTTTGCTTCTACTTACGAAGGTTACAGTTGTATAGGGTTTTCTTACTAAACAATGCTTCCTTCCTAGGACTCAACTTTGATGTATTTGCACGACTGCCCAAGCCTACCAGTAAGTAGGCTATACTTCCTTCCAATCTTGCTGCATGCTTTTTGACCATCGTCCCTGTCTGCATAACTGTACCCCTAGGCTTATGAACGGCACCAAAGCACTGCAGTCATCCTCCAAAAGGATTCGCGCATGCTTTCCCCCTCCGCCCTTCCTTGTTGGTTTGGATGCTGCCCATCTAACAAGCACTCAGATCGTTGCCGCGACAGTAGTGCAATTGGAGTAGTGTTGAAAGTAATGCAAATCACTTGCACCGTCAGATTCTGATGCAAAGACAATAGTATTAAATCAGGCACGCTAGGCAAATTTCCCACTTGAAAGTACCGCTTGACTTGCAACTCAGGGTTGGCAAGTCCGCACTTGGTCCATATCCTCCCTTTTTTCCAACCAGCCGAATAGGTCAGCAAGAGTGGTTGGGCCAAGTCGCAAGCGATTCCTGTCTCCGCATACCAGGAAACGTCAGTTGTCAGGGCATCTCAGGTTCTGCCAAGTGTCAACTGACGTTATTCCGTTTTAAGTTTTGTCAGTCGTAGTCAGAAGCCTTTTTTCCCCACAAGCCTTTCTTCGCTGAAACTCTTGGCCAACGATTCGTGGGCGTTCTGTTCTTTGGCCAGAGGCTCACCAGGCGATGGCAGACGAGCACAAGGCAAGCCCGAAAGTTTTGACGTGGGGTAACCCAGAACACCTAACCAAAAAAAAAACCTTGGGCAGAGACGAAGTGCAGAAACAACGGAATTGACAAAGCAGACATCTGCAGATAACTGTCTGCTGAGTAAGCACAGGCGCACGGGAAGTAATTTTGTGCCGCCTTCTCTTGTTTCTGGGCTGCAGCTGAAGGTTATCTGGCAAGCCACCTCCTCATCTGTTGTTAGCAACTTTAATCCCACCATGAGCGGAGGAGAGTGCTACAGCTGTGGGCAACCCGGGCACCTTGCGCGTGACTGCCCAGATGGTGACGGAGGTGGCAAGGGCAAAGGCCGCAGTGGCAAGGGTCGTTTTGGTCGTGGTGGTATTTGCCACAACTGCCACAAGCCTGGGCACTTAGCCCGCGACTGCACCGAGGAGAGCACCTGTCACAACTGTGGGAAGCCTGGACATCTTGTCCGTGACTGCACGGAGGAGGGCACCTGCCGCAATTGCCGCAAGGTTTTGTGTCTTGCTGCGTGGAGAGGGAGGGGCACTTTCATTGGGCGCAGGTCTGCGTTTGTATTTCCTATTTCCTATTTCTATTTCCTCATTTTCAGCCTGGTCACATCGCAAGAGACTGTCCCGACGCCAAGAACGCCACAGAGGGCAACTGCTTCAAGTGTGGAGAATCAGGTCATTGGGCTCGTGACTGCACAGCAGGAAACGCTCAGCAGTCAGGCGAATGCTTCAAGTGTGGCAAATATGGGCATTGGGCCCGCGAGTGCCCTGAAGGTGGCAGCGGAGGTGGCAAAGGGGGCGGCAAAGGGAAGGGCAAAGGCAGCGGCGGCGGCGAGTGCTTCAACTGTGGGAAGACTGGTCACTGGGCTCGTGATTGCAACTACACCGCTTGAAGTGGAACTGCCAGGTCTACATCTTGCGCTTTCCCGTTTTCCAGCAGTTAATCAATCGTAGTTGCGCCTTGTGCGGCTTGTGACGTGTGAGGTGGAAGTTCTTCAAGCAGCGCTCTAATAATGCCCGGTGTTGCGTTTATCGTCCCCCTCGCAATCTGTGACGGTTGTTGAGACATCAAGTGTTCCCATCCGTTGCAGGTCCGTGGAGACGGTTTTCTTTGAACCGTCATCAGTAAAGATCAGACCTCCTTAAAGTTGGCCTTGCTTGGAACCCAAGTTCCAAGAGGAAGAGATGCAGTGGTTTGACACTTTTTGCGTTTGGGTTGTCGCTTGTGCCTATGACAACCCGCCCCCACAGTTTAGCCCCTTGAATTTTGGGCAATGCACGATCCTGCTTGCTCTGCTTTGTCTGGATGCAGTGTTTGGTCGCCTGGAGCAGGAAAGACGTGCACGAGAGAGATATATATACATATATATATACATACACTGGAAAACGTTAAGTATTGTGAAGGGCCCAACGGACAATGTCTAGCTATTCCTCTGATTAATCTCGGCTTCAGCAGTTTAAACCACCGTTATTCCAACTGGCCAGCAGTCCTACGGAGGGACGCTGCACTTGTGACAGCGATGCGACGCCTGGGTGGGTAAGACAGATGGCCTGTCAGTGTTTGGGCAACAATGGCAAGGAGTGTAGAGTCAGTATTCAATTTAACCGGAGCAACCAGCAGCCGCAGCAACCAGCAGCCGCAGCAACAACCAGCAGCCGCAGCAACCAGCAGCCGCAGCAACCGCAGCCGCAGCAACCAGCAGCCGCAGCAACCGCAGCCGCAGCAACCAGCAGCCGCAGCAACCAGCAGCTGCAGCAACTAGCAGCCGCAGCAAGCACAAGGATGCACCATGAATTGGTGCCTCAGAGACGAGCCAGCCAGCCAGCCCAGTGCTGGTACTTGTGTGGCAGTGACTCAGCACCAGTTTCTCACCGCTTTCATTGTTCTTAGCAGTGGTTCACCTGACCACCATCCCAAAACATCACCTCAAACCACCATTGTACCCTATATGCCTACCATTATACCCTGCATGCCCAGGACACCTCATATCTGACACCCCATTGCGTTCTTCCCCACACATCATCATCTTACACAGCACTGTTTTGAGACAGACGGACGTAGTACGGCAGTTCTGCGTGCAAATTGCACTGGCCTGAGCTTTTGTGCCACAGATCATGCCCTGTGACCAGCGAAAGGTACTCGGATGGGAGAAGTTGGATTGAACCATAAGACACAATTATTTCAATTTGAACACGAACATATCAAACATGGAATCGTTTGAAGCATTAAGACTAGTTACCATCATCCTCTGGAAGAAGGTGACAGTGGGCCAAACTCACAGCAGGCCAAACGCACGTTTCAAATTGGTTGTTCACAGAAATTTTTGCCATGATCAGAATTGATTGCTAGGTGAATATCTGGGAGCCATGCAGCAGTTTTTTGGACACGAAATGTTTTGATCCCAGATCCAAGACAAGGTTTCGTCAATAATTGGGTTTGTTTCAAGTATTTCGGATCTCATTCAATTCATGGTGAAGTATTGTAATCTGCTGCTTCGTTTCAGGTACATTTGTCAATTCCTGACCTTTGCAGCATCTCAGGTTTCTGTGTTTGTTGCAAAAGTTGGAAAGATAATTGTTGATTTCACCAATTTGCGCACAAATAGCAGATGCAGTGGGGTTGATGCCACCGAAAATCAGCATGGCCCATGACAACAATTTTCTGGGCAAGTTATAAATCACCCTGAAGAGAGGTTGTTAGAGGAGATCAGTTTTCCTTTCTGTTGGGATGCAGTGTGTGAGGTAGGGAGCCCCCATTTGTTTGAAATTACACTCTCAATCCACGCTTTGTTGCGTGGCCCTTTGAGTTGGGGTTATCTCAGGGCACCAGGTGGCTGTCTTGCTGCTTTGGAACTTTCCAAAATGCGATGCACAATTTCTGTAACCGAAGCACACGTGACAAGTGCAATTTCACATCAACTTAATGCAAATGAAATATGCAAGGCGAACGAGGGAAAAGATTTGCAAGATGGACAATGGCACGAATTGGCGGATGTGTTCTCACGAAACGAAACGAAAAAAAGTTGTGCCGGCCTAGGGTGCATCACCAAGCTGCGCGGTGCGTTTGCAAACTCTTGCATTTTTGGAAGCGGAGAATTTTCTCGTTGCACAACCCCGAGACTGATAATGGTTTCCAATGTCAGGTCGTGCGGCAAAGTGGCCCCCATGGGGACATGCCGCATGACTACGGAAAGCCGTTGTGCAACCATCTGAGGTGGTAGATCTTTACATTGTCAATGCCCCACACGGTCACACTTCACACCGTTCTCATGTGCTACATTGCTAGGGCTATTGCATTGCTACCGAGGAGCGTGTCATCGACTTGTACCACAACATCGTCCGCCATGCCGTCGTTGACTTCCGATGCCAGCGGCCACGCCAGCCCGTCGCCCACGCCGATTGCCACGCGTCCGGCCAGCTTTTTTCTCTTTCCGGCACAACACCTACTGCAGAGTGTGCTTGCGGTCATGGCTTTGCGTTGATGATGTTTAGTTGGTGTACCGAAGCAACTGAAGCACCCCGGCTACACCACCACCACAGCCCATTGGACGTCCATCAATGTTCAACGGAGTCGGTGATGCGTTGGTTCTGCACTTTTCTCCGGATTCGTTGTGGATAGTGGCGACCGCATTTGTCAACAATATTTGGAGGCCCATAGGCAAATTCTAAGCTGCAACCCATTCCGCCGCGGGTGTAATCGCCGTCAAATGGCAGTTGTATTCCGGGCTCATTAGTCACTGCCAAGCACCTATTGTTGTTATTGTAGTTATAGTGACATACACTGTATAACTATGACACTCACCTCCCAACCGTAGGATTCCTCTTTGGGTTATGGATGACAAATATGGTCAAGCTGCCTCCGACGACAAGGGTGAAGAGCCCGTCGAGAAGGGGCTAGCAGAACCCGCGCAACCTCTTGCTGCAAAGCGGAATTTGAGTGGTTAGGAACCTGCTCCAAATAAAAAGAAGACTGCTGCTAAGCCCGCAGCCGCGAAAGCCATCACAGGTGGAGATAGTGACAGAAGCGATGGAGAGGAGGAGCATGAAGAGGAGGAGGAGGAGGAGGAAGAAAATTTCCAAGCAAAGAAGGCAAAGAAGGTAGCAGAGAGATCGGTGACCGAGGAAGCAACTGGTCAGGACCGTGGTACCATTAGAGCTATATTCAAGCAGCCAGCCCGTCAGTCGGCACCAAGAGAAACGCATGCAAAGCCGGCTCCGAAGGGTAAGACATTAGGAGCTGAATCCTTGGGCAGCAAGTTGGCAACTGCCCCGAAGAAAAAGTAATTTCTTCATTTGTTGTCATATATTATGCAAGAATGCTCGCGCAAGACATCGTTCCTCGACGACCTTTTTGCTGTCACTTTGTGCAGCATGTTTCACCGTGTGTCGCGACTTTGTAAGCTTGCTTTGAGAAAGAGTTTCTGATGTCTCTTGCTTGTTGTTGATATTGAAAACCTTGATTGCTTTTCAAAAGATGTTTCCCCAAAACTGCAGAAATGTAAAGTCCATGAACAAGGAACACCACAAACAGGATCAAAGTCAGAATTGTGATTGTATTCCTCCAAATCAAAGCATTGTAAGCAAAGAGGGGCTGCATATAGACAAATGAGGAATCAAATATGCAACTCAAATGGTTTTATAAACAAACAAATGATTTTATGTGAAAACTGGCATGACTCAGGCCTCCAAGATAGCACCAAGCACTTCATGTGCACTCTTTTGGATGAAATGGAGTTGGTAAGGAATCTGGCGCATAGGAGTTAGGCCAGACACAGAAAATGACTTGGCCAAGCAACTGAATTCAGAAACATTTACAATCTGGAACCACAATAAGTATTAGTAACATTTGAGTATAGGGGTCCTGAGGTGGGAGACCACTAGGCTTAACCTACAAGGCCCAAGGCATGAAGTGCCTACTTTATTTCGGTATAACCTCCATGAGGGATGATACCTCCGCTCCTCTGAGTGGTAGGGGTGAACTTCATGGGGGAGCTAGGGTTTCAACCCTAGGTGCCGAGAAAGTGTACTTAAAGCTTCATAAGAGAAACAAAAATGTTTAAGTGTTAGTCCAAGCACTTCCTTAGGCAAAAAGGGGGGCTGTAGCCTGGATCAAGGACCCCAAGAAAGACATGGTAGTGACTTTTTCTTACTCCACCCTGGAGTACTAGTTAGCTAAGCTAGTAGGACCAAGGAAAAAGGCTCAAATTACCCTGAAATTACCTCAGAAAATGATGTAAACCTTCACAAAACCTCCTCATCAGTTCATAGAAGCTGTTCACACTGCTGGTACCCTTTAGAAACAGCGTGATGTACCGTGAATGATGTCCCTTCGAAGGGGCATTCCTCAAAAGTAGCCGGCGTGGGCGTAAACTTTTGGAAAAACAGTTTTGGGGTAGTGGGGCTTGAACCCATGACCTCCTCCCTAGAGTCTGCATAGCTACCCACTAGGGTATGATCGACCGCTCTAATGCGGACGGTAATCGCTGTATAAACAACGTATTTCAGTAATCGTCCTAACCAACGGCCAGGGCGGAGCAATACTCCTCATGGAGCCCACAAAACTCCAGGAGCTGAAAAAAATAGAAATGAAGACCAACAGGGAGTAAATCCTGTGGTTTGACGAAAGGTTGAGCGACCTAACAAGTCAAATCGCCAAAAAGTGACGACAAGATGTTAGAAATCGTCATTTATAGGCCCAAACTCAAAGTCGCAGACAAGCGCAACAGAGCCGCGCCCAAAAAAGGGGTTAAGGGCACTACAAGGCACTCGAGCAGAGAGGTGTGTGCCGTGCCTTGACAGTGAGAAACCATCAAAATTTTCATATAACATAGGCACAAACCTCAAAAACACAAACAAAAGGAAGAGCAGGCGAAAAATTCGCCTCGCAGGTATGCCAGTGTCACGACACACGTATGCATTGTGTTCGTCGTGGTTGTTTCGTTAAAACGTTAGGGTTGTCTCCGTCGTGTCTCCGGGGGGTTGGGCGACTCCTGCATTCCCTCTGCACAGGCAAAAACAAGGTTGTAAGGTATGCTCGACGAATGGTGCACGTAGTGCGCACGTAGGGTTAGAGAAGATGACGTGCTCGCGATGCATGTGCCGGATTCCGACATACACACATTGCCACGCTTCCTTGTGCATGCACCCACCTTCCCTTCTCTTCACAGGTCCAAAGGAGAAGTGTGTGCTCGTGTTTGCGTCGTTTGTGCGTTAAAGTAGGGTTGTCTAAGACGCTTAGGCTTGTTTTGCGTCGTGCCGTCGTCTCTCATTCGCCATTCCCTGTTCTCCTTTTCGCGGATGACAACCCAGGCACAACAGGAAGAATCGTGCAAGCCACACGATGCAATCCAACTCTTAGGGTTGTTTATAACTCGCAATAGGGTTGTTTAAACGCTTAGGTTTGTTTTGCGTTCGCTTCACTTCGGCATTCACACGATGCATGGTGAGTAAGGTAGGTAAGCCTAGGAGGAGCACACCTTCTGGTTGAGTCAGTGTGGTTACAGTGGTTTTGGTCTCGCCTACCTTCCGTGCATGCGTGCACACGATGCATTAAGGGGATTTGACAGTAGGCCACGCGCTGTGCACGCGGTATGAACCCTTGCCACGTTACCCAGGGCTTCGCCCTACGTTCCCTAAGGGAAGGGGCGAAGTCCTTAAGCTTGCTTGCTTGCAACTGGGTTCAGGAACAGTGTATTATAGGGCACACTAAGAAGCGTATAATACGTGGAGTGTGTCTTGGTTCCTCCGTCTTGAGCCCAGTCCATCGGCCTCTGTTGTACAGGTGGGAGGGTCAGGGTGAACTGGTGCAGTCTCTTGAGCCGTGCTAAAATATACAGCGCTGATCACACAAGCAACAAGCTACGACTCAGCCAGGAGTGGCAAGCGTAGCCCGACATCTTCAACATTCACGCTGTGCACGCAACAAGAGCACCCCTTCCCTCCAAGCCCTAGCAGGGAAACGCGTTCCGGCGTCCCTGTTAGGCCACAGAAGCTTAGTAGCTCTGTGTTTTCTTGCACTCTCACAGGTGAGCCCCTAGGGCTCTTGTCTTCATCCTCAACGCCACCCACTAGAGCGTGCGTGTAGGAGTGGTAGTCCTGCGTGGGGGCTTGAGCCAGTTGCAGTAGCGCTTGCCCACCAGGATGGTGCCACTGTAGGGTGTGTAGTACCTGTAGTGCATGTCTCACTGTCCCACCCGTTTCTTGCAATTTTAGCAGGGTTGGTGGGCCGTGGCAGTGGTTAGGTCAGCGTTTTGGCCACTTAGCAAAATGGCGTTTTCATGCCTTCATAGCCTTTGGCCACTCCTCCCTTTAGTAGTCAGGTAGGTAGGAAAAACAATAGCCGGATTAGTACGCTGGGTATTCCCCCAAGGTTTTGCGCCAGCACCGAAATTGCCCGCATAGGGGAGGGGAGACCCGGGGCGTACCCCGTGGCATCAATAAGACAACCCTCCAGGTTTCGCAAGCGTGCAGACTTGGGTATAATTAGGACACCACTTTTGCAACTTGCTCTTAGGACCTCAGGCATAGCACACTCACACATACCTAGGCAGACATGTATAGCGACCAGGTTAGGAAGGGTTGAACCCCATGGGTCTGTACTAGTTAGGGGTCCTAACTGTGGGCACGCTTGTCCCCAAGGAGGATGAACACACCTTGCTTGTCATTCCCCCTTGGTCATTATGATAGCTAGCCACGGATCATCGTTGGCTCCCCAAGGTCATAACATCAGGGCAGGTCCCATGGCACACATGGTCAACAAGGCAAACACTCGCTGGTTGGCTGCAAACCTGATAAGCGGCCATCTGGCGCATTCTGGTAACCATAGGCATGGGGCCAACCAGAATATTCCCCTTCCCAACTTTTCACATCTGGATTATTGGGGCTGTCACGACTTACTCAACGCTCTCCAATCCAACACCACCTACTCTATCATCTATACCGACGGATCGGACGACCCCAACTCTTCCAACCCCTCTGGATCAGCCGCAATTATCTCCCTCCAACCCAACGACCACACTATCATTACCTCCCCCTCTCCCCTCAAAGGGTCATACCCAGCAGAAATCTATGCCATCATCATCTCCCTCCTCTACCCTCAACTCACCACCCTCCCCCAACCGATCATCTTCGCCATCGACAACTTGAGCACATGCCTCACCCTAAATACCCTCCTTCACTTTCACTCTCCCCCCTTCACCACTAGCAACAACTCCTTTGCTCTTTAGTACAACCTCATATGGCATCTTCTCCAACATCTAAAACACATCGCCATCCTTTTCACTTGGATCAAAGGACATGCCGATTTCCCCGGCAATGACGCGGCGGACAGTGTCTCCAAATGGAGCACCACCCACTTCGATTACCTTCTCTCCCCCACAACTTCCACAAAACTGGCCATTAACCAAACTCCACTTCCCGGCAAAATAAGCTCTAAACTCACGAAACATCAACTCCCAACCCATCAACACAACAACATTCACCTCTCCCTTAGTAATCACTTCTTTCTCAAATCCTCGTGGTTCTCCACTTTCACCTTTAAGTGGGTGAATGGCCTCTTCTCTTGCAAGGGCTACCAACCCCACTTCATCCTCAACACCTACCTGTGCCCTCTTTGTAACCACCACCACCCCTTAGACCCCATCACCTTCATCACCGAATGCCACACTACTAACGCAATACGGAAAAAATTCTTCAACACTTGGAATGGGCACTTCCACAACACCATCATCACTTGGTGGGCCACCGCTTCCAAAGTCACCGCCGCAACTTCATTCGAACCCTCATACCCAACACACTCAGCAATCAATTACGCACACCCCCACCAAACACAACCTACTACTCCAACATCAAATCTCTTCGTCAAGCCCTAAAACATCGACAAAAACCTCTCACAACCCTCCTCAACGAAACCAAACAATGGCTCATCGACAACCCCATCTCTAACCTTCATCAGTTATCTCCGACGACCACCTCCAACCCCTGGAACGAATCTTTTTCCATTTACAGCACATCATCCACCGCTCCCCACCCACTACACTTTCCATCCCCTACCAACAAAGAACCAACCAACAAACGACCTCACTCTAAACGCCCTACCACAAAACCGAAACCCCCCACCAAAACTTCAGCCATACAACTTCAACACTTTCCGCCTCAACCACTACATCCTCACATCATCAACCGCATACCTCCTCCAAATGACACTTAACCTCCAGTCCCATCCTTCAACCCCAACGCATACACTCGCTTCACCAACGGCACTCTCGTCTTGTCAACAAACAGCAAACAAACAACAACCAACAGCCAGCAGCCAACAGCCAGCAACAAACAGCAAACAACCAGCAACAGCAACAGTCAGCAACCAGCAGCCAGCGACCAACAACCAGTAACCAGCGGCCATCAGCCATCAAACAGCACATCAACCACCCACCGCCTCCCTTCTACAGTAGGAAACTTCTAGCGACAACAGCCAGCAAACACCCCCCCCCCCCAACCACTCTCCCCAGACACCCCAGACATTATCCCCCCCCCCCCGGCTTCTTGCTCCCCTCTTCCGACACTCCTTCGACCTGTATCAGCAAGCAAGTAGCACCTAGCTACCATCCAGCAGCAAAATCCAGCAACCAGCAGCCAGCGACCAGCAGCCAGCAGTCCTCAGCCAACGACAAACAACAGCAGCAGTCAACATCCAGCACCCAGCAGCCATGAGCAACCAGCCATTAAACAGCAGCCGCCAACACCCACCAACACGCAGCCAGCAACCAACAGCCATCTGACACATCAGCCTTCACCCGTCACCCACCTACACGGCAGGACACAACACCGTCACCACACTGCACCACACTGCACCACTGTATGCACAGCTCTGCGCACCAGGAAACCTTACCGATCCATTGAGTCTTTTTTGTTTGAGCCATCAATTGGAATTTTTCTTTTCTATTTTTTTTTTTCAGGACCACTACGGCAAGAGCGCAAGACTTGAGCAGAATGAAAGGGCTTTGTACTTTAGTAATTCTCAGATCAGCTACAGGGCCCCAGACTGATTTCAGGCAAGCCAGAATGTTCCAGTCTGCTTTACTTTTTGCCCCTGCACTTGCTCGCTTCTCTTCGCTCAATCCACTGGTCCATTTCTCCATTATATCATCTTTTTGTTATTTTGCCTTGGTATAGGCTATATATCCCTTTGCATCTTTCACCGAAATGGCCTCCACTAGTATTTTAACCTTTTCAGGCCCATGGTGCAGTTCATGCAGTGTTTTCACCCTGACTTGGTTTGTAAATACCCGCGGCTGTCCTTCGGAGAACTTCCGCTCACCATGAACGCTCATTTTGCCCATGGTTAGGCCGCTTTGGTGCAATGCTTTGGGCGGGGGACCGCCATGCCTCAAAAAAAAAAATAGGCATGGGGCTGCAGGGCACAGCCATGGTTGGTGCAGTGCTCAGAGTGCTCACCGACCTTGGGAGGTTAGTTCCTCTTCTTACGGTGCGACAGGGTCTGAGCACGGGTTAGCAACTGCCCCTCCTTTCTCTCAAAGAGGTAGGAACGAAAGATGGGGTTGATACCCCAATCTGGCTGTATGAAGGCTGACATAGGCTCCCACGTAGCCTCTGATAGCCCATAGCCATCCCACACGGTCAGGAATTTCCAGCCTTGTTTATACTCCTGGCGTGCAATACGTGCAACCACGTAGTAGCCATCGACTGCCATTTCCTCGGCAGTCATCTCCTCGAGTTCGTCTGCCTCCTTAGGGGTGGCAGCGTTCTCCACGTCGATACGCTGGAGCTCACTGTCAGGCAAGCGCCACTCATCCCAGGATATTTCATCAGGGGAGTGGTAGTGTCTGAGTTGCTTAGGAGCACACAGCAGCTCCCCTCCTAGACGGGGGCTGCACCTCACATGGATCCTGGATCCATCTATCCTAATAATACGATAGGGCCCAAAGTAGGGGTCCTGCAAACAGTTGCGGGGCCATGTGGGCAATCGTGAGTGGTGTACAAGCACCAGGTCTCCTACCTTGAAACTGGCAGGACGTCTCGTGCGGTTACACCGGGTTACTTCGCGTTCTCGAACGCGTTTCAGGTTAGCTCTGGCCCTGTTAGCCAGGTCCTGCCGGTGCTCTAGCCAGTCCCCAACTGGGCTCTTATAGTCCTCGGGGAAAGGGGTTTTGAAAAACCACGCAGAACGCCCCCCATTGAACAGTTCGTGGGGGGTATAGCCGGTTGAAGAACTCTCTTTGGAGTTCATGGCCAGAACGGCCCGGGGCAACAGGCCTACCCAATCTTTGGTGCGCTCCTGTTTCATCAGAATCCTCAGATTCTGCTCCACCACACGATTCTGTCTCTCACAAAGAGGGTTAGACGTGTGCGTGTAAGGTACACCTGTGGTTACCTGGACTTTCAGGGCGTCCAGCACTCGCTTGTACCAACCGGTATCACTCGGGCTGCGTACATCTTCATCGGAGTGGATCTCCTTAGGCGCCCCATAGGGCTCAAACCACTCCTCCACCGGGATCTTCACAGTCTGCTCTCCTGTGATCTTCTTGTGGCAGGGGAAAGCACGTGTGAAGCGGGTTAGACCACAGGTGACAACCAAACAACTATCATAGCCACCAAATTTAGGCAGACCGTGGATGAAATCCGCGTACAACAGGGAGTTAGCACAGTAGGGTATGGGGAGACTGGAGACCAGTCCTCTGTCACGTGAGTCGCTCTGTTTGCTGGCGTGACAGTCACAGGAGTCCACTATGGACTGCATACGGGCACGTAGTTCAGACTGGGTTAGTCGGCAGTAGAAACGCTCACTGAAGAAAGCAGCACACGGGTTGCACCCTGTGATCCCGGAGCTGTGGTGTGCCCTCTGCAGACAGCCGTCCAGTCGTGCCTCACGCACAACTATGCGGTCCTCATAGTATAGGTACTGGTTATCTTTATACCAGCGGTCGCCATCTATTAGGCGTGCCCCTAGGCCATCACTGAGGGTACTGAGTACACATTGGTACTCAGCCTGGTAGTCTCTGAGGCTCCAGCCCTCCAGTACACCTGCTGTATGCATGGATAGGTCCAGCTGGACATCCATACGTTGGAACGCCTCTTTGGCCAACGCTTCAGAGCTCTCGCCTAGGAGGGCGTCGAAGTTATTACGCGAGATGTAGTCAGCCATCTCGTTCTTTATACCTGGTATATGATGAACGGTAGAAAGATGTCCTTGAATTATGCCCTAGATATTTTGATGTATTCCTGCAGGTTTTGTAGTTGAAAACCCCAACCAAAGCAGCAAGTACAGCAAGGACAGAATGTGGATCGAATCAATGATTGGTTTTGGAATCCAGTGTAACACAGAAGGGCTGCAGATAGACAAAGCAGGTTTATACACATAGATTCAATCACCAATGGATAATACAAAAGATTTTATATGAATATCGGTCTGTCTCTTGCCTCAGAGGTTGCATTAGGCACTTCATGTGCACTCTTTTGGGTGAAATGGTGCTGGTTAGGACTGAGGGGCATAGATGTCAGGACCACACAGAAAATGACTCGGCCAAGCAACTGAATTCAGAAACAGTTACAAAGTAGGACCACAATAAGTGGTAGAAACAATTGAGTATAGGGGTCTTGGGGTGGGAGACCACTAGGCTTAACCTCCAAGGCCTAAAGCATGAAATGCCTGTTTTATTTCGGTATATCCTCCATGAAGGAAGGTACCTCCGCTCAGTTGAGTGGTAGGGGTGAACTTCATGGGGGGCTAGGGTCACAACCCTAGTTACTTTGAGAAAGTGTACTTTAGGCAACAAAAGAGAGATAAAAACACTTAAGTTTGTCTTAGCATCAACAAAGGGTTTTAAGGGGGGCTCAGCCTGGATCAAGCCCTCCAAGAAAGACATGGCAGTGACTTTTTCTTACTCCCCCCTGGAGTACTAGTAGATCAAGCTAGTAGGACCAAGGAAAAAGGCTCAAATATTCCCAAAATTACCTCAGAAAATGCATTAAACTTACCAAAAACATCCTCATCACTTCATAGAAGCCTATCACACTGTAGGTACCCTTGAAAAGCAGTGTAATGTACCGTGAATGATGTCCCTTCGATGGGGCATTCCTCAAAAGTCGCCGGCGTGCGACGAAAACCTTTGGAAAAAGTTTGGGGGTAGTGGGAATTGAACCCAGGACTCCCTCCCTAGAGCACATATGCTTGCCCACTAGGGTACAGTCGACCGCTCTAATGCGGACGGCTTTCGCTGTATAAACAGCATTTTAGTATACGTCCTGACCAAGGGCCAGGGCGGAGCAATTCTCCCAATGGAGGACACAAACCCCCAGGAGCTGGAAAAAATAGAAAATGTAACCAGCAGGGAGTGATTCCTGCGGTTTAGCGGAAGGGGTTGCGATTTAGCAAGTGAAATCGTTAAAAATCGACGAAACCACGCGGGAAATCGTCATTTTTACACACAACTCAAAGTCGCAGACAAGCGCAAAGGAAGCGGACTCCAAGAAAAGGGTTGCGCAAGCGTAAACGGCTTTTGGAAAAGAAGGTATGAGCCGTAGTTTTTAATGTTCTAATGGAAATTTTTGCACAGTTGCATCAAAACTTTTATAAACTTCAGAGTCAAGTATTCATATTCAGCCCACACCACAGAGCAGGTCATCAACCCATCTCTCAGGTATGTCTGTGTCACCTCACACTCACGCATTGCATTCGTGTTGGTTGTCTCGTCAAAACGTTAGGGTTGTCAACGCTGTGCTTGTTGGGGGGTCGGGTGTTCTTCTCTCGTGCTCTGCACAGGTAAAAACAGGAATGAAAGGTATGTGATGCGAATGGAGCGCGCAGCGCGCACGTAGGGTTAGAATATGCGCTGTGCTCGCGATGCATGTGCCTAATCGAGGCATCCACACGCTGTGACGCTTTACCTGTACCTCAAATTCACCCTTGGTTTCTTCTTCACAGGTAAGTAAAGAAAGCGTTTGTTCGTGTGCGGCCGTGGCGTTAAAGTAGGGTTGCTTAAAACGCTTAGGCTTGTTTTGTGTTCGTTTCAATTCGGCATTCTCACGATGCATGGTGAGTAAGGTAGGTTAGCCCAGGAGGAGCTCACCTCCTGGTTGAATCAGTGGTTCAGCCTCCCTTCCCTGCGTGCACATGATGCATTAAAGGGTAGGCCACGCGAATTGCGCACGGTAAACCTTGTTTAGGTTACCCAGAGGCTCCTCGGTGCGTTCTTTAAGAGAACCTGAAGAGTCTCTTAAGGCTTGCTTGTTTGACAGGGGAGCTGATCCGTCAGCGTGTTTGCGGACAGTGTATTATAGGTCACACTGAGAAGGCTATGATACCTGGAGTGTGGCTTGGTTCCTCCGCCGCAAACACCCCTTCATTTGCCTCTGTTGTACAGGTGGGAGAGGTTAAGGGTGATTGGTGCACGCAGCAGCTGCCTTCGGTGGCTATCCATTTTTCTGCCCCACCAAAACAGGGGCGCTGATCACAAATTAAATCATTGTGCCTCAGCCAGTACTGGCGAGGGCAGTTCGACTTCAACGACATCTGCGCTGTGCACGCAACGAGAGCACCCCTTCCCTCCAAGCCCTAGCAGGGGAAACGCGTTGTGGCGTCCCCTGTTAGGCCACAGCTGCTTAGGAGCGATGTGTTCTCTTGTCTTCTTCACAGGAGGGCCATTAGGGCCTGAGTGAACTTCGACAGCAGCACCCAGTAGCGTGTGTAGGGGTTAGGGTCAGAAGGCCTGGCAGGAGTGGAGTGCAAGTGATGAGTGCTCACCCTGCCTTCGAAGGCCGGTGCTGGCGTTAGTGAGTGTAGTGTAGTGGTGTCTCCTGTCCCGCGTGCTTTTCCTCGTGGGCAGGGGAGTGCGTTAGCTTTTGGCCTGTAGCAAAAATGGGCGTTTTGTATGCCCTTAGCACACTTGGCCACCCCTCCCCTCTAGTAGGTAGGGCTTTTGCCGTCTCACCCCAAGGATAGGCGCCAGCACAGAAATTGGGCGCCATAGGAGTGGTAATAGTACCTGATCAGGACCTTCGGTCCGACGTCAGCGAAGCCCGGTCTCCGGGAGGCACGCTGGGGAGAGAAGTGAGACACATACAGACATACGTAGCACACTTAGGGGTATGGTAAACCCTGTAAGGAAGGGTAGAATCCCATGGGTCTGGACCAGTCAGGGGTCCTAACTGTGGGCTCGCTTGTCCCCAAGGAGGGAAGACACACCTTGCCTCATAACACCTTGCTTGTCATTCCCCCCTGGTGTAGTAAGCCACCGTTCTTCGTTGGCTCTCCAAGGTCATTACATTAGGGCAGTACCCATGCAACACATGGTCAACAAGGCACACACTCGCTGGGTGGCTGCAATCTTGATAAGCGGCCACCTGGCTCACGCTGGAAACCATAGGCATGGGTCTGCAGGGCACAGACTGACACAGGGAGATTAGTTTCGCTTCTTACGCTGGGACATAGTCTCAGCACGGGTTAGGAGCTGCCCCTCGTTGTTTTCAACGAGGTCAGTGCGGAAGATGGGGTTGATACTCCCATCTGGTTGTATGAAGGCTGATATAGGTTCCCAGGTTGCCTCAGACAACCCATAGCCATCCCACAGGGTAAGGAATTTCCAGCCCTGTTTATACTCGTGGCGAGCAATACCTGCAACCACGTAGTAACCATCGACTGCCATCTCATCGGCAGTCATCTCTCGGAGTTCGTCTGCCTCCTCTGGACTGGCAGCGTTCTGTAGGTCTATACGTTCAATCTCACTGTTGCTGAGGCGCCACTCATCCCAAGACAAGTCGTCAGGGGAGTGATAGTGCCTCAACTGCTTAGGTGCACACAGCAGTTCACCACCTAGACGTGGACTGCACCTGACATGGATCCTGGATCCATCTATCATGATGATACGATAGGGTCCAAAGTAAGGGTCCTGTAGGCAGTTACGTGGCCAGGAGGGTAGGCGTGAATGGTGTACCAAAACAAGGTCACCAACCTTGAAGCTGGCAGGTCGCCGTAGGCGGTTCCGTCGGCTCTGTTCACGGTCACGAATGTGCCTCAGGTTAGTACCAGCCTGGTTAGCCAGAGACTGCTTGTGTTCCAGCCAATCTCCCACAGGGCTCTTGAAGTCCTCAGGAAAGGGGGTTTTGAAGAACCAAGCAGGTCGTCCTCCATGGAACAGTTCGTGGGGGGTGAAACCCGTAGAAGAGCTCCGCTGTGAGTTCATGGACAGAACTGCCCAGGGCACTAGGCGTACCCAGTCCTTGGTGCGCTCCTGTTTCATCAGGATTCTTAAGTTTTGCTCCACCACACGGTTCTGTCTCTCACAGAGAGGGTTAGACGTGTGAGTATAGGGCACACCTGTGGTTACCTCCACGTTGAGGGCATTTAGCACTCGTTTGTACCACCCAGTGTCACTGCGGATGCGTACATCTTCATCAGAGTGCACCTGCTTAGGTGCTCCATAGGGTTCGAACCATTGTTCGACCAACATTTTTACAGTCTGCTCACCTGTGATTTTCTTATTGCAAGGGAACACACGGGTGAAGCGAGATAGACCACAGGTGACCACGAGGCAACTATCATAGCCGCCAAAGCGTGGTAGGCCGTGGATGTAATCCACGTAGAGAAGAGAGTTAGCACAATAGGGTATGGGTAAGCTGGAGATCAGGCCCCTATCCCTACTGTCCCTCTGCTTGCTGGCATGACAGCCACAAGCATCCACAATGGTCTGCATACGCGACTTCAGTTCAGTCAGGGTTAGACTAGAGTAGCAACACTCACGGAAGAAGTCCACTGAGCGATTAGCGCCAGTGTGACCAGAACTGAGATGGGACCACTGTAGGCACCCATCCAGTCGTGCCTCAGGCACCACAATTCGGTCCTCGTAGAAGAGGTACTGATTGTTTTTATACCACCGGTGCCCGTCAATGACACGGGGTTCGAGACCAGTGCTGAGGGTTTGGAGAATTTCTTCATACTCTGACTGATAGTCGGTTAGACTCCAACCCTCCAGGATTCCAGCAGTGCGCATGGACAGGTCAAGCTGGACATCCATACGCTGGAAAGCCTCTTTGGCGAGCGCCTCAGAGCTCTCACCAATAAGCGCATCGAAGTTGTTGCGCGATATATAGTCAGACAGTTCATTCTTAATCCCGGGGATATGATGCACTGTCAGCCTGAACTGGCTCAGGTAAGTCCACCACCGTTTTAGCTTTGCTTTTTCTGTTGGTGGGCCCTTCTGAAAAGACTTCACAGGCTCCTGGTCACACAGCCAGACAATAGGGTTAGATCCCAGGAGTCGGGATTGTGACGATAGCACCAACATACCGGCCAGGAGTTCCTGGTCATAGGTGCTGTAGTTGGAACGTGCTTGGTTCCATTTCCAATTCCAGTGTCCCAGTGGCACCAGTGGCCACTCACTGGTAGGATAGTCATGTTTCAACGAACCATCACGGTTCAGTCCAGTAGTACGATAATGGCAGTGGGTTAGTTCAGCGGGGTTAAGCCCCTGCCATTGGTAGATCGTACCTCCCCCCCCTACATCACTGGCATCAGTGATCAGGACTATCTCGCCCTCAGGGCGGGGCACTCCCAGGCAGTTGGAGGAGGCAATCTTCTTCTTCAACTCCTGGAAACACTCTTCCTCTCTGGAGGTCCACCTCCAGGGAGTAGTTTTCTTGATCAGGTCAGTGAGGGGTGCAGAGGAGTAAGTAAAATTGTGGATGTGACGCCGATAGAAATTACAGGCGACCACAAAACTCCTCACATCGTGTAGACCCTTCTTAGGGTCATCGCGAATCTGCATGTCCTGTAGGGGCTGCATCTTAGATGCGGCTGGTTTCCACCAGCCATACCCCACGTCGAAACCCAAATACTCCATCCCCCCTTTCATAAACTCGCATTTTTCGAGTTTGATTCGGAGATGGTTTTCTTGACAGGCAGTGAAAAATTCACCGAGGAGAAGGACATGGTCCTCTTTGGTATTAGTACCCAAACTCACGTCGTCGATGTGAGCCTCCATTTCTGCACCCCGAGAAATCAACTCTTGTACTAGAGGCCTGCGCCTCAGTATGTACAAAATTTTGTTCATAAGCTCCTGGAAGAGCGCTGGGGCATTAGCCACCCCGAAAGGCATAACCTTCCACTTGAAAACACGACCCTTAGGGGTTATAAAGGCCAACAGCTCCTGAGCTGCGGCGGTTAGGTCCACCTGCCAGGAACCAGAGCGTTTGTCCATTTTGGTCTTATACCTGCATTCGGCAATACGCTCCAGGGTGTTTTCCATGTTAGGAATACTCCCTGAGTGGTTCTGGGTTTTCTTGTTGACCTCACCATAGTCTACAACAAGACGTAGGGCAGTCGACCCTGGTTTAGCAACAAGGAAACAGGGACTGCAGTGATGGAGATAGTCCCCGTGTTTATACTCTTCAACGAGCCCAGCATCAATGCATTCTTGTATCTGGCGCTCGATTTCTTCAACCTGTTCCTGTGTAGCAGGGTAGGGACGACGCCTCACTCGCGTCTTTTCAAATTCTGGTTTCAATTTTAGGTCCATCTGGACCAGTTTTTTACAAGAAAGGGGAGGCGGCAAGGCGCCGAACACCTCCTCATAGGTTATCAGCAGTTTCTTCAGGCGGGGGTCAAGGTTACGACTCTCGAGTTTCTGAAGGAAATCCTCCTCAGCATGGAGGTTGCTTTTTCCATGTTCTTTCTTTTTATGCCGATCAGCAGTTTCGGCAGGCACAGTACCATCGTCCCACTCAGGGGGACGTTGCTGCCCATAGTGTAGAGAATACACTAGAGGTATCTCTGGATCAGGCAGCGTATAGGACTCATCGTCCTCCTCAGACCAGATGGAGTATTTCCAGGTCTGTCTGAGGTATTGCAGCCGCTCTTGGCGTTCAATACCTTCGGCCTTCAGGTACAACAGCCGCCGGCTTTCTTGAGTTTCATGCTCAGACAATGGCATGTTATTAGCAGCAGGCCGCGCCAGAGCATCAGCACTCCGGGCCACGGGTTCACCTGTGTGCATAGGCTGCATGTGTAGCACTGGCTTCCCAACAGGGGAAGCGGGTTCAGAGGTTGACTCTAGATCTACCTCCTCTAGCAACAGTTGGGCTAGGAAAGCACTATGTTTTAGGTCAACACCGCTGGGATCAACAGAGGGTATAGTGCTGGCGATCTCAGACAGTTGGTCGTCAGCATCCTCTTTCAAAGCTGCAGGTTCCAGATAGTCATCAGGAGACTCACACCCTGTAAGTGTGGCAGATAGGTGCTCAGGAGATCGATTTTTGAGATCACAAAGGGTCAGGCCACGATTTTCGGCCATGACCTCTTTTAGTAGCACCTGGTCTAGGTCACACGGGGGTACAGGATTGAGAGATCCATCGATGATGGACAGGAAACTGGCCCACTCAGGGGCCTGCATAGCTGTGTCTGAGTCCTCAGGCACATAGATGGGGCCGTCGGGGAGTTGCACTCTTCCCACGGTCATTCGGTCTAGCATATGGCGCCAGTAGGCATGTTCACCAGAGCAACCCCAGTCAGGGGTGCACATAACAACCCTTCCTCCCTCATAAGCGATCTTGGTTAGAACCTTCGCGAGCAGGGAGAAGGGAGGGTTAGCATACGCTAGGCCCATTGCTTTCCAGAAGAAACGGAAAGCATTGTTCAGTTGTTTCGAGCAGTACAACTGCATGATGTGCTGTTGTTGGCTCGCAAACAATTCCACCTGGATCTCATCCAGGTTTACCTGAAGGGCCGCCAGTCCATTTTCAAGAACGTGACGGGCCAGTTGGTAGTTTTCAGTACGATAGTTCGTCTTGGCTGCGTAGCGCAGCCCAGACTCTTTTCGTCCTGACAGCTCCAAAGGAACGGAGAATAGCCCACTGCCAAAGTCGCCGTGCAAAGAATAGGGACGCTGTAGGGACAGCATTTTTACCTGGGGGTTTCTTCGTAGAAAATTGGTGCCAATGACGATGTCAAAGGCGTCAGTGTCCAACACTCTGCAGTGTTTTGTCACGGTTTCGTCACCCAGACATATTGTCACATCGACCCCCCCCAAGGAATGGATGGTACGCCCATCCCCTACTCTTATGGCCACTGTCTTAGTTTTCCTGAAAGTCTTAAGCAGGCGCCGGGCCACTATGGAAAGTGTTGCACCGGTATCAAGCACCGCTCGAAAAACCTGATCCCCGATTTTCACGAGGATCCAGAGAACCAAGTCCTCCTCTGCGGAGCCGCCCCCCTATTCCTCATCAGGGAACTTCGCATCCGCCCCTGCAGCCATGAGGGACTGGGCCATGCAGGCCAAGCGCCTCTTCTTTGAATTATTCCCCTCAGGGGTAGCGTTATCCCCTTGGGGGCATTTCTTAGGGTCACCTGCGGCAGGAGCGGGTGTAGCAGCAGGAGTGGGTGTAGCAACGGGCGCTGATGAGCGCCTCTGGGGGTTAGGGGGTCCAGTTTTGCCACCCCCCTTGCCACCTCCTTTACCTTTATCCCCATTCGGGGGATTTCTGGCGGGCGTCTGGGTCTTCTGGCGTTCCGCCTCCTGACGCTTGAGTTTGTCACTCTCGCGTTTCTTGATGTGGCATTCGTCCTCGTAGTGACGACGTTTGCCACAGTAACCACAGGTGATGGTACACCTGAAGTGGTCCTGATGGGTCACAGTTTTCCCATCTTTGGTATGCTGCTGACGTTTCATCTGCAGCATACAGCCACTGCGGAGATCGCAGTCAGAGGCATGACAAGGTCCCCCCTTGTCATTCACAGGTCTGCAGTAGAACAGGGGGGGTGTGCCTGCATCACGTTGCACCTCGTTCATGGCACGTAGGTTGCCCCTCCCTTTACACCTCCCTGGTTGGTGTTAGTGGGATTTTTATGCCCCTTCCCTCCGCCACGTTCGGGGGTAGGGGTACCACCTCGTCCCAAATGCTTCTTGAGGAATTTCTCCATGTGGGAGTCATTCTGTCTCTCAAGAGCTAGCTCAATCAAGAGATCCACCAGTTCATGGTACGAGTGGGTCCTGCTCTTCCTCTCAGAGGTGGAGCGGCAATCATCCCACGTACGCTGGGGGATCTCACTCATGAGCCACAGGTGGGGCTCAGTGGCTCCGTAGGAGCCCACGTTCATCCTCGAAAACAAGTACTCCAAGTCGCACACATACTCAGAAATTCGCGCAGCGGATGGAAACTCAGGGAGCACAGGTAGCTCCTCGATCTGTCTGCGTACGCTGAGGTCAGTCTCATAGACTGGGAATGTTTTCTCCAACCTCAGGAGTACCTCTGCCCAGGTAGAACAGGTTTTCACAATCTGTTTTACCTGTTTTTGCAAAAACTTCTTTTTGCATGAGCGTTTTAGCAGTGAACATTTGGGGGCCACATCCACATGGGATTGGCCAGTCAACAAAAGGAACTCTGCAAATTCTTCTGCCCATTCGGGCAGATTTTTGGGGTCGAACTCCGGCAGTTCCAGCTGGATGTACGCCTGGGCAATTGGTCTGCCCGTCTTCCCACCCCCCGGAGTTAGGCCTGAAGGCGACACGCCGGCAAGAGGTGCCAGGGCTGACAGGCCTCTTCTCTCAATCTCTGTGACAGGCACGTCCTGTAGATCAGCCATAGGCACTGTCCTGGCACGGGGGTGAAAGGGGCTGGGGCAGGTGACCTTAGGCAACAGCCTTGAGACCCTTGATCTCTTGAGATCTTCGGCCAGGGTACTCAGTCCTGGAGAGAGAGAGGGCAACTCTGGCTTGGGTAAGGGTTCTGCAATACCCAGTTTAGCCTTAATGGCCTCCGATAGGGCCGTCACATCTGGATCTTCTGATCCAGACAGGAGTTTGGCCAACAGGTCGGCCGTATGATCCAGGGCACCGTAGGTTGGCCTTGGATGATGTTGTTCTTCGACTCGAGTAGGGCGCACTTCGGGAGCCCTTGGGGTTGGACAACATGGTCTTGGATACTCAGGTCTTAGTCGTCTTGGCAGGGATGCAGTGGACGGAGGACCAGAATGTGCGTAGGACCCTAGGTCTGTACGTGGTCTTGATCCATGTACAGCCAATGGTTCCTCTCCATCTTCCCCACGAATGGATTTGTAGTACTCCTCATGTAGGATGTACTCATCCATCTTCTTCTTCAGCTCCTCATACTCCTCAGGTCCTTCAATGGCAGTTGAGGATGAAGCTGGACAATTGGATCTGGATATTGAGGCAGCTACACGTCTGTGGAGGTGACTGAAGCTGTCTCCACCCTGTGCTGCTAAGGCCTCGGTGGTAAGGCCTTTGTTTTCTTCCGCCCTTCTGCGTTCTGGATCTCCTTGGGACCCAGATGCGCCACTGAGATGATGTGGAGCTCGGTAAGGCGGTTCACTCATTGGGTGGGCCATGCTGCCCATTTGCACTTGGACAGTTCGGATGGGCCAGGTCCTGACGCTTGGCGTGGACATTGTGAACTTGTTGTTGAGCTTTTGTGCTGCACTTCTTCTCAGGGTCGGTTCAAAAGGTCACAAGGGACTGTCTCTGCTACCGGAAAGATGTCCTTGAATTATGCCCTAGATATTTTGATGTATTCCTGCAGGTTTTGTAGTTGAAAACCCCAACCAAAGCAGCAAGTAGAGCAAGGACAGAATGTGGATCGAATCAATGATTGGTTTTGGAATCCAGTGTAACACAGAAGGGCTGCAGATAGACAAAGCAGGTTTATACACATAGATTCAATCACAAATGGATAATACAAAAGATTTTATATGAATATTGGTCTGTCTCTTGCCTCAGAGGTTGCAATAGGCCGTTTTGGGCTTTTCCCAGTGCTCAATCGCAGCCACCTTGCCAGGTATGGGCTTTCGCTGCCCGTTCCCGACTACGTGGCCAGCAAAGACCACCTCGCTTACCGCAATGGTGGCCTTGTCACTGCTGCCCGTGAGTTTGTGCCGAACCAGAAGGTCTAGCACTCGAGTGACGTCCCTCTCATGTGCCTCCAGGGGCTCCTCGTAGCTCATACTGGGGTCCCCGGACGCGATGATCACGTCGTCCACGAAGGGGTCCGCACAGTCACGCACCGGCTCAAGCAGGTTCTCCAGCATCCGCTGAAAAGCCGCATTGCCGTTGGTAACGCCCATGGGCATCACCTTCCACTGGAGAGGTCCAAGTGGGGTGCTCATGGCTGTGCAGGCACGGGACTCCTCGGCGAGAGGCATCTGATGATAACCATGTTTCAGGTCAATCACCGTGAAGATCCTCCGCCGGTGTTGTTTTTGCAGCATGTCCTCAATGAGGGGCAGCGTATAGCTGTCGTGCTGCGTTTGGGCGTTCAGGCCGCGGTAGTCGACCACGAGCCGCCACTCACCGGCAACCTTCTTGGGGACGACGAAGCACGGAGAGGCCCATTCGGAGTGGCACGGCTCGAGCCAGCCTCTCTGGATGAAGTCATGGAGGATCTTCTCCATGGCCTCTTTCCTCTCGCCCCTCAGGGCAAACTCCCGGTGACGATACACACGGGAGTCCTGCTTCAGTCGTATCTTGGCCTCGCCATACGGTCCACGCACCGGTGGGGGAAACACAGGCTTACCGCTGAAGAAGGTATCACCATACTTCTGCTTCAGCCTGGCCCTCAATGCCTGAATCTTGGGGCAATCATCGGACTCCGCCTTGGCTTTTCCGGGCACCTGGACCACGAGGCTTACTTGAGGGGTAGCGATCCCGCTCGTCTTCGGCTCAGGCGGTCTTCCCAGGTGGCCCAAAGGGCCATCCCTGGTCTTGCCTCGGAATAGATCGCCATAGGTGGGTGGGTTACCGCCAGGCGGCTCGTCCTGGCTGGACATGTGATCCAGCACCCTCTGTACGAAGGTATTCCCATCATAGGAACCGGAGACGATGGAGTCCACTTCCCACCAGGCTCTGTCCTGGCCCTTGCCCTCACGCTGGTTTCAGCAGTCGTGAAAGGGCTGATCCATATACCCCTGAACCAGATCCAGCTCCTATTCAGTGAGGGGGTCTTCCGATTCTCCGATGTCAACAGGGGGAACCGCAAAGCATTGCCTCCAAGGCTCCGCTACCATGCGGTTGACACACACGAAATCCGTGGCGTCGGCCTGATCGAGGCCCCCATCCACATAGTGGAATTCTGTTGGCCATCTCTGGGGTGGCATGGGCTGTCCCTTAGCGTCCTGATAGACACTCTCTCGAGCCGGTAGGACGACCTTGTTTAAGGTCATGTTGGTTAATGAGGCTACCCAATGTCGGGTACTTTCCTCCTCGGTGCATCCCATAGGAACAACCAGCACTGCCTTGGAGCGGTCCTTGCGAATCTTCGTTATCGCTCTCGGAATGTCCCATCTGGGGCAATGGATACACATCAAGCCCTGATGCGGACCCCAGTGCTTCTTCCACGCGGAGTCCTGTGTGCTCCAGTACTTCTCACATACCCGAAGATGGGCGGAGGTTCCTGAAGAGAACGCATCCAGGGCCAGATCCGACGCTCCCAGGTCCGCGACCACTCGGTTCGCCACTTCCGGCATTACGCCGTACTCCTGGTTTGCTGGCCGAGTGGGCTCAGTGTCCAGCGGGGCCACTTCGAGCTGATTGCGTTCGGGGTGGATCCATTGGCATTCCACATGGTGCTCAGGTGACGAAAGCCACGAGAGCTGGTCGTCCTGGTACAGGGTCATGGAGGCCCGGGGCGGGAGGACGCCGGAGTCCGTCTCCATCATGAAGTCGTACCCAACGATCATGTCCCAGTCCATCTCGGCCTCGTAGAAGCGACCTTGCAGGAGGATTTCCTTGCCGAGGTCTGGGCGGCTCAGCTCACGATGGTTCACGAACTGCAGCCCGATGGCCGCTTCCTTCGTGCCTCCCACCATGTACTGGCCGTTCGCCACCTTCAGCCTGACAGGTTTCCGACTGTCGGTCAGACACTCTGGCGGAAGTAGGCCAGCCTTGACCAAGCTGACCTGAGCGCCCATGTCGACCAACACGTCGAAAACCTTTTCCACTTCCCCGCATAGGGCATGGACCTTAAGATGCAACTGCCGCTCGCGACCGACACGGCGCACGGCGTGCAAACTCAGGATCTCCGGCCGTTCCAGAAGCTCAACAAGCGACTGGTGCAGGTCGTGGACAATGGGCTCAGGCTGCCCATCTGCAGCATCCAGCTGCGGTCCGGGTGATCCTCCGATACTCTCGGATAGATCTTGAAGTACATCAAACACATTCTTGGTCGCGAAGGACGGACGGATGCAAGGGTTCGTGCCTTCCTTTGCCCTCACCCCGCCTCCGCGACTGGGTGCCTGATCGGGCCTTCCGCCCGCGGCAGTCTCTTTGTGCTTATCGACTCCCGACTGGGATGGTTCGGCGCTTCCCACGTCACCATCCTGCGACCGCCCTAGCTGGGGCCCTTGGCTGCAGGGGCTCCGCTAGGGGGCGTCGGTTGTGGAAGAAGGGGTGTTCTCCTCCGCATCAACCTCGTTGACGCCCTTCTTCCTTCCCTTACGGGTAGGCTTCTTGTCCTTGTCCTTGTTCTGGTCGTTCTGGTTGTTCTCCTTGTTCTTGTTGTCCGACCTGGGGACCCAGTTCCTCTTGATCTCCTGGATCTCCTTGGCCAACTCGGTCCCCTGCGACACCAGCTTGGAGAGCTCGTCCCTGTGCACCTCCACCTTGGCTTCCCGGATACCCGCGGGCGCACGCTTCTTCGACCCGTGCGCCTTCTTGTAAGCCTCCGTGTCGGCCTTGTGGGTGGGGCATGTTCGGTGGTCATGGTTGAAGCCTTTCTTCCTCCCATAACACACGAAAGAGCCCTGAGGGTGAGCCCGAATGAACTTTCCAAAGGACAGCGGAGGGTCGCCAATGCGGCGAGGGTCCCTCTTCTCCTTCTTCCTCCAACCCTGCTGCAGGGGCTTCCAGTTTCCCGGTTTGTTCCCCGCGCTCAGGTTGTTGGCCACGAAGGCGCAAACGGCCACCTCGGCGGGCTCATCGTCGTCGTCATCGCCGACGAGAGTCTCATCGCCGTGGGCTCCCGCTGGGTCCATGGCAGCTTCCCCGCCAGGTCCCTCGCCAACGTAGTTGACGTCGCGGTCGCCGGGCCTCAACCCGCGGGTGTGGTGGAGGTTCCGGTACTCCTTGAGCACCTCCTCTCCAACCCACTCCAGGATCTCGTCGCAGCTCATCCGCGCCGGGATGGCCTGCAGACGGATGGTCTGGCCGCTCAACTCACACTCGTCAAGGCGCCACATCGCGGTCTTCTCGCGATCGCCCGAGACGGTGATGAGGAGAGCGTTCCGCAGGGAGTGCCGTTTGATATCCCGGGCCACGTTCTCCTCGTCCAAGCCACCACGTTCGTATGATACTCTTTGGGGAGCATCATCTTGACCGTGTGGTTGGACTTGGCCCGCTTGGATTCCTCCTTGGTGACCCTCTTGATCCATGCCTCCGGTAGCATGGAGAGCAGGCGAGCCTGCTCGTCACCCTCGTTTCAATCCTCCACGTTGCGGCGGAAGAGGGTGTAATGCCCTCGGAAGTCTCGCCAGTCCCGTAGGCGAATCTCCCGTCCATCATGCTGAAACTTGATGGACTTCCACCACTTGGCAGCCACCTGCGGAGCGTCCACCCGCTCCTGCTCGTTGAGCCACTTCTTGGCTTCCTTGAGGGTGTTGATTCTCCCCTCCTTGGTCGCCACGAAGTATAGCTCTCCGAGCACTTCCGGCAGGCGGTACCTGAACCGTCTGAAGACATATTTCTCCGCATCCGCGGGAGGCATGTCTTCAGTGACGGTCAGCCCCCAATCGTCCAGCTTCTCCAAGAAGCGGTCGAGGTTGAGGGGGTTGCCATCGTACATGGGGGGCTTGATGTCCTTCAAGTCTTCCCACACGGCGGCATCCGCGGCCTTAGAGACCATGATTGCCGGCCGCGAGGTCGACCGAGGTTCCCGTCGGCCTCGCCCACGGACTCCCACGGCCGCCACGTCCATCTCCTCCATGGAATCCCTGTGGCTACGCCGCGGTTCCTCCATGTACGCTGAACCTAGATGTTCACGCTGTACTCCTTCCATGTACGCCTCCTCATCACGGCGCCGGCGGCTGCGTTCACCGGCCTCCCGTCGAACACCACGCGGCGGGCTGATGTCGAACTCCTCCAGGTCCAGGTCCAGGTCCTCACCTTCGCCGACATCCCACTCCACGTCTCCTCTGGGGACCTCATCCCTGAGTCCACCATAACGTCCACCAGCCATTGGGATTGGCTCAGGGGCTGGTGCGGGGCGCCGGGGGCGTACCGGTGTCCGCGGTGGAGCACGGCGGTTGCGGTACTCCGCGCTGAGCCACTCATCACGCCAATTCTCACTGCCACTGCCGGGCGGCACGCGTTCGTTCCGGCGGCCCGCGCTGTGGTGAGAGGGGGCGGTGAGAGAGGGGGCACTGGCGCTGGGGCGACTCCTCGGGGCTCCGCCGGGGGTGTGGGGTGTGCCTGGACCTGGTCCGGGTCCCCAGCCGTCGTCCGACGAGCCAGACTTCAGGGGTGGGTGGTCGCTGCTGACGCTCCCACGGGCTTCCAGCGCGTCCAGCCTCTGCTGCAGGCCGCTGATGACCTTGTTCAGCGACTTGGTCTCGCCCCTGGCGATGTCCAGCTCTCTCTGCGCGCGCGCGGCGACCCTGGCGATGCGAGTCATCTCGCCCTTGCCCGTGTCCACCTCGCGCTCGAGGAACTGGACCCTCCTGCGGAGGTAGACAATCCACCGCCAGGTGGTATCCGGGTCGCCGTTCCCTGGTGGGTCGTCGGGGTCCCCAGGGGGTCCTCCAGGAGGGCCTCCGCCGGGTCCGCCCGGTCCAGGTGGTCCTCCCCCGCCCGGTGGTCCACCTCCAGGGGGTCCACTTGGTGGGCGTCCTCCAGGGGGTCCTGATGGTTCTCTGCCAGGGGGTCCTGGTGGGTCCCCGCCGGGTCGCCTCGGTGGGTCCGAGGATGGGCGCTTCTTCGTGATGCCAAAGTCCATGTCGTCATCCTCGTCCATGTCGCCCCACCTGGGCGTCTCGGTATCGGAAGACTCCGAGCTCCGGTAGGGAGGAGGGAGATCCTCATCCTCACCTCCCGGTTCCATGGGGACGTCTCCGCCTCCTCCGCCCGTCCAAGCCACCACTTGGCGATGTCGGCGGCCTCGTTCATCCCCGTCGCTGGCGGTGAAGAAGGGGTCACTGTCATGGGGGTGTCCACCCGCTGGCCTCCGCGGCCTCTCGGGGGTCTTCCCCTTGCCCTTCCTCCGTCGATGGGCAGTGGGGCCACTGCTCCCACTGCTGCCCGTGTCGGCCTCGTCCAGCGTCATCTTGGAGGAGGCGTCCCCTTCGAATAGCTTTCGAAGGGTCTCCACTCGTGATCCTTCCGGGGGAGTCTCGCGGCGGAGTTTGGCCTCTGCCTCCTCCATTGCGGCGGCTGTCGCTGCGGCAGCTCGCGCTTCAGCTTCCTCCCGGGCACGAGCCGCTTCGGCTTTCCGGGCCTGCTGCAGCCGAGCCTTGTCCGCTTCCAACGCCGCCAGCTCCGCCTCCGTCTTGGCCCTCTCCTCAGCGACCTTCCGTCGCGCGGCCTCGATGGCGTCCTTCTTGGCGGCGTCCGCCTGGGCCTTAGCTGTCGCTTCGGCATGGGCCCTTTCCTCCGCCTCCTTCTTTGCCCTCTCTTGGGCAAGCGCCTCTTCCAGCGCCCTAACCTCGGCCTCCTTGCAGGCAATGGCCTCCTGCGTCAGGCGGGCTTCCTCGTGGGCTGCCGCCAACTCGGCGTTGACCTGGGCAGTCGCTGCCCCATGGGCGGCTACGGCCGTGAGTCCGGCCGCAATGGCCGCCACGGTCTGGGCGTGGATGGCCATGCCATACGCCCACTCCGCAGCCTCCTCCTGGGCGATGCCGACGGCGCCCTCCACGGCAGCGCTGTGCTGCTTGGCCCGTTGCCGGGCAACCCGAAGGTTGCAGGGCACCCCACAGGCGCGCTCACAGGCGCGCGCCACGTCCCTATGGTCGGGAGCGACGCTGCTGCTGGAGCTGGCCTGGTCGGCTGGCATCCTCCCGCGGTGGGCCGACTCCACGTCGCTGCTGGGGCCTGACTTCCTCAGGAGCAGCGGACGGGGCTTGGCCTGGGTCTGCTTGGCGACTTGGATGAAGTCGCCAAGGGTGGCGTGGCCGGGGTGGTGACCGCCATTGGCCCGTTGGGGACTGGGGGCTGGGGTTCCGCCCTTGGCGCCTTGGGCGGCTTCGGCGGCCAGGGACTCCTGGTACTCCCGCCACTTCCGGTCCCGCTTCCTGTCCCCGGCGGACCGCTTCTCCTTCCCCGGAGATGCGCTGCTGCTGCCCTGCAGCCTGCTCTCGCTCCCCGGTTCCGGGAAGTTCTTCTCGATCATGTCCCACATGGAGACGTTGATCGAGGCGCCCGACGGGTACTCGTTGGGCTTCTCGTCCTCCTCAATCCCGTCGGGGCGCAGCCCTTCGCCGGGCCTGTCCGGGCGGGTCCAGGTCCTCCAGCGCCTCTGCTGGAAGCGGAAGGAAAACCCTCCGCCCGCAGCCAGTCCTCCACGGCCTGCAGGCGGTCGGGGGCCATGACCCTGCGGAGCTCTAAGCTCCCGGGCATGCCGCCTTCGCACTGGGGGTGGCTGTGGCGGTAGTGCTGGTCCCAAACCCACCCACGCAGTAGGTGCGCTGCATGGGGGTGGGGCCGCGGCCAGGTCCTACCCGCTTCTTGCCAGTTTACCATGGCAGCGGGGGCGTAGTTGGTCTTGAGGTCCTTGGTGGTCACTCGTTCCGCTCAACGAACTGGTCCTGGTGGTGTTTGTTGAGGCGGGTGATGCAGCACTGGACTGGGTGTGCGGCTGGTGCTGGTCAGCCGGTGGTTGTGGAGGTGGTTGGCGCGGCCTCGCTGGTCGGCCGATGGGACTCGCTGATGCAGGAGTCCTGGTCTGTGCACCTCCTTCACGGTCGCGGCGCGGTCAGGGCCATGCTCTGGACGGCGCTGCGGGCTCCGTGACGAACTCGGCGCTGTCGCTGGGCGGCGCTGCGAGCCGCTGCGCTGCGCTGCGAGCTGCTGCGCTGCGCTGCGGGCTGCGAGCTGCGAGCTGCTGCGCCGCGCTGCTCGGGGTTGGTGGCCCCGAGTGGCACGCGAGGGATGGGTAACCCCGCGGCGGTGAAACGCTTTTGACGCGTTCCCGTGGGGGGCCGGCCACGGGACGCTGCGGTGACACGCACAGGTGAGCAGGCAGGCAAAGCACTACGCTCACAAGGGCATCAATACGCTCGTGTCATGTGACAAAGCGTTTCAGGATCCTTGCCACTCTGCAACAAGGGAACGAAAGTATGTACAGCAACACATCAGGATATGTACACATGGGTTAAGACTGGACTGGCATAAGGGCATCACAGGACAATAGACACTCAGTCCCAACTCATATCCCAATCCCAGGTCCGACCCTCTCAGTGGCTGGCAGGGGCGGGGGCTCAAACACAACCCATGCCCTGCTCAGTCCGGACCCTGAAACCCTGCCAATAGGGGTGGTGTCCCGCCCAGCAACAGGCGAGTTCCTGGGAACCAAGGCGCTCAAAGGCCAACCGACAGTGGCTCCCTATGCTCCCTCAACGGCAGGTCCCAACTCCTCTCTGAACCAGAGATATGGCCCCGCCATTATCCCCTAGGAGTTGGTAGCTGAAAATGGGCTGTTTCAGCCCAAACTGATGATAGCTCCGAAAACTCCACAATTGACCCCTCGTCCGGACCCGCCAGAGGTAGGGACGAGGCAACTGACCCTATGCCCTTCGAGTACGAACTCGCTGGAGCCCCCACCCAACCTGGTTCCCTCTGAGGTCCCGGCATCAGGGCACCACGGGTTCGTCAAGTGGGGTCATGATGCCAAAATCACCAAAATTGGCACCATTCTCACGCGTGGCTCGCCCGGTCAGGGCAAGGCCAATGGCGCACAGGATGGGAGGCAGGACCTAAGCCTTTTGCCTGAGTGCACAACTTGGAATTAGGTCCAGGCTGCCCGTGGGCATAAAGATATGGGGCCGCCAATTGACCACACGGGGGGGTGAAATTGGGGTCCCAAAAGGGGGTCATTTTGGCTGCTCGAAATGAGCCAAAATTTGGGGGTGCTCCCAATAGTATATCTCCACGCCGGCTTGGAGATCGGATCTGCCATTCCATACGCGATCCACCGGGAGTCCAACGAAGACTCCCATGCACTTGGCTTTCAAAGATCTCCCCGCCAGTTGGCGTGGTGATAATCCCAATTGGGTCCACAAATGCCAAAATGGCAAAATTGCCCACATTCCCTTTGGGCTAGCACCTTAACGAAGGTTGCTCCGCTTCGCCCACGTGGTGTGTGAACCATGGGGACCAATATACATAACACCCATGTCATATATGGTCCATTGGTCCATGCGTCCGGCGTGCACGGGTGGGCTGAACATAGTGCACGGCGGGCAGAAAAAGTGGAAAATTGTTCAAAATGGCCAAAAATGCGCACACTCATGGTTGGAGCAAATGAGGCACATGCCCGACTTGGACCGGAGTGTGCCATGGGATTGGTATCAAGTCATATGTGTCCAACATATCTTTTGGGCGTCGCCCAACTCCTCCGGTTTTGGGAATGGCAGGGTCGCCAAGTGAGCCCATGATTTGGGATAGTCCCAAATCGCCAACATGGCGGTCACGGTATGCCAAGCCCAAGAGGAGTTATTCGCCGGGTTCAAGATATGTTGGGCACCGAAGTATGTACCCTCAGAACATACTTGGGTCATGATGTCAATTGAGCGCAACGTTGAGATACACGGTCGCCACTTGACATCATGACGGGCCAAAAACGGCAAAATTGGCACAAAGACACACGAAAGTGCCTTGAAAGGCGCACAATGATATTATAATATCTTCGACTTGGATCGTGCAATCAACTAATCCTTCTAAACACAATGACTTGACACCAATGACTTTCGATTCCACATATGTTCTCCACTTGGGGCGCTTTGAAAGGTTACGAGCGCTACTTCCCAAGTGGGCACATGAAAATATGGAAAATTGCAAACCACACACCTTGCTCCCAACGCATCGCTTTGGGATCGCCACACAAGCTTCCCTCCACGAAGGTTAGGCTTGCAATTGATTGTGGGGAGTATGGAGAAGGGGCTTGCGCAATATGAGGTCCATTGGCGGGTTTGGCTTGGAGCGATGGACCCGCCAAATGGGCACGCAACACAACACATGGCACATACCAGATATTGCCCAAAAAGGTGGCTCCCCCCACGATATGTCATGCCCCTCCAAGGGCATAACTTTGTGTCAATCGCTCATAGGAACTCAAGGAGAGTTCCTATGCAACACCAACACTCGCGCGCTACACTCGAAAGTTATCTTAACGCACGCAATATCGTGGCCAAAGAGCTATAACGCAAACTCTACCCTCTTGACCATGATCCATTACGCTAGCGCGCACGTGTGGAGACGCAAGGCATATAAAGCTTCCTGAATTACGTCGGGAGTATTGTGAATACATCCCACGTTTCCTTATTGTCATTCCTCGCAAGCGGTACGAGATATGACCCTCACAAGTGGCCTCACGAATCAACTTTGTTTTGCCCATATCTTTAAGACAAATGGACGGCAAGATAAAAGGAAAGTTGATTCGTGCATAGGGAAGCACGTAGGTCCACTCGAAAGAGGTCAAATCAAGTGCGGGGATGTCGAAGTCGAAAATCCGATTTCGACATCCTGAAAAATTCGGATTACGGTTGCGAGTGTAAGATGTGAAAATTGCGGATGCATCAATGCAATTCCTGAAGACTTTAGAGTCTTCGTCACGATTTGCGCTAAAATATCTGTATATAACAGTTAAACTGGCGGTTACGTTAAAGTCGCGAGCTAACCGCCAGCTGTCAAAACAGTGAACATCAGAACGGAAGCGTAAAAATTGACGGAAACAATATGAAAACAAAACCCTGTTGATTCCTGATATTCTGATACATGAATCTCCGCTGGCGGTGCATCGGTTGCCGATGCGGGGCTTTACGGCACGGAACACGCTCCCGCCGGGCTCGCACTGGGCGTCAACGGGCGCCTTCCGTACATGGGGTTAGTGGACCGGAGACCCGTTCTCCCTTCCGTACATGGGGTTAGTGGACCGGAGACCGGTTGTATGCCCTACCCTAGCCATGGGGTCCTGGGTACCGCTTCAATCCTGTACAACTTTCGTCAGGCTATGATAGTACTCAGCGGCATCACCATCAAGGAGGAATGACATCGTTGCTGCCTGATCGACGGGTGAGGTGATGTCCGACAAAGTGAAGGCTCGTAGTAAATCTTCTTTCCATGCTCGAAATTCTCCACATCCAGGTTTGCCCGTGAACCTCTTGACCAGTTTGTTCAGGCGCTCGACGCGGCGTCCCAAAATCTCCTGCGAAGGAGCACGCTGGACTACAAACTGGGGTAGTGGTTCGAAGGTAGGCTGCTGTGGGAGTGGTTGTTGTGGAGTGTGAGGTTGGTTAGAATTCGAAGAAGACGGTGGTTGTGGTTGTGGAAACTGGATGTTGTTGGGAGGTGGTGGACTCGAAGTTCGTATAAATTCGTTGAGAAGAGCATAACATTGTGACAATTCATGTTCTACGCGTCGAAGTTCATTTGCAGCAGCTTGAGTTGCATTTTCCGTCGAGGACTGCAAGGTATTGATGCACTGGCCAGTTGCTGCTGTAGCACTTGCTGCTGTTGCCTGCAATACATCGATGTGTTGTTCCAATTCGATAACTTTGGCTTGAGTATCTGCAAGCTTCTGCAAACAGCTGTGAAGATCACGAGAGAGACATGGAAACCACTCGCTTTCTCGACTAGCGATGCGCTCTGCGATGAACTTCTCTAACGAAGTCGAAAAATCGTGATGCAAGGGTGAATCACTTCGAAACAAACTGTCTCTGATGAAATGCAGCATAGCTGCATCGTCGAAGGGCCGCTCCATTGTAGATCGAAGTCCAAATCAAGTTGACGGCGTTGCGGCGTCGAAGATTGATCTCGAAGATTGATCTCGAACCCTCCCCGCCACCTAGCTGGCTACCGCTTGTTGTGGTTTGTTTCTACGGAACTTGACTGTGCCTCTTTGTTTGTCGAAAATCCCAAAATACGACAAACCTCTTCTGCGCAGGATCTTTAGACGGGGCACCAATAATAACACAATCTCGAAGACATAAACCCTGTTCAAAGATCGAAGTATCTTACAGCGCTCATTCACAGTTGGCATTCAATGCTTCTTTATTATTCACAGACTGCAGTGCGGTTGCGACTGCGACTTGCGACTTGCGCGCTGCTGCGCTGCTGCTGTTCGAAGCCATAACACACCAGCGTCACCTTTTCCACCTGAGGGGGGTGAGGGGTAGACAGTGGCAAGTGGCGCCAGTGCAGCCAGCCCATAGCCCCCCATCTCAGCCTCAGTAGAATCCTCAATAGTGCATACAGCAACAGTCCTCACACGAGGATGGAAAGGGCTTGGACAAGTGTCCAAGGGGGTGCTGCGGATCCCTCTGCAGCTTTTCACGCCCCGGGTCAGGAGTACAACACCCGGGGACATGGTGGAGGGGGGCTTCTTCAGTTCACACAGCCCCAGTTTAGCCTTGAGTGCTGCAGACAGTGCACTCAAATCAGGATCTTCATCCCCAGCCCCCAGAACCCGGGAAAGGAGTTCCATGGTCTCATCCAGACCGAGTTTAGGGGCAGCCATACGTGAAGGTAAACCTGTTTCCACGTGCATGGGCTCGGGGCACACCCCAGGAGGCGAAGGTGGTCTTGGCCTCGAAGGTAACGACGGGGTAGGCTCTCTAGATATCCAGTCCTCCTCCCATCCTGAGGAGTCATTGGACGTCGTGGCGGATGTTTCCCCATAAGGTGCTTCGAACCCCTCACCCCACGTGGTGCCGAACAAGGGATACGCCTTCATCGGTTCTTTCTCGTGCTTCTTCCTTCCCGCTTTTCTCCAGGCTTTCACTTTGGCGGTGGTCACCTTCTCCATCGCGGCCTGGGCTTCCTTAGGGGCTAAAGAATCAGTATCAGGGGCATCCTCAGAAGGAGGTAAGGAAGATAGGACAGACAGGAGGGCAGCCGCCATCAGATCCCTCCCTTTGAGGCTTCAGCGTGCCTGGGTTAACACAGGCGCCTCAGGGGCTTCTCTCATATATTTTTCTTCCGCCCCTCTTGCTTGTTGCTCTCCGCGCCAGCCAGTAGTGTCCACAACGACTGTATCATCTCTTCTGCTCAGGGACATAGCCCTGGAAGGTCCTGCTACAGGCCCCGCCGTTGGCTGGGACCTGTTTGGCAGGGTCTTGGCGCTCAGTGTAACTGATGGACGTGACATTGCTCAATATGCTGTGGATTTCTTGTGCTTTAGCTTGGCGAGGGTGTAAGCCTCTGCTACCAGAAAGAGTTTCTGATGTCCCTTGCTTGTTGCTGATATTGAAAACCTTGATTGCTTTTCAAAAGATGTTTCCCCAAAACTGCAGAAAGGTAACGTCCACGAACAAGGAACACCACAAACAGGATCAAAGTCAGAATTGTGATAGTATTCTTCCAAATCAAAGCATTGTAAGCAAAGGGGGGCTGCATAAAGACAAATGAGGAATCAAATATGCAACTCAAATGGTTTTGTAAACAAAACAAATGATTTTATGTGAAAACTGGCATGACTCAGGCCTCCAAGATAGCACCAAGCACTTCATGTGCACTCTTTTGGATGAAATGGAGTTGGTTAGGAATCTGGCGCATAGGAGTTAGGCCAGACACAGAAAATGACTTGGCCAAGCAACTGAATTCAGAAACAGTTACAATCTGGAACCACAATAAGTAGTAGTAACATTTGAGTATAGGGGTCCTGAGGTGGGAGACCACTAGGCTTAACCTATAAGGCCCAAGGCATGGAGTGCCTACTTTTTTTCGGTATAACCTCCATGAGGGATGATACCTCCGCTCCTCTGAGTGGTAGGGGTGAACTTCATGGGGGAGCTAGGGTTTTAACCCTAGTTGCGGACAAAGTGTACTTAAAGCTTCATAAGAGAAACAAAAATGTTTAAGTGTTAGTCTCAGCACTTCCTTAGGCAAAAAGGGGGGCTGTAGCCTGGATCAAGGACCCCAAGAAAGACATGGTAGTGACTTTTTCTTACTCTTTGTTGCTTCATGCGCGAGGTGAGGCTTTGCGCATACAAAGAAGTCGAACAATGTTTTTTGTAGTCATGTGTTCCACTCAGGGTTTCGAAACTGAGACGCAAGCCATTAATGGTAGACAGTTGTTTTCACAAAAAAACCACAATGACCAAAAATAGATACCAGATGTCATTTTCGGTAAAAAGCAGAGGATTCTGGTTGAAAGAAATCTTTTTGTGTTTCATTTGATTTCATCCAAAATAGACCAATATGGTTCAATTAATAGATTTTTTGCCAACGTTTCAGAGACCTGGTAAGCCGACTGTCCAAAAAAGTATTTTTCATAGATGTTGTTGCAGGGCACATTTTCTTTTGTTTTGACCATGCAACTTGAGCCGCCTAAGACTTGTCTGCCTAGTTTGGTCATTTGATGCAGCGGTAATTCCAATATTGGCACATTTGCCTTTAGAGCACCCGACACTGTTCTTTAGCCCCTTGAGTTCAAGGTTTCGACTTTGCCATTTGCTCTTTGCGGCAGGTACTATGAGTGAGTCAAGATGGAAAGCTTTGGTACCAAGAGTGCTTGCACTGCTTCGGGGACCACTCATAGTTCCACCCCATTATTGGTTTGCCGCTGTGAACACATTATTTGGATCACGAGAAACTGTGCTGACCACAGGGTAAGGAGACACACTGCATTAATCAAGATGAGTCATGTAACTCACAGTGGGCTGCGGTTGAGCTGTGACATGACACAGTTCGACGAGCAGAGATATCACTGCATCCTCTCGCACATTCATTGCAGTGCTTTGCACGCCGTCTCTGTTTGTCACTGACATCCGTGCTGAGGTGGCTGTCCTCTGAGGACAAGATCATGCCCATCCACATGCCCCCCTCCCCTTTCACCCTAGTCTTTTTAGCTATCGGTGCCGCTGGCGGCTCGCATCCTTTGTTGACGCTGCTCCCGATGCCTGTACCGTTACTTCATCACTATCCATGGGTTGCAAACCTTACTTCTCCCGTATCTCTTGGGCTGCCATTGAGTCCGATCCACCTCGTAGCCCTACCGTGGACTCCGCGTGATACCTGTGGTTGTAATGCCGCTTTTCGAACCATAGCGCGTGGGAGCACATGCCTTCTGTTGCTAGCCTATTGACCACCTTGTCCCCAAGCACATTCACGTGAGCAAAGACATGATCCAATCGCACTTGTTTGCCTAGTTTGCTCATTTCATGAAGCGGTAATTTACACACTGGCACATTTATTTTTAGAGGATTCCACGGTGTTGTCTAGCGCTTTGACTTCTAGTTGTGGTCTGTGCCATTTGTTCTCTCCGGCAGATATTGTTAGGCAGTCAAGATTGCAAGCTCTGGTACCAAGAATGCTTGTGGTGCTTCCAGGGCCACCCACACTTCCGTCCCATGATTGGTTTGTCGCTGTGAACACATCAGCCCGATCATGAGACACCATGGTCGCCAAAGGTTAGAGAAACACGCTGCAGTAATCAAGATCAATCATGTAACTTAGACTGGGTTGCGGTTGAACTGTGACGCACAGTCCCGGGACCAAAGACATCACTCCGTCCTATTGCACATTTTTTTTTTGCAACGCCTTGCATGCCGTCTCTGTTTGTCACTTACATCTGTGTTGAATTTGCTGTCGCCTAGAGGCAAGATCCATGCCCCCCTCCCCCTTCACGCTAGTCCTTTTCGCTATTGGTGCTACTTGCCACTTGTCTGTCCTCTGCTGATGCTGCTCCCTATGCGTGTACCGTTACTTCATTACTATCTATGGGTTACAAACCTTACTCCCCCATATCTCGTCAGCTGGAATGGAGTCCGATCTACCTCGCAGCCCTACCGTGGACTCCGTGTCAGACCCTAGTTGTGATGCCGCTTCTCTAGCCATGGCGTGTTGGAGCACATCCTCTCCATTGCTAGCCCGTTGTCCACCTCTTTCCCACATTCACGTGTGCCAAGACATGTCTCCATCCCACTTGTGGCTCTAGTTTGCTCATTTCATGCAGCGGTATTTCGCTCTTGGTATATTTGCCTTTAGAGTACCTGACGCTGTTGTCTAGCCCCTTGACTTCCAGTCCTCGTCTTTGCAACCTGCTCTTTGCGGTGGGTACGGTGAGTCACTCAAGATTGCAAACTTTAGTACTAGGGCATATCGTTAGAGACGTTAGGACCTTGTGAACCTATCTCTGATACATACCAGCCCTAAATCAATGAAGCAAAGCAAACATGACGGACATAAACCGCCAAAAGAGGACCTGAGTGTGAAATGAAATGGCATGACGCCCCAATGAATACATAATTGGGCAATTCATCACATAATCGAGGACAAATGGACCAAATTCTACTAATTTCAGATCATGGCAGAAACAAGAGAAATTGATCAAAATGGATCCAATTAATAACCAGCTGAGATCAGCTTTCCGCTAGACGTACTTCGTCTACATGCTGAGTGGAGCCTCCACTTAGGGTCCCCCCAACGGAACTGGAACCAATGCAGTGACAGAGCGGGGAGAGGATTGGCAGTGGGGTGCTATGTTGGGTGGATGCACCATGATTTTCTTACTTTGTGAAGGAGAGATGTCGCTGGATCGATTCTATCCTATGCTTTTATGAATCCATTATTCTTTCTCTCTGAATTTGAATTGTTTTCGGGTGTATGCTGCCACGTTTTTTGCACTGCCATGATGCAGCAGCATTCGCCAAAACCTTTGGGTGAGAAGCGACCAGCTTTGCAAGTGAAAAGGGGTGTTACGTGCTGGCGCACTGGCAAGCATGCACAATATCCGAAGGCGGAGAGTGAAATGATGTCGTTGACAAAGATTTTTATGCGATGAAACAATTTGCGTTTTTAAGCAGATAATCCTGTGCTGTATGTCTTGTTCTTCTCGTTTATAGCTGGTTGGATGTTTGGCCCACAACCAGCTGCCGTGTGGGAGATGGGCCCCATCTCCCACACCAGTGGAGCTGCTGCGCAAAACTGAGCAAAACACAGCTAGTGAAGCGGTTTGGTCACGTTCAAACTTGTGCGCCTGTGGGTTGTTCGAGTTGGTAGGGATTGCAAGATTTTTTGGAAACTTTGCAGTGCTTTTCTTGTTCAAGGCGCAGGGGCTTTTTTGTTCAACGCGCAGTGGTTTTGGGTGTTCAAAGTGTAGTGGTTTCTCATCGAGAGAACAGCTTTGGCCAGAGCTCAACCAAGCACTAGCAGCGGTTTCCCACCCCGCGCCGAATAATAGAGGAGGGTCGCCCAGGTTGGGTGCCGTGTGCGAAGCCTCACAATAGGGCCCGGGCACCGCCTCGGCGGTGTCCTAACAGCGTCGGGTGTATCGCGAAAAACCACATGGGTGTTAAGTTGTTTGCACAGGGTCGCCACCAAATTTTGGGATACGAGCGGGCGCCCCTGCACCGTCCTCTCTTTCTTAGGTCTAGTTGAGTCACCCATAGTTGAGTTACCCACTGGGGAGTAGATTGTGGGGGTAGCTTGGGGCTCAAGAAAGGGTTCTTGGTGCCCCGTCCCCCCCTCCTCATGTCCAATGCTTGTGGGTGGTGCCCTATGCCGGGCGGAACCCTCCTTAGCTTGTAGGTGGTGCCCTATTCGGGGCACCCTCCAGTGGACGCGGTGCTATCCGCCCCCACCTCCTTCTCTTCCCCGTGCTTATCATGGCTCGTCTAATCTGCTCTCTTCCTCTTGGCTTTGGTTCGCTCATCACATTCGAGGTCACAATGCCTTGGACTTTGCCGGCCAGCTCTCTGTCAGAGTCGCCGGCAGACATACCTGGTGGCCTGTGCCCCTTGGATGGCCCCCCTAAAGATAGCCCATCCATCCATTTATTGTGGGTCTGTGGGTTGTTGGAGCTGGCAAGGACTGCACGATTTTGCGGAAACTTGGCAGTGGCTTTCTGGTTCGAGGCACGGGGGTTTTGTTGTTCAAGTAGTAAAGGTTTTTGGTGTTCAAAGTGTAGTGGTTTCTCATGGAGATAGCAGCGCTAGCCAGAGGTCAACCAAGCACAGGCAGCACGCGGCAGCAAAATGAGTACTAACAACATTGGTAGCTTTTGGGAGTTGCCTAAGAAATCCAATATGGTATCGCGCCTAAAAGACCCCAAAAGACCCAATACCACCCCCAGCCCATCCCATAGGCCGAACACTAAGCACAACCCTGCTCTTGTGAACGGTGCAAGACAAGGGTTCATGACAACAAACTTGAGCAACAGAAGCTTTGTATGCGTTTTTTTTTGTGTGATTTACATGTGCCTTGTAAGCGCTCAGTCGGACAAATTCTGTGTGGCAGGCAAAATACAACATATATCTAATCTGTATGGAGACCCCACAGGCCGTCAGGATGCATATCTGAAACTTGGATACTGTCACCTGCAGATGCAGTGAGTGGGATGTGACTGCTAGCCAATAAGAGCCTGCTATATAGACTGGCGGAAAGGCTTTGTATCCTCAATCAGTCCATGTCCAAGTTCGATGCCGAAAAGGACCCTTTGGGTGGGGCAGACCAAGGGAAGCTAGCCTAGCCTGCTCACCATATGGTGCTGGAGATAACTTCTCAGTATCAAGGTTTGGAGCTGACAATCATTCCATAAATGACTGGTGGTCGGTCTGATATGTAGTGAGAGGGTGAATTTGATCCAAAAGATCCTGATGATGAAGAGACACTGACAAGAGACTAGAAACACACAGCATAGACATACACCCCAGTGCCCCGGGGGTAATGCGGGGACACATAGTGCAAAAAAAAGCATAGACATACACTGAGCATACCCCTCCTTGATCGTATGGAGCAGACTTTCAGTGAGTGCGACTACGTGCACATGCTCGAGAATGATGCTTTGGTGTTCCGTAGGGAAGGCGATTCGCAGCCCAGCGAACGGGCATGAAGCTTCAACCAAAGATATGACGAGAAAACACCCACAAACGGATGGGTGCACTGCTGTGAAATGTTAAGCTGGTTTGTCTGCCTCCCGCCCCTCGGTCCTTCCATGCACTAGATAAGGGTTGTACGTAGGGAATCAAAACCACACATGGGGTGTCTCGGTGTCTCCCAGCGCCCAGCCGACAATTGGTATACCGACAGCCACGTCGGTGGCTCCAAGTGGCCATGTTTAGATTAAATCCGGTGGTGGGGGCTGGGGGGCGGTAGGGTGGGTAGGTAGGACTGGGTGGGTGGGTGGTTGTAACACTCTGGTGTCTATGAGTGTCTATTTCCCAACTATCCCACGCGAAGCAGAAATCTAAGTCACTGACTGCGATCAAAAAGCATGCCTGTGCAACCAGAAATATTTATACAATACAAGCATGCCGAAAAATACAACAGACACTCAGACCTTTATTTACTCTCATGATCTGCACTGATTTACATCACATCGCACTCGCGCCTTCTGACTAGTCGCACTGGCACCTGCACACCTGCACTCCCCTCCCAGGACCATTGCACGGGAGTGCACATGGCCGAGTAATGACGTAGGGGTGCAGTGCCAAGGCCATCAACAATGGCTACGGCCATTCAGCACCATCAAAAAAAATTTTATAGTACAAAATCAGAACAAACTGCACTACCAGAGCACCGGTGACATGGCACCAGGTGCTTATGCATTCACATGCTCTTCCCAGGGTAAACAATAACCCATACACAGCACTCCACTCCGGTGGGTACATTGCTGTGCTGTCTACCTAGGGTAATTTACACTCAGTTGCCTGCTGCTGTCCCTCCTGGGCACTGTGCACCCAACAACCTAGTGGGTCGTGCCGGGTCACATGTAAAAAAAACATATATCTTGCTCCAAAAACAGATTGCAAAAAAAATCTCCTGATGGACTGCCATGTGGCCACAAAGCCATGTATTAATGCAAAACATTCAGGGCCACTGTGCTGGGCCACAAGCTCCAGCTGGCCTGCTTGACACAGCAAAAGAAGTTCATAACAAACACCCCAAAAACACTCAAAATGTTTCCAAACTCTCAGCACAAAAGACACACACACTCAAAACAAGTACAGGCAATAGGCAGAGCAGAGCAAAAGTGTGGTCTTTGGAAGACATTTTGTCAAGTCTGACTCAGTGCTGAAAAGGAAAACCCACTTAATAATGTACACAGCACCAAGTCTTCTTGCCTCAGGCTTGCCACACTGATGTTAAGCTCCCCCGAACGCCAATAGCTCTGCTCTCATGTTTGCCTGTGACACAAGACGCAAGTAAAAGAGCACAACACACACTCGTTACGCAACAAAACGAAAGCAGACGAGAACAACACTCACGTCGTAGCGAGTAACGGCGAGACCACTGACACGCCACGACGCGTTGCACCACAACCAAAGCCAGTATTACGAAAATGGAACTGCCAAAAATGTGACACAAAAGCACCAAAAGGAAAAGCGAGACAAAGGCGTATACCCATATGCATAGTCGAACACAAACGAGAGCTCACGAAGCCAAAAACGAACGTAGAGACAAACTCCAATTTTCAGATGACAGATCAGATTTGCACATGACACACACATGACAAACGAAGCTGTCGCGAGAGAACCGAAACAACACGAGCGAGTTGAAAAAGACAACAAGACAACAGCAAAACACAAAGCACAGAGCAGACACACCCATAAAAAGGAGTGTATCACTGCTCAAACAACAAATCATTCTGCACTGTAACCCACTTCAGATTCTGAGCATCCTACACAGAGCACAAACAAACGAACAAAAAAAGGGAAACGAAAACCAGGCCACGCCTGCAAGCCAACACACCAGGGATGGCGTGTTTGCTGCTTCCTGGCGTAGTCATCCTTCAAGTTCTCTAAATACCACTTCTAACATCAAAGCTAAGCCTACAAGACAAAACAAAAGCAGTCAAAGCAGCGACAAAAAAACAGCTCGCTGCAAGAAGAGCTACAAAAAAAAACGCCACAAAGAGTGCAACAACAAAGGACGACGCAGAAAACAAACACAGGACGAAGCAAGCAAGCACACACCTGAGTGTGGTGTGCACTGCTGCTTCAGTCCACTACTCCATTTCGCCTGAACAGCTGACTGGGGAACTGCTGACTTGAACGTCACCAACCTGACATACAAGAAACACCTAACAAAGGTAGACGCGCACCACACCACAACTTTACCCAAAACGCACAGTCTGCTACTCGCCGGCGCACCAAAGGAGCAAGTTGCTACACAAATGCACACCAACGGAGGTAGGTAGGTAGGTAGGTATCTTCGGGAGCTCGGGATGCCTCCTTTGACATTGCAGGAAGAAGGTCTTACCAAGGGGACGTCCTGTCCCTCCCACTGCCCTACGTCAGGTGCCTCTTGAGCCGCTCCCGCATGTGCTTGGGAAGGCATTGTCGCGGCCACCCGGTCCATGTGTCCCAGGTGGGAGGGTGTCCCCACATGTGTCCATGGGTAGGGCCACATGCCCCCTTCTTTGGGCGGCAGCTCTGGGGGGCTGCCCAGCCGTGTGGAGTATCTCTCACCACAAGGGGTATTGCTCCCGCTTGTCTACGGTACGACCGCCTCACCCTTGTGGCTTGAGTTGCGGGGCCACTCTGCTTGGCAGGTGACCCCCTCCTGGACTGTGTACCGGCTCGCCTGTCACCGGTTGCTTCCATGGCTCCGGGTGACGTTTGCCATGGTCCCTGATGCAGCCTGGCCGGGCTCGGACCAGTGGCCTTGGAGTACCGCTCCTGCCACTGGCCCGGTGGGTCGGCTGGGTCGCCCCAGTGCGTCCGACCCATGGGGTATTGGTTCTTTCCTGTCCCTCGGCTGCCCTACGTGTGTGCAGTGTCCTGGGCCGCTGGGCTCCTGTTCACCGGTGTGCCCGCGCGGTTTGCTGTGGTGCGTCTGCGGTGTCCTGGGCCGGCTGGCTCCTGTTCACCGGTGTGCTCCCTCGGTGTGTTGTGTTGCTTGTGCGGTGTCCTGGGCCACTGGGCTCCTGTTCACCGGTGTGCGTGCTGTGTGCGGTGCGCGTGTGCCATGGGTGGTTGTGTCCCTTTTCCTCCCCCGCTAATTTTCGTTTTTTTTTTTTACTTGTTTTTTTTTTTTTTTTTTTTTTTTTTTTCTCCGGAAAAAAAAAAGAAAAAACAAAAAAGAGAAGAACAGGGGCGCGCGTACACTGCAGGCACAGGCATGGGCAGCTTGTGCGGCGCTGCAATAGCGTTGTGTCCTCTGGCGTGTGTCATCGGTGCTGTGGCGGCGGTCGCGCCCCAGGGGTGCGGCTCGCGCGTCCTGATGTACTCGGGCTTGGGTCAGGGTGGGTTTGGTGAGGTGTCTCTTTGCTTCTGGAGCTGGCTGGTCAGGCGGCTGTGTGGGCTGTGGGTGTGGGCTGTGGTTACGGTGTTCCCTCGGCGGGCTTGGTCAGGAGTCAAGGGTTAGCGGTTTCGGGGTGTGGCTCGGGTTTGATTTGTGCTTGGGTTCTGGCTCGGTTAGGCGGTTGCGACGGTAGCGAGCCTGGGTTCGGTGCCTTTGGGCGTAGTGGTGCTCGTTGTCGTGTGCGTTGGCTTCCTTCGGCGTCCGGTTCGTGTGGTGACTTCTGGGCGGGGCCTGGCGTGGCGCCCCGTGGTGGTGGTTTGCTGGGTAACGGGGTTAGATGGCGGCGCCGCTGGCCGGGGGCTCAGGCGCGTCGTGTTGTGTGGCGCGCAGGGCTCGTGGGGTGCTGTGGGTGTCGCCGGTGTCGGTGCGCCGACGCTTGTGTTGTGGTGAGGGGGTGTGTTTGTGCGGGGCTGGGCCTTGGGTGATGTCCCACAGGCGGATGCCGTCTAGCTGCGTTTCCTGGAGGGTCTCCCGCAGGCGCCTGAGGACATACGGGTGGTCCTGGGGCGCGGGGAGGTTGCGGGGGTGGACTCCCAGGGGGCGGAGCGCATCGGCCAGCATGGCTTCCCATGCGCCCTGCGGCATCCACCCCCCCGCCGGCCGGAGGCGGCAGTTCCCCACCGCCCCCTTGCGGGGCCGATGGACCAGGCCCTCGAGGGAGGGCTCTCCCCGGGCCCACTTTCGCAGCTCCCAGAGCTGCGTGTGGGTCCAGCGCTGCCACCACTGTTCCTGGGCGGGCCTGCGGTCTTGGGCGGAGGAGTGGGCGTGGGTGGGTGTGACGGGGTCGTGGGGACCGGTGGCGGTGGCGGGCCTGGGGGATTCCTCGTAGTCCTGTTCCGTGGGGGTGCGTGGGGAGTGGAGGTTCACGCGGATGTGGACCCGCGGGTGTGCGCGTACGGTCTCCGCCTCGGGGTTGGGCGGGGACTCGCGGCGGCGGCGATAGTGGGGCATGCGTTGTATGTGGGCTGTCTTCGAGGGCTGGTAGGGGGGCGGGGTCGCTGCTGGCGGACCCTGGCGTCGTTCTGGCTTGGTCGAGACGCTGGTCGGTGGGCCTGGGGTGCGGGCTTTGAGAGGTGGCGGAACGAGGTGCGTCGCGCTTCGGCCGCGGCGCGCTCCGCCATGAAGGTGGTGGCGGCGGCGTCGGTGACAGTGGCGGGGCGCCGTGCTGGGCGCTGCTGCCTTAGGGCCTGGGACGGCTGGGACCGGATGTCATAGAGGACGTCCTCGGGGAGCCGGGCTCGCGCTGCCGTCGTGGCGCCGGGTTTGGACTTGGGTTTGGGCTTGGCTGTGGGTTTGGGTGGCTGTTTGGCGGCGGTCTTGGGTTTCGGCTGGGTCGTGGGTGTGGGCTTCGTCGGGGCGCGGGCCTTGGCGGCGGCGGGGCTGCTCGCATGGGGGCGGGTTTGGAGGCCCGTTTGGGAGGTGTCTCCCGCGGCCTGGGGGGTGGAGTGCTGAATGAGGACGTGGTGGTGCTGGTGGATGAGGTGGTCGTGGTGGTGGAGGTTGTGGAGTCGGAGGCGGAGGAGAGGGCTGTGGGAGACGGCGGAGGGTCCTGGGCCTCGGGGGCGGGCATATGATGCTGGGTCCTGTAAGTAGCGAGAACGAGGGTGCAGGTTCGGGCACCGGGCGTGTGCGCGCGTTTTCCCTGGTGATCCGTGCGTGCTGGTGCTGGCGTGGCGGCGTTGTCTCGGCTGCGCGGGCACGTGGGTTACCCGGGGGGTGGCCATATCTGCTCCAGGACGTGCGGGTGTGTTTGCTGGAGGTAGTGGAGGGTCTGGAAGAAGCATCGCTGGATGCCGGGCATGTCCTCCTCTGTGAGGTGGGGGTAGTTTTGGGTGGGGGTGTCTGGGCCCGGCCACAGCAGCGTCATGAGGCGGGCTGCCACCATGTACGGGCATAGTTGTAGGGTGGTGGGGCGTGGGGGGGTGGGTCCCCTGCGGTTTGGGGGGGCTTCCCTCTGCTGGGGGCGCAGCGTGACCACCCACACCCATCGGTCCGTGGGGATCCCCCAGGTCCGTTGGGTCCACTTGGCAAGGCAATACATCGCCCTACCAAGGCCCTGGTAGCCGCTGCGGATGGAGAGCAGCGTGTCCAGGGATTTGGGTTCCCACGTGCCCCAGATGTGGGGGTGGTCCGGGTCGTCCCCCCTGGCGTACGTGTCGGGGCCTGGGTTGTGTGTGGGGGGGGTGTAGTCGGCGGGGAGGAGGGAGTCGGTGCCGTGTACCACCCAGTGGTCTGTGGGTGCGTGGTAGTTGGTGGTGGAGAGGGTGTAGTGCAGATTGTACATTAGGGTCATGTACGTGGAGGGGGCTGGCTGCTGCTCGTCGGGGGTGGGGATATCCCCCGGGACGTGGTGCCGGAAGTTGCTCAGGGAGGCCATCCGGGCTACCCATGTTTCCCGCTCCCACTCTTTGGTGCTGTCGGGGGTGGCGTTGGGTGGGGGGTGGGCCATGTTGGGCTCGTGGTAGCGGGTGCGGCCCTTGGTGTCCACCCGCCCCGGAACGGGGTGTCCGACCAGGTGTCGCCCCCAGTCGATGGGGGGCACCCAGATCCGGCTCCCCGTGGGGGGCGGGCTCTCGCCGTCTGGGGTGGCGCGTGGGGGGCGCTCGTGTCGGGCGACGTGGAGGAAGGCGTCGAAGAGGAAGTCTCTGACGCCTTCCCCCAGGGTGGCCGCCTGGACCAGGGTGGCCGCCCGGATGGGGGTGTTGGTGCCGGAGGTGCGGAGGTACAGCACGACGTCCTGTTCCCCGAGTCCCCGGAGGTGCTGCCGTACCGCTGCGGGGTTGTGTAGGGCGTAGGGTTCGGCCGGTGCGGCGGCTGGTGGTGCGGGGTGTGATGGGGGGGATGGTGTGGGTTGGGGGGGGTGGTCGTCGTTGTTGCGCGTGGGGTCCGGTGATGGGGTCTCTGGTGGCGGTTGCGGGAGGGGTGATTCGCGGTGGCGTGTGTCGGCGGGGGTATCGACGTCAATTGGCTGGTGCTGGCTGCCGCGTGTTGTGTCCGTGGACTGGTCTCGGGGGGGGGGGGGGGGGGTGGTGTGGGGGTGGCGCTGTTGGTGGTTGGGGGGGCGGGGGTGGGTGTTGTGCTGGCTGGGGGTCTGGGCGTCCCTGTGGGTGCGGGTGTTGCGTGTGTGCGCCGTGCGGCCCTTGCGGTTCTTGACTGGTTGTGGTGCCGGGGTGTGGGTGGGAGGCGGCCGCATGAGCGTCCGGGTGGGGCTGTGGTCCGTATGTAATGGGTGGCTGCTGGTGAATGGTGCTCGCTGGTATGGGGTGTGGGTGGGGGGGCTGCTGGTGGTGGTGGGGTGGGGGGGGCGGGGGTGGGTGTTGTGCTGGCTGGGGGTCCGGGCGTCCCTGTGGGTCGTGTGGCTGTTGCGTGTGTGCGCCGTGTGGCCCTTGCGGTTCTTGACTGGTTGTGGTGCCGGGGTGCGGGTGGGAGGCGGCCGCATGAGCCCCCGGGTGGGGCTGTGGTCCGTATGTGATGGGTGGCTGCTGGTGGATGGTGCTCGCTGGTATGGGGTGTGGGTGGGGGGGCTGTTGGTGGTGGTGGGGCGCTCCTACTAGGCCCTGGTGTTGCTGGTGTGCGTGCGCGGCTCCTCGCGGGTCCATTGGGGTGTACCGCGGCTCGTATGTCGTGGGCCCGTGTAGCGGGGGCGGCGGGTGGTGCTGGACCGCGTGGTGGTGGCGTGGAGGGTGTGCCGGTTGTGTGTGGTACCCCGGCGTTGGTGGGTGTGGTGGCAGGGGCTGGTGGTGGTGGAATACGTGATGGTGTGGTGCGGTGATGTGCGCTATGTGGGGTGGGTGGTTCGCGGGGCCTGGTTGTGCTGGGGCGTGGTGGGGATGTAGCTGGTGGGGGTCGCTGTAACATGGGGGCATTAGGGGGTAGGGGTTGGGAGGGACGGGGGCGTGGTGGTGGTGTTGGTGGTGCCCTGTCCCCTGGCTCTGCGCGTATGGTGGTCCTGGCATGGTGTGGACGTGTGTGCGCGGTGGTGGCTGACTGGGCTGCAGGGTTTGGGTGCTGCGGTATGGTGGTGGTGGTGGGCGCTGGCGGTGGCGGTGTTGTTGGTGTGCCCCGGGGGTCTGGGCGTGGGGTGGTGCGGTGTGGCTGGACCCGGGCCTTGGTCGGGGCGTCGCGCCCTCCTGGCGGGCGCGTTGGCGGGCCCCCTGACCTGTCTTGGTCTTCTTGGCCTGGTGGGTGTCGGGGGCGGGTGAACCCCCCTGTCCCCGTGGGGGCGACGGGGAGCGGGCGTGCCAGCGGTGTGCCTCTTGGAGGCTCGTCTTGAGGCCTCTGACGTAGGTTTCCTGGTCCGTGAGGCCCATCCGCGTGGCGGTGGCCTCGTCGGGGGCGGCCAGGTGGGCGTCCCGAAAAGACGCCCAGCCCTCCGGGGGCTTCTGTTGTGCGGGGTGGGGGTGGTGTGCCGGGTAGAGGAGTGCGCTGAGTGGGTAAGGTGTTCCCTTCCGTCGGCCGAGGGCGTGTTTGAACTGGCGGCAAGTGATTCGGAGGTAGGCTGCTATCTCCTCTGGTGCCGTGTCGGCCCACGCTTCCGGCGTCAGGGCTGCTGCTTGGGGGGCCGGGAGTTGTGGGTCTGGGAGGTGTAGGTCTCGGTGGTGGAGGTATAGGGCGAGGAGGATGTGGCGGGCCGCCACGTTCAAGCCGCTTCCGCTGTGGCGTAGGGGTGGGCTGTGGGGGGGCAGGGGTGTGCTGCCCGTGGCCACGGCTATGGTCCATGCGTGGTTCGCCGCGTCCGCCACGTAGTACCCTCCCAGGTGGTCCCGGAGGGTGTCGGTGAGGAACCCAAAGAAGCTGGGGTGGCTGGCGGGGGGGGGTGCGGCTGGGGCCGCGGGCCGCTCGCGGTGGCGGGGGTTGAGGTCCCCGCAGTGGGGGCAGTGGGTGAGGCGGTGCGCGGCTCCCAGGCAGACCCAGTGGTCTGGGTTGCAGGGCAGGGCTGTCTGTGGTAGCCGCTGGCGAACGCAGAGGGGACATTTGGTGGCTGGTGGTTGGTGGTACCTGTGGACGGATGGCGGCGTGGGGGGATGGGGGCTGGTGGCGCGCGCATGCTGGTGGGAGTGTGTGCGGTGCCTGTGGTGTCCGTGCGTGCTGTGCCAGTGCTGTGCTCGGTGGACGGTGTGTAGACGTGGTGGGGGTTCCGTGTTGGTATGTCAAGGGGTAGGTTCTCATGGTTGGTAGAACAGGAGTTTGAGGAGGTGGGCTTGGTCTGTTGGGGGCAGGGTTGCCGCATGCTGCAGGTATTTTTGGGTGCGGTATGTGAGCTGCTCCGCCGTCTTGGCAACGGCCGTCCGCTGCATGTGCGCCGCCGTGGCCTGGGGGTCCTCCGCGTGGGTGCGTAGCAAGGTGTAGACGGCAGTGGGGACGAGTCCCCTGCGGACTGCCTCGAGCACCTCCGTCTGCTTGAGGACGGTGGTGAGTTTCTGGGTCGCCGGGGACTGCGCCAGCCATCCGGCGTGCTGTGCGATGGTGTGGGTTGGGTTCCAGTCTGTGAGGGTGTCCAGTCCTCTGTACAGGGGGCACGCCTTGAAGTGGTCCCATGCTTCTTCTTCCGCGTGGCTGCAGATACATTTGGTGTGTCCTGCGGGGACGTGGATCGAGCGGCGAGTATACCATCGGTGGTATCGGGTGAGGAGGGGAAGTTGTTCGAGGGCGAGTTGGAGTCGGGGCTTTTGTAGGTGTGCTGGGAGGCTATCCGGGCGCAGGGCGGAGTAGTAGAGGGGTGTGTGGACGGAGTCTTCGAGGCGTCGGAGGAGTTCGGTGTTCGCTGGGTGGCCCAGTGTGGTGGCCAGTTGCTGGATGGGTGTGGGGTAATGGTACTGCTTGTCTCGATCCGTGTACGGCGTGTCCTCGGGCATCCATTGGGGGGGCTGTGTGGCCGGGGGTATCGGGGGCAGGTGCTGCAGGTGGCGGTGGTGTGGGGTGTCCAGTCGCACGCGTTCGAGCCCTGGGGTGTGGTTGGTGTTCTGGTGTTTGGCCTGCGTGTCTGCGCGTCCATTGCCGTATGCGTAGCGGTGTGACTCCTGCTTGACGATGTGTAGGGCGTCCTGGGGGTGCATGCCCTTGAAGGCCATCCATAGTCCCAACGCTTGTGTGGTGAGGCCGGACTCGAGTGCTTTGTGGAGGGGCAGGTCCCCAAGGCGCCTGGTGAGGTGGATGTCGACGGTGGCGTCCAGGACTACCCAGATGTTGCGGGGCCGGATCGTCGTGGGTGGCGGTGTGGCGGTGACGGCGTCTGCCATGGTGCGCAGTTCGCCGTGGGAGGACGCCCCAAAGATGGTGGCCCCGGTGTGGTGTTCCACGTGGAGGCCGTCCGCGTGCCGGGTGATGCGCACGGAGGCGCAACCGACCGTGGGGGTGCGTTGCTGGGTGCCGGATGCGTCAGTGAAGTAGATGATGTCGGTGTCGCTGGGTATGGGTAGGCGGGCGATTGCTGTGGGGTGATAGACGTAGATGGGGTTCCCCTGGGCGGTTCTGGCGGTGATTTGCGTGGGTTGCAGTAGTGGCGCTGCATAGACGCCTGTCCCCTGGGTGATGATGGCCTGGGCTCCTGGGGTGATGCGGAGGAGGCCCCTGTCTGGGCGTCCCTGGGTGATATACGCGTACATCAGGTGGAAGAGGTATCCCGTATTGGGGTGGAACTTCTGGCACGTGATGGTCTGTCGCCGCTCCTTGTCGTCTTTGTCGCCGCGGAGGGTGGGGCATTTGTGCTCTAGGGGGCGCATGGGTGCCTCCTGAGGTCCTGCGCGGTGTGGGTCGCAGCGGTCGTACTCCATGGCTACGCTGTCCGGGTCTGCCCGCTCGTTGGTGAACGTCCATGTCGCCGTGGGTGTTCGGGTCCAGGCTACGTGCGCCGGGTGGTCTGGGGGTACCGTGTGAAACCAGGGGGAGAGCCATGCCTGCTGGTCGGCGGTGGCGGCGGCGGTGGGGGTGCGGTAGTGGGTGGAGATGAGGTGCAGCAGGGGCCACGGAGTGTCGAGGGCTGCCGGGCCGCAGTGCCAGCACGTGCGTGGAATGCCCTGGTCACTGTGTCTGACTGGTGGTACATCGGTCTCCGGTGCATTGTGTTTGGGGATGGAACAGGGGGCATGGTGTCGCTGGACAGTGCGGGTAGCATGTTTGTGGCCGTTTGGTGCTAGTAGCAGGATGGTGGGTGGTGTCCAGCCTTCGGCTGACGGGGTGGGCTCCCCCTGCGTCGTGCCGCCGTCGTTGGGGGTCTGGTGCTCGCTCGGGCGGGGCCGGGGGTGCTGGCGCCGGAGGGCTGTGTACGCCATGTCGATGTCCTTGGGCCCCGGCATGTCGCGCCCTGCCTTCGTAGCACATGCCCGGAGGTACGCTTGGAAGACGTGGCGTGCTGGCCATTGTGGGTCGGAAAGGAACGGGGCGTGGTGGGCGTCGCATTGGGCCATGATCTTCATCTGTGTTGGGGTGATATACACTATGGTGATGGTGGCCCCTACGAGGCGTAGGGTGGCCACCTCGCCTGCCGGGCGTCGGTGGATGTCGGTGTGTGTGGCCACGAGTGGCCCCTGTTGATCGCAGTGGTGGTTTGTCAGGATGGCGTGTGTGTGGTGCGGTAGGAGGAGTTGTAGCTGGGCCCAGATGCCAGTGCCCACGGAGGTGGAGACGCCGCGTTGCGCCAGTATCCACCGGAGGCAGGTGTTGCGGGCCATTTGCGCTTCTTTTATGCGTATGGCTGCCGCCTCGCGAACTTCTGGTTGGTGGTTGTGTGTTACCCTGTGTAGGAGGTGTGCTGCGTGTTTGGCATAGGCCATGTCGACCAGGGCGCCCGTATTGTCTCCGTAGTAGCGCGGGTGGGCCATCATGGCCTCCTTGGGGAAAGACGTGGGCCAGCCTCCGTGTTGCGCCCATGCCTTCGTCACTTGCTGTCGAGCGTGGCGTAGTGCGTCTTGGGGGCGCGGGAGGTGCAGGGCTTGGTACCCGATGGCCGCGTTGAGCACTGCTTCCATGAAGTACGCCAGGCCCTGCGTAGACAGGAGGTCCCCCCTGGCAATTTGGGGTAGCCGGGCGAGGCGCTCTTCTAGCTTGCTTGGGAGTGTGATGTGGTGGTGCCGCGTGGCCTGTGTGACTCCCAGGTGGACTGTGGTGTCTTCCAGGTGTAGGGGTTCGCCTTTCCGGATGTGGGGGATGGGGGTCTTGGCGTCGGCCAGCCCGACCAATTTGCGGGGGTGCACTAGGAGCTGGTGGGCGTCCAGATAGGTTGTGGTGAGTTGGAGAATGGCGGACGCTTGTTCGGTGGTCGTTGGTAGCCCTGCGTTCTCAGGGTCGCGGTGGCAGGTGGCCGTAGTTAGGAGGTTGTCATCTGCGACGTTGATGATGGGGAAACGTAGCGGGTATGGGGCGTACCCCGGGTATACCCGTGCTAGCTCGAATGCCAGTGGCAGGGTGACGAGGAGGTAGAGGAAGGGGCCTTCGGCGCCTTCCTGGGGGACCCCGCTGTCTGTGCCGGTCCAGGGGGTGAGGCCTGCGGCTGTGTGAAAGTGCTGCCCTGGGTCGTTGTGGGTGCCGGAGGGCTCGGGGCCGGCAAGACCAGTGGGGCAGGCACGCGAGGAGTCTCCCTGGATGTTGTTATTGGGTGTAGAACCGGACACTCGGACACCAACGGAGGCGAGAGCAGCGACAACAGAAGCAAGGTCCATGCTGATTGTGGTCCGGCAGAAAATCCCAGTCTATGAAGAAAATTGAGGGGAATTATTCTAAATACATCTGAGTGTCCAAAACTGTCCGAAAGAATTTAAATAATCCATTTATGTAAAAAGGTCTGGCCGATCAGGCCCGCGAGCGCGCGTCAGCGGCAAATGGCGATTCCAGCTAAAATAGCGGAACGCGGCGGATTTACGGGAAATGGACCGCGGAATCAAATCCGGCATATCAGAAATATATAGGAAATATCCTGTGACTGAGCTGCGAGGCGGCAATTCCGCCGAAGCAAAGAAAATGACCAAAATGTAGCCAATCTGGGCAGAATGTCTGAAAATCTGAGCAGATGGGGCTAGCCGCACTTACACTCCCCCTCCAAAAACACACTGGGGTGTGTCGCTACGTCAACGAAGAACGTAGTGCGGGTAAGTCCCAGAAAAACATAGAAATGTAGCCTCGATGGGGCGAAATCTGCTTGATCTGACCTGATTTGGGCTGAATTGGCACTGAATCAAGCTGGATGAACCTGAAATGAGACGGAATGAGAAGTGACGAACAGTCCTCCGTGCAGTAAAACATTAGGTCACGGGCTAAAAAGCATGTAAACGTATCGAGAATCGATACCAAACCATGCATTGGTTGAGAATGAGGTAGATTATTGATGGATTGAGTAGGGGGATCAAGAATTGGAGTGACATCTCAGCGCTCTGGCACAGTTTCGCTGTCGCGGGCACGCTACGGTGTCCTCGCCGAACTCTACATCGTGTTATCCCGCTTTTCTCGTTCTGAAAAGTACAGCATGTGGCTCAGATTTCGCGCATCTGGTGGATGATCACAAGATTCAGCAAAAATGAGAATGAATTTGAGCAGAGATTGAGGGGATTAAGCAATCACAGAGAGGTTAAACAAATACACATGTAGTCTACAGACCCTAAGTGGACCACCGAAGGTAGAGATGTTCTTCTGTTCACTTAGATCTAAACAGATCTTCGAGGAATGATGGGAGATGACAAGGAAATCAATCTAAATTGTCCTAACATGAATACATTCCCTGAGATGAAGGTGAAATGAAGCGGAATGTGTACAACTGAAACTACCAACAACTTCGTTTAGACTAAAGTTAATATATATTGTCGTTTATTCAGCTCAATTGTGCTTTCCGGCACGTTGGTTCGCGAGCATCTAACAGATTCTATCAAAATGTGGATCATGTGATGACGCATCATGATGGGACATGCTGGCCCTGGATCCTTGGCATGTAACGCGCCGAAGGTTCACTGAAGGCGCTTTACTGACAGTATATAACTGAGAGACACCGAACTTACAGTGGCGGTGGTGTCAATCGACTTGGACAAGGCCAATCTTTCGATGGAGTCCCACAAGACACTTGGATTCACCATTCTCGACAGTTTCTGGTCGAATTGAGCTCACATTGGCGTGTGCCAAAAATACAACGAAGCTTACGGACTTCAGAGGTTGCTGTTAGAAGTCCCTAGAGCTCCTAGATGAAGATTGTCTGAACAATTGACGTCTGGGTTTCGTACAACAGTGGCAGAATGATGGACAAACCTGAGAAATTCAAGGTAAATTTGAGGATCCTGGATCTGAATCTGGACTTTGGCGTCAGCATCACAGCAAATGAAGGTGAGATCTGAGTTCCCGGCGTCGCCTCTAGGGCAGCCAGTACTACAGGGGTTGCCTGTAGGGGTGAATGTCGCTGGCCAGCGTTTTGATTATGTACATTTGCTTCCATCTGCACGAGTAGCCAAATTCCAAAGATGCACAGACCAACAGAGACAAGATTACCCCGAGTCTGCCTGAATTAAGCCTGAGTTTGGTTTTTTCTGAACACGGCAGCACACTCCGTCAGCGTATCTACGCCTTGTCTGCCGAACGGAGACCAAAGAAAAGTTGATTGACGTCAAATTATCAAACATTCGCAGTTCTCCACATCATGACTTAAACAGAAAGAATGAACAGTGGATTGAGCAGAATGTGGTAGGATGGCTTCCTCAATTCGGCCAAGCACGAATACAGGTGACCACCAACCTGTCTGGTCGGGACGTGGTACGGCTTGGACGCTGCAAATCAGCGGCCGAACTCGAAGCTTGGTCCTCATTTGGCTCCTGGGCTGGCCTGACCGCAGGAGGGGGGATCGACGGATCAGCCCTGGAATGTGGCTGCTGAGGGCCGTAAAAGGCTGGATCTCGATTCACCACAGGTCGTTTTCGGTCGCTCTCCACCTGTCTGTCTGGTTTCGACAAACAATCTGTCAGGAGTACACCAATTTCGGGGTGCTTCTTCAGGAAGTCGATGAACCCCTTGGTGTATCCATGGACAAAAGATTGGGCTGGTTCCCAGTTGTTGTGACTGGAATCAAAGCCCCTCCACTCACACAGAAATTCCCATTCGCCCTTGGCGTCACGTCTTGCTTCAACAATCCTCTTGAGTTCGTACTTTCCCCCTTCGATGACCCGATCAGACAAGTGTTTCGCAGTCCAAAAAAGGGGTTTAACCCGATCCTTGGGGGAGGGGATCTCTCTCTTGAGGCGATCGCCCGAAACGTCAATTTCCCTGCTGACATCCACACGAATCCTCCACCTGTTCTCACCAAGACGCGCTGTAACAGCGAATGGCCCCTCCCACAAGGGAAGAAGCTTGTCATCTCCGTCCAGGGTGGTTTCGGATTTTCGAAGCCAAACTCGATCATCGACTTCAAAATTGTGGGGGTTTTTTCGACCTTGATTTTGAACCCAAAGCCAGTCAGCTTGATGCTTCTTGATTAATTTCGACACAGATTTATCTGCTCGTTGGACTTCGTCCAAAAACAGCGAAGCATCTTTACAGGGGCGAGGATTATTCAACGGCATGTTCCACCAACACTTCTTTCGTCCAAAGACAATTTCATTTGGAGAAAGGCCATGATACAAAGGCGTGTTGTGGTAACGGCGAAGCAATGCGAAGAGAACTTCCATCCAATGGAAATCCTTTTCACTCGCGAGCTCCTTACGAAGCATATTAATAATTGAGCGGCCGGCTCTTTCGCCAGGCAGCGCTCGATGCGAGTGGATTTCACATCGGAGGTGGTGGATTCCAAGGCGAGCACATAATTCTCTCCACCATTCGGAGGTGTACTCTTTGCCTGAATCCGTCACCACCTCGGATGGGACGTCCCAGCCTCCCATCCAGGTCTGCGCGCACCATTTGGCGGCAGCCTTGCCAGTCATCGACTCAATGTTGCAAGGCAACACTTGAATGTAGCCGGAATGACGGCACTGAATAAGGAGCACACCATTGACTTTTTTGTTAGTCCAATGGCACTCTTCGTCATCGAGTTCACCGAGATAGAAGAAATCACTGGTGACTCTGTTAAAGAGGCGCTCCGGAATAGGATGAGGCCTCAGATGGCCGTGCTTCTTCGCGCTGGGAGGCGTCGAGACAGCACATTGGGCACATCCGGCAGCTACTTTCATGCAATGAGTGTAGAGCCTCGATCCAAACAACCTATGCTTAATCATCGACCACAGTCGACGGCCATGTGCGTGGGGGGACTCCCATTTGTGCCACCAGTTTAACACTCGGGGGGCTAGGGCGTCTGGCACACACAATTTACCCTCCATCCACAGCTTCCCCCCATCCAACGAGTACTCCGCAAAAATCCCATCCCTGTGAGCATCTTTGGATTTGAGATTTCCAAAGACCTCTTTAAACATGGGATCCTGCAGGTAATCGGACGTCCAGTCACGGATGATCAGGGAATCCTTAGGCAGGGGTGGAGTTTTGGCCGGATCTCGACGCTTAATGCCCTCGATCAACCCAAATCGACTTACTCGTCGGGTGTAGTCAAACCGTTTCACACTCCCTGAAGAGGGATCGGTGACTTTTTCCACGACTTTCAGCGTTTTGGTGCAGATCTCGTGAGCATGCGCCGGATCTGTGATGGCCGTGATGTCGTGACACGGCACTGCGTGCTGTTTAACAGCGCACTGCATGCATGCACGTCGAATGAGTTTCTTTTCTTCCTGATCCCATTCGATGATGACATGGCGGTCCTGCTCCGTACCATGGATGTTGGTACTTTGCAGCCCCTCTGAGGCGGGGTAAGCCCATCGGCTCAGAGCATCCGCTACCGTGTTGTGTTTTCCAGGCAAATACGACACATGGAGGTCAAACAGACTGAGAAATTCGTGCCATCTGGCCCGTCGGCCAGCTGGGCTCGCGACAGTATCAATGTGTTCGGTGGCCCAATACTCCAGAGATCGATGATCCGTCAGGACCTCGACTCGATTGGTGCCAACCCACGATTGGTACTTTTTTAAAGCACAGATGATGGCGTAAGTCTCTTGCTCACGCGGCGACCATTGCATTTGGCGTGGGGCTAGCTTCCGAGACCAAAATGCAAGAGGGTAATGATCGCCGGTGGCTTCATCAACCTGTTCAAGGACAGCTCCGATCGCGTACCTAGATGCGTCGGTTCTAATGTAGAAGGGTCGGTCAAATTGGGGCACATGCAACGTGGCGACTTCGCAGAGGGCTGCCTTCAAGTGATGGAAGGCCTCCTCGCACTCGTCAGTCCACTTGACACGAACCTTTGAACCTGCCTTGCCTGCATCTCTCCCTACCTTCAATAATTCAGTGAGGGGGGCAGCAAATTTGGCATAATTCGGCACAAAAGTGTGGTAAAAATTGCAACAACCCAGGAATCCTCTCAACTCCGTGATCGTCTCAGGGCGCTTCCACTTCTGAATAGCGACGAGCTTCCCTGGACTGGGTCGTCGAGTGCCATTCTCTAGGAGAGAACCACAAAATTCGACTGATTTTAAAAATAATTTTCCCTTCTTTGGCCCACAAATCAGCTGATTGGCGTCAAGAATATCCAAAACTTGGTTCAGCTGCTTCTCATGTAGGGCCACCAGCTCGGCTTCGGTCAGTCCCTCCCCCTCCGTCGCGATGATTATGTCATCTATGTACACACTCACGAAGGCACGAAGCTCAGGATGGGTTGTGAACAGCACATCCTCCATCATTCTTTGAAAAAATGAGGGGGCGTTCTTCAGCCCCATGGGCATGACAGTCCATTGGACTGGGCCACATGGCGTGCACATACAGGTGAGAGGTCTGCTGTCCTTCCTCAACGGCATTTGGTGAAAGCCGTGACGGAGATCCAGCACAGAGAACAAACGACCTCTTGCCCTCTTGGCGATTTCCTCCTCAATGAGGGGCAGGGGGTGTGAATCCGCCTTGGTTTCGGCGTTGAGATTGCGAAAATCAACCACCATTCGCCAACCATCAATAGTGTTCTGGTCTGCAGGCGGTGGCTTCGGGACTGTGAAGGGTGAACAGCACCATTCGCTGGTCATACAACCCTCAAGCCAACCAAATTCCCTGAGATTTCTCTCGATGATTTTTCTGAGAATCTCATGTTTATGTCCATGATTTTCATAAGGGCGCTGTTTTTTTGCTTTGGACCCTTCACGAAGCTCGATGAAGGCTTCACCGAACTGTCCACGGACAGGGGGGTCTTTGATCAACTTCCCTGAAAGGGTTGTGTCCTTCCGTTCCTCAAAAATCTTTTCTCTTGACTTGGAACACAATTCAGTGTCCACCTGATCGCCAGGAATTACTGTCGAAAAAACTTTGGCGACTTCTTCGGCTTTGGCAGGAAGAATCTTCTTACGGATGTCCCTAAACAGGTCCGTATCCACTGCCTCTTGAAGATAGGTGGGTCTTGTGTCGAAATCCCAGAGATTTTCCTCGTGATCCAGCTCCTCGAAAGGATCCATGAAAGCTTCCACAGGGGGTTTTTCATAAAAAACTCTGAATTTGCGGCGCGATTGGAGATTTTTCCTCGCCCGTGCACTGAAGATTCTTTTCGATGTCGACCGCATTGGGGAAGAGGGAGACGAGGCGGATCCATTGGACGTTGAATCACCTTGGGTATCTGACGAACAAAAATCAGAAAAAATAGATTCATCATCAGTACCACGCTCAACCTCAGATTCAGACCCAACACAGGAATCTGTACTAGAATCGGCAGAATTAGAGTCAGAAAGCTTTCCATCCACCAGGAATGCAAGCGAACTCCAGGACCGCTGTGGCAGGGGACCTGTGTCGTCCCTGGCGTACAGCTTAATCTTCCTGGGAAGTTCGATGTAATCTACACAAATGTCTTGTAATTCCTGAAACCAAGGCTTGTCGTCCCACAAGGGCACAACTAAAATTGCCTGGGTTTTATCTTGCTTGATTTTGTGGATGACCTGCTGGATTAAGTGAAACGGAGGATTAATCCACAACTTCTTGTCCCATTTGTGGGTCCAAGCGTCGCTAAAGTGCTTATCAAAGCGCTTGTTCGTACGGTTAGCAAAGGCATCATACTGTGGCCAAAAAGAATGGTGTTCATGGAAGTATTCACAAATTGCATCGCGCCATTTGTCGACAACTCTGTAGGATGAAGAGTGCCAGCGCGAAGGGCGTCGTGGCTGGGAGTCCCTACGAAGACATTCTAACTCTTGGGAGTAATCGGCACTCCCATTCACCTCTGCAATGGTGACATCTTCACCAAATTTTGGTGTCACTTTTTGCTTCAAAAATTCTTTTGCACTTTTAAACCCTGCGTGCAAAAAACGAAATTCAGGACGCTCCAAGGGACCTGACTCCAGCAAAAAACAACGACGATGACCTACGGGCGCTACCCTGTTCTTGCGAAGCCAAGGATGCCCCAAATAAAGGTCATACTTTATGTCAGCACGGTAGAAGTAGTCATCCTTAAGGACAACTTCTTCCACATTTTGCTCTTCCCAAAGGTCTTGAGCGACCAAATGGGTGGATATATAACAACCGCGTTGCCCACCTGCGAGAGAATGTCCAGAAACTCCCTCGAGGGTAACAGGATGAGGCGATTCAAACACGCAGTCGTCGGGTAAGAAGGAGTTGGATTGGAGATTTACCTCTGATCCATTGTCACACAAACAAGTGGCGAGGTGGAAATTTCCCTTGCAATCAGAGACCCACAGCTTTGTGACAAACTGACGAGCCTTGTGCTTGGACTGTACACCAACCTCGTCCACTACAACAGAAGGATCCGCTGCCGGATCCAGGGGAGAGGAGACAAGCGACCCTACATCAAGTAATGGTCGATCAGGAATTTGGGGATCATGCCTGAAATCGCCTGGGGAGGGGCGATTTTCGTGGCTCCCCTAGGCGTTCTGGCCTCCAGCGGCTGCGTTAACATTGTGAACACAACCTGTTTCGTCGATCCATTCATCTTGGAACGGATCATCCGCTGGATTCAGAGCATTTTCGACGTAATCTCGATCCGCATCAGACACCTGGTCTGCACCTGAGACCTGATCCACACGATGGTTCCCCTTTCCTCGTCCACGGCCACGGCCGCCGGATGATGGGCCACCACTGTCGCCACGCCCTCTGCCCTTACCAGAGAAAGGGATTCCTGAAGGATTTCCCTTACCTTTACCCTGTGATCCTGGAGCATTTCCTTTGTTTGTACCGGATTGAGGGGTTTGGCCTGGATTTCGATTTCCGCCTCCGGCGTTGACATTGGGACTTGTCTGGCCGTTTGGCTGCCCACCGGAGCCGGATGGAGTCCGATTCCCTTTGCCTTGGGACCCGCCAGGGCCTCCAGTATTTTTGTTCCCACCGGAGGGAGTCGAATTACCCTTTCCCCCCTTGGCACCATGCACCTGTCTGTCATTCCTGTCTGAATTCTGCGAATTACTGACATTTTCACCAATCACCTTGTGATCGTAAGCAGACCATCGGTGATTAGCAGTGGAATGCGTCTTAGCTCGGTTCGTAGAACCTAGAAGAAGACAGATGCTCCAATGATCCTGAACATTCCGGGTGTCATTCACCTTTTTGTTGCCCTTTTGGGCCCCATTTTGGGTGTTTTGTTGGGTGTTCTTGTTTCCCCCAAGACCCTCATGAAAATTTTGATTGGCGGCGTCAGCAAGCCTCTCAACCTCTTCCCACAGTTCTTGCGGAGTGAACGAAAACACCCAGTTCCTGGCCTTCAGGCGATTTCCATGGAAACTTACTCCCCTATTGAGGACTTGGACAAACAAGTCCCGATCCTCGTGCTCATTGAACTTGATTTTCCACGTGTTTTCAGTGAATTTCACCTTGGTAAACGACGTGGGGGAGCACTTTTGAAGTGCCTCCCTGACTGTAAACCGGTTGGCCGAGGCGTCAAAGCCATCGATCTCCGCCCACCAGGTCTTGACCTTTTCTTCGGACTGTCGATTCCGAAGGGTGGCGGCGGTTTCTGAGGGGATCTTGTCAAAAATCAGATTTTTCAGCTCGGCACTGGAAAATTTTTCGCCTGAATGTTCAGATTCTTCTACGAGATTCCAGAAGCGCTGTCTCTTGTCCTGCACTTCGTGCAAGATTAATCGAGAGAATGAAGGAAAATTCTTCAACATCTGGTGGTAATGGTCCTCAGGCAGCCGGGATCCACGTACCTCCAACTGTTCCCACACCTCATCAAAGGTAAGGGGGAAACTTGAATCTTCACGATCACTCCAGGTTCTGAGCCAAGTGTTGGCCGGCGCTCCCTCAAGGCAGTCCAGGAGCGCCATCAGGAACTGATCATCCTGGAGTTTTTGAGTCTTAACCCACAGTTTAAATTCCCGTTGGAACTGAGGCCAACGTCTGGGGTTCCCATTATACTTCGGCTGCTTGGCAACCTGACGAAGTCGCAATGAAGTAGGATTTAGGAGTGAATCCAGCCCAACACCGGCTGTAATGGTAGACACCTTGGCGGCATCATTAGCCACACCAGCTCCGGCGAGGGTCTGGGCGAGCAACATCTGGGCAATTGCATTGGAATCAACAGCAGGAAGGGTAGTACGGGAGGCAGTTCTTTTGGCATTTTGAGCCTCATTCCTAGCCTTCACCGATCTACTCTGTGATCGAGAGATTGTAACCCTTTCCTTTAACTTAGTCCTGCTGATCCGTGCATCGGTGGTCTTAGAGTCCACCGAAGGAGCAATCGAAAAAATTTCTGTCGCCTCCTCCGACGGTTCTGTTGTCTGTTCCACCGATGATGCGCCCTCAGACCTCATGTGGGTCTTGAAAAGATCTTTCATTCCCAGAGTCTGAATGATGAGTTGCATTTGATCTTTGAGCAATTGGAGCTCAGAGTCTCGCTGAGATCTGCAAGAGCAGTCGGCAGGACAGTACATACCGTGTCCTGTAGGGCCTGAGCAGGCTGTCGGACCGCTAATCTCAGTGGTTCGCAGCCAGGAGTCCACTTGGGGAGCTCCTTCAGTCCTAATTTCCAGGCTTGCCTGCCTAGCTGCCTCTAAAATTCCTTCCTCAACCGCGGCGGCTAGATCGTCGCGGATGGAAACAGAGGGATGAGGGGCGGAGGGCCCGGCAACCGGTGCCTTGGTCTTCTCCTTCGGGAAGGGGCTTGCCTCCCAGATCTGCAAGAAAATGGCAAAAGATTCATCTTCTTGAGAACACCACCACATCCTGGTATTAATTTCTTCTTGAAGGAGGAAAAAATATTCGAATAAAAAATCAGAGGCGATTCTTTCTTGTCCTATCAGCTTAGACGTAGCTAATAGACACAGGGCCTCAAGCGCCTCAAGGTTACGGGCCACTTCCGAAGACAAATGGTTGTCCCATTGTGCCCATGAGGCTGGTCGATTATAGGTAGGTACCTCACCTGGACCACCCATCTCAATGTCGTCAATGTCGGCATCGATGGTCTCAAAATGTGGACATTGGTAGGGAGCATTGGTACCTGCCAAGTCCGTAAGCTCCACCGGAGCGTTGCCATTAGCGTAAGCTGGGAGATTCCAGCTGCTTGATGGCCAATTTCGACTGGGATCTTGATTGTAATCTGGGCCTCCACAGCTGCTGATTTGTGTCCTTCTTGGGCAATTTGGGCTTGCGCAAGGCATTCCTCTGCAGGCCTCGTTCGCACAGCACCACGGCAGCGTAATCGTTACGTCTCCGGAGGTTGCGGAGTCTACGGGGCTGTACTGAGGGGCTAGCTGTGGTTGGGACACCAAAGGAACAACATTCAGGTAGCCTCTGCTACCATGAAAGTGCTGCCCTGGGTCGTTGTGGGTGCCGGAGGGCTCGGGGCCGGCAAGACCAGTGGGGCAGGCACGCGAGGAGTCTCCCTGGATGTTGTTATTGGGTGTAGAACCGGACACTCGGACACCAACGGAGGCGAGAGCAGCGACAACAGAAGCAAGGTCCATGCTGATTGTGGTCCGGCAGAAAATCCCAGTCTATGAAGAAAATTGAGGGGTATTTTTCTAAATACATCTGAGTGTCCAAAACTGTCCGAAAGAATTTAAATAATCCATTTATGTAAAAAGGTCTGGCCGATCAGGCCCGCGAGCGCGCGTCAGCGGCAAATGGCGATTCCAGCTAAAATAGCGGAACGCGGCGGATTTACGGGAAATGGACCGCGGAATCAAATCCGGCATATCAGAAATATATAGGAAATATCCTGTGACTGAGCTGCGAGGCGGCAATTCCGCCGAAGCAAAGAAAATGACCAAAATGTAGCCAATCTGGGCAGAATGTCTGAAAATCTGAGCAGATGGGGCTAGCCGCACTTACACTGTGATGACGGTGTAGAGTCGGGTCTGGATGTACCCGGTCATGAAGGATAGGAATGGGAGGCCCATGGCATCCCATACCTCCGTGAGGAGCCAGTGTGGGGCGTGGGGGAACTCGCCTTGGACATCGAGGGAGGCGATGATCATCTCGTAGGGGTTCATGTCCAGTGCGGTGTCCTGGAGGAAGATGGTCTCGTGGGGGGACCTGCGGGCCATGGCTCCCCACATGCTGGCGGGCACGTGGGCGAAGACCGCTGGCGCGATGCGGCCTAGGATGAGCGTCCACACCAGCTTGACCTCGGTGGTGGCGCAGACTATGGGCCGCCAGTTCCCCGGCTGCGCCCAGTCCCCCTTTTTGTAGAGGGGGTGGACCAGGTTGGCCCACTCAGGGGGGATGGGCGTGGCGCCCGTGACGATGTCCCACAGGCGGGCTGCCAGGCGGCGTTTGATGGGCAGGGTGAGACGTTGGTACGCTTCGGCCGGCAAACCGTCGACGCCGGGCACGACCCCCTTCTTCAGGTGGTCTAGGGCGCGTTGCAGTTCTGAGATGCTGGAGGGGTCGTGTTCGATGGCGCGCCGCTGTTCCCGGTTGAAGACCCTGGGCACATGCTCGCGGATGGTGTTTCTGGTGTGGGGGTCGAGCTCGGGGAGGGCGTCCCCGTGTTGTGCCTGGAAGCTGTCCAGGACTGCCTGGAGGACGGCGTCGGGGTCATTGGTGAGGCCTCCTTCGGGGCTGCGTACCGCGTGGATGGTACGGCGCCCCGTGTCCTCCAGGATGCGGCTGACGTACCGTAGGGACTTGTACGGCGTGTCGTTTCTGCCGTATCTTTCGCGTTCTTGGGCTGCGGCCGCTATGTGGTGGGCGTGCCATTCCTGGAGTTGGTGGCGGCGGGTGGTGAGGAGCGCACGGAGGTGGGCGTCCCGGTCTCGTGCCTCTGGTGTGCTGGGGCGTAGCAGGGTGGCGAGTTCCCCTTTCCTGGTCCAGATGTCATGGACGAGTTGCTGGAGGGTGAGGTCTGGTGGTGCTCCCGTGTGGTTGGTGTCACGCTCCATGCCGCATGCTTGTGCCGCCCGGCGCATGGCGGTGGTGAGTGTCGGTGCACCCGGGCGGCGCAGGATGGCGTGTAGGGCACTGTTATACCTGTGCCAGGCGCCGTGGTCGTCCTCGGCCGGGAACTGCAGTGTGGGTGGGAGGGTGTCGTCTGGCAGGGTGGCCGCGGGTGGGGGTAGGTTGGGGATGATGAGGTCGATGTAGAGGGGCCGGTGCCCCGTGCCTGTGGGGGGGAGGTCCCCGTAGGCTGCTTCGTGGACGCGCACCGTGGTTGGGTCCCCGTAGCACGTGTCGATGCGGGATGGGTGGGTGCTGGCTTGGTGGGGGTAATGGGAGGGTGTGCTGGTGAGTCCTGCCGTGAGGTCGGTGAGGCCCAGTTGGTGCATGGCGTCCCGGACAGCTGTGTCGGTGGTTGTGGGTGGGCCGGTGCGGTCGTCGTCGGTGGGGGCAGCGTTTAGGTCGCCTATGATGATGGTGGGTGCGAGGAGGGAGAGTCGGCGGTACGCCAGGCTCAGGGTGTCCAGGAAGTCCTGGGTCTCCTCCCCGAATGGGACGTGCGTGAGTAGCACGTTTAGCTGCCATCCGGGCCCCACGCACTCGTACGCCCCGAGGCGACCATCCGCTCCGAGGTCGGGGCGGGCATGTACCGTGACCGACGTCTTGTGGTAGAGGGGTACCCCCCGTTCCCAGTGGGCGTGATATTTGTTCCCCTCCGGGTCCAGGATCGGTGCTGGTTTGGGTTGGTCCGCTCTGCGGAGGGCTTGCTCCAGGAACCCCAGGAGGTCTGCCTTGGGGGTGCGGCCCGGGCATGGCTTGCAGTGTGGCGGCCTTGGTGGCATCGTAGGTGACCGCGGGCTCGTTGAGGATGTTGATGCGGGCGTGGCCTTCCGCAGGCGCCGGTTTCTGGGGACCGGTAGTTGGGGGGGCGGGCCGTGTCCGGCCCTGGCCCCGTCAGGCGTCGAGGAGGTCGATGACGCCCTCAGCTGCGGGTGCCCTGCGGTTCCGCTTCTGGGGCTGGGGTAGGGCCCATGCATTGTGGACTTCGCCCGTGTACTCGGTGCCGGTGAGGTGCTCCGTGTCGGGGGTGCACAGCTGCATGGGGACCATCTCACGACCGGTTCGGTCTCGTCAGAGTTCGATGGTGCGCCCCAGCTTCTTGTCGTTGGGGGTGGCCGGGTCCCACTTGACGTGGATCTTGAACCCCTGGTGGTCCCCGGTGACGAGGTACCGGTGCTTGACCTCCCCTGCGGCCCATATCCACTTGGAGGGGCCCGCGGCCGTGGGGTACTCGAAGTGCAGCTGCACCCGGGTGCCGATGGCATATTCGGGATACAGGGCAGCGGCTTCCTCTTTGGTCCAGCTCTTCGGCTTGGCCCTTGGCTTTGGCGCGGGTTTGGCCTGTGTGGGGGCCTTGCGCTTCTGCGCACCTTGGCGGCGCCGGGCAGCGGGTTGTCCTCGTTGGGGAGGTGCGCTCTGGGGCTGCTGTACGGTGCGTGGCCCGGTGCAAACACGGGGTGTTCGCGGGCGGCTGGGACGTCGGGCTTGGAGTCCTTCAGCTGGAACACTTGCTTGGTCATGAGGCCAAGCACTTCCTCGGCCTCCTGCAGGGCGTCGGGCGGGTCCGTGGGCCAGGTGAGGAGCCGGTGCCCGGTGCCTGCCCCGTGGCGGCGTATGTGGGCCGTGTAGCGGGTGGCGTGGCGTGTCCACGCTGGGGTGCGTTCCGGGGGGAGGGGGCCTTCTGGCGCCCCCTGCGCCCAGTAGAGGGCGTAGTGCAGCGCTTCCCAGGCTGCCTCTGGGGCGTGGGGGATGTGTGCGGCGAGTCGCAAGCCGTCTCCTCCGCGTGGTGGGGGCGGGACCTCGTCGTCGGGGGCGTGTGCCGTTGCCCGTCTGACCTTGCCGTGGTCGTCCCATTCCACCGTCCACCAGGTGTCCCGGTGTTTGAGGATGTGGACCTCCGTGGTGGTCGGGGGGGCGTCCATGGCGTCCCAGCTGACGAGCTGGATGGGGCGGACTGCAGGGTGGGTCTTCGGGGGTGCTCGCATGTTGAGGATTTGGTTGATGTCCTCGGCGGTGGGGCCCGTGTCGGGGGCGTCCTGCGCTGCTTGGGCTAGAGGTGGGGAGGGGCGGTCCTCCGAGAGGCGGGATGCGGACGCCGTGGCGTACATGGCTGCGATCAGGACGTGTTCCGTCAGCCCTTCCACCATGAGGTGGTTTTCCCCCTCCAGGTCTCGGGGGATGGTGGCTTCCGCCTTTAGGGTGAGGAGTGCGATGGCGCGTTTGGGTCCAGGTGTGGCGTGCGTCGGCTCATCTGGCGGGCGTCCGTCGGATGGGGTGTGGGGGGGGCGCTTCTGGAAGGGGGATGGTCCCACCGCCAGGTGCTCGACAAGGTGTAGCGGTATGGCGTGGTGGCGGTCCGCTGCGGGCAGGAGGTAGGGGTGTGGGTCCCCGGGTATCGTGCCGAGGAATATGCCCCCCCTGTAGGTAGGGGTGGGCAGGGGTTGCTGCAGAGCGCCTGCGCATGGTAGCGCGCACCGAGGGTTGCAGTGGGTGCATGGGGCTGTTATGGGGTGCGGTACCGCGTACACGGTGAAGGGCCCTACCGCGCGCTGGATGTGGCGGGGGATGATGTTGCGGAGGTCCGCCACCCGTGCCGTGCGGCTTTCGCCATAGTATATCCAGAGCGTGTCGTCCAGTGCCATTTTGGGGCGTAGCTTGCGAGCCAGTAGGTTCAAGGTGCTTTTGTGCGTGGCCTCGGCGACGGTGCCGGGTCCAGCGTTAATGCGTGGGAGCAGGTGGTTTTGGTGGTGTGCCGCGGCCCGTCTGCGGGCGGTGTGGAGGGCGGTGCTGTCGGCGGGAGGGGGCGCGTGGTGGGTGGGCCTTTTGCGCGGGGTCGGGGCGACGTGTAGGGGATGCTTCCATGCCGGGCGCGGGTGGTGTTGCGGTGGCTGGAGGCCAGGGTAGGTGGTGAAGGTGTATATGGTGACGGGGGAGTGCTCATGCGTGGCCTGGAGGTAGTAGTGGTCGCGACCCGTGTTGTGGGTGACGATGACGTTTGGCGTTGGTATGTCGTAGTGGAGTGCGGTATTGGGGAGTTGTTTGGTGATGCGTGCCGTTGCGTCCCCTGTTTTGGGCGCGGTGTCCTGGGGCACGAGGATGTGGACTGCCCACGCATCGTGGGCGGGGAGGTCGAGGTCCGGTAGGGTGGGATGAATGGGGCGTCCCCGGAAGTGTGTGAAAGCTGGGTTCCGGCGTGCCGCCGTTTCCTTGATGATGGACGGTGCCCACTGGGGTGGCGCCCCAACTTGCTGGGCCATGGCGGCGACGGCGCGGGCGATCGCCGTGAGGTCTGGGCTGATGCCAGGCTGGTGTGCCGGTGGCTGCAGGCCCCCTTCTGGTGCGGGGTGGTGCCACCATAGGGTGTAGCCCTTTTGTGTGTTATTGTGGGGGGTGTGCACGAGGCCCTGGTTGTTGGAGATGGCGGTCTTGAGGGCTTCCGCTGCCTCGCGGTGGAGGGTGCGCGTGTAGGCCCGGACTCCGGTGGGGGGGGCCGCCCCGGTGTGGGATTCGGCCGTGGTGGGGGCCGGCTCGAGGGTGTGACTGGTGAGGGAGGGTCTGTGCAGCCCTTCGTGCAGGGAGGCGCACACGTGTGCCCACCTGTCCGCCCATCCCTGTTGGGCGCTTCCTGTGTCTGCTCCTGTGGGCAGTCGCACAATGACCACGTGCCAGGGGTGTGACCCCGGTACTACGGTGGGGGCTGTGGTGTGCTCGTGAGCGTGTAGCCACACTGCGGTGTCTGCGTTCGCCGTCACGTAGTCCTCTCCTTCCGCTGTGTGGACGTTTTCGACGGCGGCCTCTCCCTCCAGGGTGAGGAGGAGGTGTGTGCCGGGGAGCTGCGCGTGCGTCTCCGCGTCCCGGAGCCAGAGGTACGTGAGCGCCACGGTGCCGGGGAGGATTTCCCCCCACGTGAAGGTGCCTTCGGGTGATTCCCACTGCAGGGGCAGTGTGCGGCGTCCCCGCAGTCGTTGGTGGCATGGTAGTCGTGGGTGAGGTGACGTTTGGTGAGCCGGTGCGGCATGCGTTCGGTGGTGGCAGTGGGGGGGTCCCAATTACATTCCTCCGGGGGGGGTGCGTCTGCGTCGTCCTCCTGGGGCAGGGCCAGCGGCAGCGCCTGTGCATTGGGAGCGGCGTCGGGTAATCCGCTGTGCGTGAGGATGTAGAAGCCCTCAGGGGTGAGTTGGAGGACGATGTCCCACTTCGCCGTTTGCTCTGGGGACCACTGGTGGGGCCCATCCTGCGGTCGGTGGAGGGTGACCTGGTGGCCCCATCTCCAGCTGTGGTAGGCGAGGAGGCTGAGGACGGTGTCTTGCTCCGGGTCCTCCACGCTTTCCACGTATGCCGTCATGTCGGTGACATCGACGGCGTACTCGTCCTCCCATTCTTGTGTGGGGGTGCCTGGAGGGGGGGGGGGCGGTGGTGTACCCGTGGAGTCCCGGCCCCGTGACGTCGGGCAGGTCGTGTTCGAGTGACGCCCGGTACTCGGCGGGCCCGTTGCTGGCTTCGTGGGTTGGATGGTGGCGCCGCAGGGCGTTGGACAGGTGCGTCCAGGGCGCCCTCTCGCGGGGGGGGGGCCGCGGAGGGGCATTATGCGGGCTGGGGTCCGCGGGGCCGCTTGCTGTGGGCTCGAGCTCCGGCGGGGTGAGGTCCATATGATGCTCCGTGTCCTCCGTGTGTTGAAGTTCCAGTTCTAGCAGGCTGTCGATGTCCAGGGCCATGGGGTCATCGTGCGTGTTCACGTGCTGGGGTGCTCCTTCATGGCACGGTGGGCGTGTGATGCTGGTGTTCGGGGCACGTGCGGCGGCCGCCGCGGGGTCTTGCGCCGGGGGAGGCGCGCCGTTTGGCGTGGTTTTGGTGTGTGGCTGCAGGCTGGTGGCTGTCCTGGCCGGTGGTGTTGCCCCTGTGTGCGGTTCGGGATGTGGCCGGTGGTGGGTGTTGAGCTGGCGCGAGGTGTGCGGGGTTTCCAGGGGTGGTGCCGGTGGGGTGGGGTGCGGAGTCGGCGGGGCGCGGCTTCGTTCCTGTGTTGGTGGGCTGTGGTGTCCCGTGCCCCCGGGTGTGGGAGGGGGGTGCGGTGCGGTATGGTGGTGTTGTGCTGTGTGGTGGCCTTCCCGTTGGGGGGGGGGGCACCGTGTCCAGGTCTGGTGGGGTGGGTTGTCGCCCGTGGTTTGTCCTCTGGCGGTGTGGGGCAGCCCCGCGTGGTCACTTGATCGTCCTCCTGGCGTGTTTCAGTACGTGGCCCGTGCGGGGTCGGTGTGGCGTGGGGCCTGGGGTCCCCTGGGGCGGGGTGTGCGGGACTGGAGTGTCGCAACCAGGGGGGTGTGGTCGTGTGGTGCTTGGGGGTGTCGGCCCACCGTTGAGTGGGCCCAGTGGTGCGGGGTATTGCGTTTGCGGGGTCCGCGGGTCGGTGGGTCGCGGCTTCTTGGGCGTGTTGTGGCCCCGTTGCGGTGCCCGCGGGTGGTGAGTGGCGGTGTGTGGCTGGGGTGTATCGTTTCCACGGTGGGGGGGGGGCTATTTGCTCGGGTGTCGGGTGGGCCCGTGGTAGGTTGCCGGCGGGTAGCGGGTGTCGGGGCCTCACTGTGGGTGGGTATTCCGCGGCGTCCCCTTGGTGCGTCCCGTGGTGGTCTCTGGTCGGCTGGCTGAAGGGGGTTTTTGGGGTGTACCGCATCCATGGGGGCACCATTGTGTGTTGGGGCGCCGCAGCGGTGGGTGCGGCGGGTTGTGGGGGTGGAGCTTGTGTCGGTGTCGACCGTGTGTTTGGCGGCGGTGTGTCGTGTGTCGTCCTCGGCGGCTCCTCATGGTGGTCTGTTGTGGTGGTGCCTGGGGGGTGGTCTTGGGCTTTGCGGTTCCTGGGAGGGTGCGGGACATGCGGGGTCGGGTTGGCTGGGGGGGGGGGCGCGCGTGTGTGGGCTTGCGTGTTTGCCTTCTGCTCCCCCCGTGGCCCCTTCCTCTGCCTGTCCCTTACTCCTCTCTTTTCGTTGGCTTGTTTGGCTTTTTTTTTTCTTTTTTTTTTCGGGGGGGGCTGGCTGGGGTGCTGTGCTTGGGTGTGGGTGTGTGCCGGTGTCGGCGCCGGTGTGGGCGTGGGTGTCGTGGGGGACGGGGGCCAGACGGCTGTTGTGCTCTGGGTTCCCTGTGTGTGCGCCGGCCCCCAGGCTTCTGGTTCCCAGGGCGCCGGTTGGGGGGGGGCTGACGGCGGGTGGTTTGCGGCAGTGGTGGCGTGGCGCTTGCGTGGGTGGCTGCGGCTCCTGGTTAGTGTCTGGGTGGCGTGGCCGGGCGTGGGCGTGCGTGTGGGTGTGTTCATGGCGTGGGCTGATGGGGTGGTGGGCAGTGTGGGCGTGGTTGGTTTGTGTGGGTGTCGGGTATGTGTGCGCCGAAGGCGCAGTGGGTTGGGCTGGGGCACCGTGGGCGATGCAATGGGTGGAGGAGATGCTGGTGACGCCTACGGGGGGGTGCTGTAGGCGTCGAAACGGGTTTGTGTTGTTGACGTGGGTGCTTCGGGTGACGCGCCGGGCGGCAACGGGGTTGGTGACGCTGTTGGTGTCATAGGTGACGGGGCGGGCGCTGGGGGGGCCCGCGGCTCTGGTGGTCGCTGTAAGTGGTGGCGCCGCTGGTACTGTCCCTACGTAGGGTGTTGCCGGTGGTGCTGTGGGCGGTGGTGTCGTCGGTGGTGCCGATGGCGAGGTTGACGTAGGCGATGCACTGGGTGACGGTGAGGCCGGTGTGTGCCGTAGGTGACGCGTTGGGAACGGGTGGTGGGGGGCCGGAGGGGGGTTGAAAGTGCTGCCCTGGGTCGTTGATGGTGCCGGAGGGCTCGGGGCCGGCAAGACCAGTGGGGCAGGCACGCGAGGAGTCTCCCTGAACGCTGCTATTGGGGGTAGAACCGGATACTCGGACACCAACGGAGGCGAGAGCAGCAACAACTGAAGCAAGGTCCATGCTAATTGTGGTCCGGCAGAAAATCCCAGTCTATGAAGAAAATTGATGCGGATTTTACTATGCACATCTGAGTGTCCATATCTGTCTGAAAAGCTTTAAATAAATCCGATTGTGAAAAATATTTGGCCGATCTGGCCCGCGAGCGCGCGTCAGCGGCAAATGGCGATTCCAGGCAAATGATCGGAACGCGGCGGATTTACGGAGAATGGACCGCGGAATCAGATCCGGCATATCAGAAATATATAGGTCTGATCCTGAGACTGAGCTGCGAGACGGCGATTCCGTCGAAGCAAAGAAAATGACCAAAATGTAGTCAATCTGGGTTAGATCAGTGAAAATCTGAGCAGATGGGGGTTAGCCGCACTTACACTCCCCCTCCAAAAACACACTGGGGTGTGTCGCTACGTCAACGAAGAACGTAGTGCGGGTAAGTCCCAGGAAAAAATAGAAATGTAGCCTCGATGGGGCGAAATCTGCTTGATCTGACCTGATTTGGGCTGAATTGGCACTGAATCAGGATGGATGAACCTGAAATGAGACAGAATGAGAAGTGACGAACAGTCCTCCGTGCAGTAAAACATTAGGTTAAGGGCTAAAAAGCATGTAAACGTATCGAGAATCGATACCAAACCATACTTTGGTTGAGAATGAGGTAGATTATTGGTGGATTGAGTGGGGGAATCAAGAAATGGAGTGACATCTCAGCGCTCTGGCACAATTTCGCTGTCGCGGGCACGCTACGGTGTCCTCGCCGAACTCTACATCGTGTTACTCCCGCTTTTCTCGTTCTGAAAAGTGCAGCATGTGCTTCAGATTTGGCGCATCTGGTGGATGATCACATGATTCAGCAAGATTGAGAATCAATTTGAACAGAGATGGAGGAGATTAAGCAATCACAGAGAGGGAAAACAAATACAAATGTAGTCTACGGGCCCTAAGTGAACCATTGAAGGCAGGAATGTTTTTCTGTACACTTAGATCTAAACAGATCTTCGAGGAATGAGGAGAGATAACAAGGAAATCAACCTAAATTGTCCTAAAATCAGTAAATTCCCAGAGATGAAGGTGAAATGAAGCGGAATGTCTAGAACTGAAACTACTAACACTTTCGTTTAGACTAAAGTTAATATATATTGTCGTTTATTCAGCTCAATTGTGCTTTCCGGCACGTTGGTGCGCGAGCATCCAACAGATTCCATGAGAATGTGGATCATGTGATGATGCATCATGATGGGACATGCTGGCCCTGGATCCTTGGCATGTAACGCGCCGAAGGTTCGCTGAAGGCGCTTTACTGACAGTATATAACTGAGAGACACCGAATAGTCCTTTATTTACAGTGGCGGTGGTGTCAATCGACTTGGACAAGGCCAATCTATCGATGGAGTCCCACAAGACACTTGGATTCACCATTTTCGACAGTTTCAGGTCGGATTGAGCTCACATTGGCGTGTGCCAAAAATACAACGAAGCTTACGGACTTCAGAGGTTGCTGTTAGAAGTCCCTAGAGCTCCTATCTGAAGGTTGTCTGAACAATTGACGTCTGGGTTTTGTGCAACAGTGGCAGAATGATGGACAAACCTGAGAAATTCAAGGTAAATTCAAGGAATCTTGATCTGAATCTGGACTCTGGCTTCAGCATCACGGCAAATGAAGGTAAGATCTGAGTTCCTGGCGTCGCAACTGGTGCAGCCAGTACTACAGGGGGTGCCTGTAGGGGTGAATGTCACCGGCCGGTGTTTTTACTATGTACATTTGCTTCCATCTGCACGAGTAGCCAAATTCCAAAAATGCACAGACCAACAGAGACAAGATTACCCCGAATCTGCCTGAATTAAGCCTGAGTTTGGTTTTTTCTGAACACGGCAGCACACTCCGTAGCTTTCGGCAGCGTATCTACGCCTTGTCTGCCGAACGGAGACCAAAAAAACGTTGATTGACGTCAAATTATCAAACATTTGCAGTTCTCCACATCAGTTCGAAATCAGGAAGAATGAACAGTGGATTGAGCAGAATGTGGTTGGGGCGAGGCTGAAGTCGGCCACGCACGAATACATGTGACCACCAACCTGTCTGGTCGGGCCCTCATACGGCTTGGGCGCTGCAAATCAGCGGCCGAACTCGAAGCTTGGTCTTCATTTGGCTCCTGGGCTGGCCTGACCGCAGGAGGGGGGATCGACGGATCAGCCCTGGAATGTGGCTGCTGAGGGCCGTAAAAGGCTGGATCTCGATTCACCACAGGTCTTTTTCCGTCGCTCTCCACTTGTCTGTCTGGTTTCGACAAACAATCTGTCAGGAGTACGCCAATTTTGGGGTGCTTCTTGAGGAAGTCGATGAACCCCTTGGTGTACCCATGGACAAAAGAATGGGCTGGTTCCCAGTTGTTGTGACTGGAATCAAAGCCCCTCCACTCACATAGAAATTCCCACTCGCCCTTGGCGTCACGTCTTGCTTCAACAATCCTCTTGAGTTCGTACTTCCCCCCTTCGATGACCCGATCGGACAAAATTTTCGAGGTCCAAAAAAGGGGTTTAACTCGATCCTTGGGGGAGGGGATCTCTCTCTTGAGGCGATCGCCCGAAACGTTAATTTCCCTGCTGACATCCACACGAATCCTCCACCTGTTCTTACCAAGACGCGCTGTAACAGCGAATGGCCCCTCCCACAAGGGAAGAAGCTTGTCATCTCCGTCCAGGGTGGTTTCGGATTTTTGAAGCCAAACTCGATCATCGACTTCAAAATTGTGGGGGTTTTTTCGACCTTGATTCTGAACCCAAAGCCAGTCAGCTTGATGCTTCTCGATTAATTTCGAGACAGTTTTATCTGCTCGTTGGACGTCGTCCAAAAACAACGAAGCATCTTTACAGGGGCGAGGATTATTCAACGGCATGTTCCGCCAACACTTCTTTCGTTCAAAGACAATTTCATTTTGAGAAAGGCCATGATACAAAGGCGTGTTGTGGTAACGACGAAGCATGGCGAAAAGAATCTCAAGCCAATGGAAGTCCTTCTCACTGGCGAGCTCCTTACGAAGCATATTTATAAGTGAGCGGCCGGCTCTTTCGCCAGGCAACGCTCGATGTGAGTGGATTTCACATCTGAGGTGGTGGATTCCAAGGCGAGCACAGAGTTCCTTCCACCATTCGGAGGTGTACTCTTTGCCTGAGTCCGTAACCACCTCGGATGGGACGTCCCAACCTCCCATCCAGGTCTGCGCGCACCATTTGGCGGAGTAAGAAAAAGTGCTTTTCCATTGCTTTAGGACATACTCTAGTTGTATTAGAGATGCACTGAACATCCATGCATTTTTATCTTAGTATTGGTCCAGCCAAAAGTGGTGATAACACATTTTGACCTATGGAACCAAACACCCAATCAGGATATGGAGTGGACCCCTTAATCCCCTTTCAATCAGAAGTAAAACATCTTTTCCTGAGTTGACTGAGCACTGACATACCTAAGGTAGAGCCTATGAATTTATCTATGTTTTTCCATGAATACTTATCTGCCCTAGTGGTATGCACCATAGGGGGTTAGGCACCTCTTTTTGAGAGGTCCTGGGTTCAATTCCCGGTCAGCCTAACTAAGTAGGAAGATCCCAACTAAGTAGGAAGATCCCATGTGACATGGCAGTGACCTCATCGCCACATACCATGCCACCTCAGCACATATGGGACCCAAAACAAAGAGTGCACATCTCCTAAGATGGCACTATGGAGAGAGAGTGATCCGGAGGCAGTTTTCTAACTCTTTTCCCAAAACATTTCAGCTATCTCTGTGAATATGCATTCATTTGTTTCCTGAGTTGCAGTATCTGTGAATATCTAATCATCTTTCACTGTTTACACTGCAGCCCTTCATGCTTTGATCCTGAATTACCTTCTCCTTGCATACTATTGGCTTGGGCTATCCTGGATTGAGTTGGCTTTACTGTATTTCAACAAACAAAAGCTTTTCATCATCCAAAACCAGCAGCAGGACACCCTACAGCAACAACAAGCAGCAGGAGAAGCAAAAACACAGTGCTGAAAACACTATAAACTTTTCTGGTAGCAAGAGGCAGCCTGTCTCTGTGCACCGGCAGCGACCCCGCGCCGTACAACCAGTGCTCCGAGCAGGCAAACAAAAGCAGAAGGGTGGATTAAGATGGATCCAGGAAGAGTGGACGCCGAGGTGAACACAGCGCCAGCGCCAGAGACACCGGCAAGGCCGGCGCCTGACGCTGTACCTTCGGTGGAGCCCTTACATGGGCCAATGGATACGGCGGAGGACTCCTTGGATGGCCTCCAGACGGCCTTTGGGGCCCTGTCGGTGAAGGAAATGGTCTCTCAGCCTCAGCCTGTGAAGAGGAAGAGAGGAAACGAGAGCGAGAAGGATGCTGGAGAAGGAGCAGACGAAGGAGAGGAGCAAGGGCAAGACCCGACGGATATCCCTACCTTCGAAGGCGCACCAAGCGCTTCCCGCCTCCAAGCATCACCCTCTCCCATAACCACCACACACCCAGCCGCCGCTACATCCACTTCCACAACCAACCAGCCTATGGCAGAGGGCACAGGCTTTACTGGCATGCCTCACTACCCCGCCTATGGCATGGGCCCACCTACCACTGCGCTCCTTGAGGCAACTACTGCCAGTGAGCCGGTGGCTTCCAGCTCTGCGCCGCGTTGGTATGCGGCTGACCATCCCCATCCACTCCACGCCACGGGAACCTACATGGAAGTTCCTGGGTATGCTCCTGGGTGTACACCTGGGTATGCACCCCTGAGTGGGTTGAGGAGAGGACCAGAGTCTCTGGGAGGCAGGAGTAGAGGATCGGGAAGATCCTCCAACAGGTCCCTGACGCGGTCGGAGATCAATGAGGTGCTCCGAGGAGCCACTTCGAAAATCGTGGGCGACCTCACGCAAGAGATCAGGGAGAAACTGCAGCCCCTGATGATCCCGTCCCATGCGTCACCTACGACAGTGGGAATGTCACCCCACCGAGTACAGGCTAACCACCTGGCGGCAGGGTTGACGAATACCCTGGGGAGCCTGAGGAGCCGACCGATGCCGACTCCTGCAGCAGTACCAAGAAGCCCATTCGTCCCGAGGACAGCCCAGCCGCCCTACAGTCACGTGACGAACTCGACGAGGGCCGAGCTGGACCAGCTGGGGCTGACAGCCCTAAGGGCTATGGTGGACGTGGAGCCTTATGGCTCCAGTGATCTAGGCGGAGACCCCTCCGATGATGGGCCGCCTTCGATGACTTCTTCTTCGCCATCGGACGACGAAGACCCTGAGGACCCCGAGGACTCCAAGGGTAAGAAGAAGAAGAAGAAGAAGAAGAAGACCCGACGCCCTGAAGGACGCCGAGCTCAGGAGGCGAAGGCTATTGCCACCTCCAAGATAGTGGTGAACCTGCCTGAATTCACAGGCAAGGACCTCAGCGAGTTCGCTGAGAACTTTGGCCGGTTCCTACGACTGACCGGCCAAACCCACGCGAGTGGGCGAGTGAAGTGCGACCTGCTCCTGCAGTGCTGCAAGACGAAGTACCTGGAGAAGCAGGTCAGGCAGATCGTCACCAACTCCGCCACCTTTGCCGACGTGTTGGTTGCCCTGGAGAGGCAGTACCCAACCTACGAGACCGACCTCTCCATCAGGGCCGAGATCCAGAACCTGCCCGTCCTGCCCAACAACCCCAAACCCGGCAGGGTCTCCGAGCTGTTGGCGGACCTGGACCACTGGGCTGGACGACTGACGCCCGGTTCCTACAGCAGCGACGACCTGCTGTTTTGGTTGTGCTCCAAGCTCCCCCGTGAGCTATGGGACGAGTGCCGTCTGACGGCTGAGCGCAAGGCTAGATCCCTCCGCTACGAGGATCTATGCGTGCTGCTCCTGGAGATGGCGCTGGAGAAGGAGAGCGACCAACACCTGAACCACTACCGTCCTGGTGGTGGAGGTTCTGGAGGCAAAGGGTACCAAGGGTCCCGACCTGGGCAGGGGACTACCCCCAAACACGCCCACGCCCGCCTAATGGAGAACGTGAAGGAGCTATTCTGGTGTGATGCCAGAGATGAACAGGGCCACCTGCAGCATGCCTCCGACTGCGAGCAGCGAGACTGCTTTGTTGTCCAGGGGAAGCAACAGGAAAAGATCACCGGCGCCAAGGTGAAGATGCCGGATCATTACCGCTGCACCATCACGTGTGCATTCTGCGGTAAGCGGAAGCACTATGAGGACGAGTGCTACCATAAGCAACGCCTATCGGCGAAGCTTAAGGGGGAAGATCCTGGCAAAAGCTCAGGCAAAGGTGGAGGCAAGGCCAAAGGCAACGACTCCGGCAAGGGCAAGTCGAAAGGACGTGGTCAAGGTGGTCAAGACAAGGGTCAAGGCGGACGAGGAGGAGGCGCTAATCGCCAGAACGACAACAAGAACAAGGACAAGAACGGAGGTAACCCCAACCCTAATCCAGGGGGGAACTCCGAGCCCTCTGGAGGGCAGTCTGGACCTACCACACGCTCACAGACGCAGGCCCAGCAAGAACAAGGAGCCAAGCGTGAGCATGAAGGTGGTGACGACGGCAACGCCAAGAAGAGAAGCCGTTTCATGAGGATGGCCCGCAAATTGCGGAACAAGGGGTTCGAGGTGACCTGTCCCGCGGAATTCTGACGGGGACGCTCTGGTGGCACCCAAGACCTGGTGTTTTGGGTACGTATCCGACTAGGGGGACGTGAATACCTGGGGGTACTGGATACTGGAGCCACAATATCGATAGTGGCCAAGAAAATTTTACCTTGTGGGAGCCTGAAGAACACCATGACCACCGCCGCTATACGAATGGGGGATGGACATGTGGTGCACAGCTGCGGGGACTGCGAAGTGGAGGTACCTATGGGCTCCAAGACTATCGCCCATCGGTTCTATGTGATGGACACTGATGCCTTCGACTTTGTACTGGGTACTGACTTCTTCGTGCAGCACTCCCAGATACAATCCCTGACGCTGCAAGCGCCCTACCTCCTGTACGTGGACCACGGCAGTGGCAGAGAGTCTGTGCCACTGGAGCAGTCGGAACATACCTCGAGTTACCTGAGACTATCGAAGGAGGAGCCCTCGAACATGATGGCGGCCTCCAAAACTGAGGACTATCAACTATTGGGGGAAGTCCTAGACCAAGGTCTGAAGGAGTTGGGTTACTCTCGAGAAGACCTAAGTGTGGAACTGTTCGCCAGCAACAAGCAGCATGTACTGGACCTATACTGCAGCAAGGGGAAGAACTGCAGCTACAAATTTTACTGGCCCTCTTTCGGGATGGCCTACGGGAACCCCAGATTCAGTGAACTGGGGAAGGTGCTGACCAAGGTGGCCTTGGAACGTTCCCGTATGGTCCTGTGTTCCCCCGATTGGGGAGCCCATGGGGGCAACGAGTACTGGCGAACCCTCCTTGACAAGCTGACTATCAGCTCTGTGCGGTTACCTGATGAGGCCATCTACGTGCCTCTGGGACGCAAGACGCCCATTGGGAAGCCCGGATGGGGGAGTATGCTCAGCGTGGTGGACGGAAGTCTCACCACCATCCCCTGGGAAGACCTGGACCCTACTCTGGTCCAGGCTATACAACGAGAAAGCGATGGACTCGCCTTGGGTGACTTGAAGGATCGTCTACGACCTCAAGATGCTGTTGAAACTACACCCGGAGGAGATGAGTACGTCGTGACTGACACCAACGCCCCCAACTCTCCCTGTCATGTACCTGTTCCTGATGGAGTCTCTGAGTGTGGACTATCTGAGCTACCTAGCTCTATCCACTCAGACGACGAAACTGAGCACGACGCCTTCTTCGTGCAGACTGCGGTGGAAGAAGTGGAGAACGCCGAGTACGTCGCCCCACTAAAACCCCTACTCTCCATGAGGGTGGAAGACCCCGTGGATGAAGAGCTGGACCCTCGATCCAGGCTCAGGGAGTATGTGGATTCCAAGAGGAAGTTGGTGGCGAAAAAGCTATGCTACGCGAAGCCTACCCGCAGCTCGTGGCCACTGAAGCAAGGACGTATGGGAGACCTATCCCAACTGAAGGAGGACCTCGAACAGAAGATCACCACCTGGCAAAGGGAGGTAGATCTCAAGCTCATGAAGAGCCTATGGGGTGCCCATGTGAGGACCCCAGATGAGGACGACCTCTCGGAGGAATGTGTATGTGAACCCCCTAAAGCATGCCTATGTTGCCATCGTCCACCGGAGATGGTTGAGCAAGACCTTCTGTATGCCTACCAAGGGCTGAAGGATGCTACCGCGGGCGAAGAGTCGGTGGAGGACCACCTCCCGACTTCTATTCAAGGGGCAAGCAACTTACACTCCGACGAGGATATGGAGGACAAGATCAAGGTACTGGACCCGCGGGTACAAAAGCTGATAAGGACCTATCTGGAGGTGTTCGGAGAACTACCCCCTCCAGCCTCATGCGACAAGCTGGTACAGATGGACCTCAAGCTGAAACCCGAGTTCGTGGGTCACAAGATCCGGAGGAGACCCTATCCAGCTCCTAAAGAGCAGGCCGACGAGATTGAGCGACAGATACAAGAATGTATCGACGCTGGCCTAGTCCTGGAGTACAAGGATGGGGACTACCCCCTACACTGCAGCCCCTGTTTCCTGGTGGCTAAACCTGGGTCTACAGCCAAACGGCTGGTAGTGGACTATGGAGAGCTGAACAAGAAGACGCTGAACCACTCAGGGTCCATTCCCAATATGGAGTCTACCCTGGAGAAGATAGCCTCCTGTCGCTACAAGACCAAGATGGACAAGCGAAGTGGATTCTGGCAAGTGGACCTGACGCCCAACGCGCAGGAACTACTGGCCTTCATCACCCCTCAGGGGAGGGTGTTCAAGTGGAAGGTCATGCCATTCGGCGTGGCTAACGCCCCCGCTCTGTTCCAAGAGCTGATGAACAAGATCTTGTCCATCCTACGAAGGAGACCTAAGGTGCAGGAGCTCATATCCCGTGGGGCCCAGATGGAGGCTCACATCGACGATGTATGCCTCGGGACCAATACCCAGGAGGATCACCTAATCCTCTTGGGTGAGTTCTTAGCGGTCTGCCAGGAGAACCACACACGACTCAAGCTGGAGAAGTGTGAGTTCATGCAGGAGACCATGCAGTACCTGGGGTTTGACGTTGGCTATGGGTGGTGGACCCCAGCGGCCTCTAAGGCCAAACCCCTGATGGATGCCAAGGTACGACACGAAGACCCCAAGAAAGGACTTCATGATGTACGCAGTTTCATTGGGGCGTGCAACTTCTATCGCCGCCACATCAAAAACTTCACCTACACCAGCGCGGTACTGACTGACTTGATCAAGAAGAGTACTACTTGGCGCTGGGGCCCACAAGAGCAACAAGCGTTTGACGAGCTCAAAGACAAGGTAGCCAACGCTAAGTGCTTGGGCGTGCCTAGGGCTCAAGGGGAGATTATCCTGGTGACCGACGCCAGCAATGTGGGCGGTGGTGGAACGTTGTTCCAGTGGCAAGCACTAGAGAAGGAGGAGTTCGACTCGGCCATTTCCCAATGGGGGACGGAAGGTCTCAACCGAGATGGAACCCTCAAGCACAGCTACCCTGACGACAAGTGGGTCCTAGTACCTCTGGGCCACTGGAACTGGAAGTGGAACCAGGCCAGGGGGAACTACTCCACCTATGAGCAGGAACTGCTCGCGGGTATGCTGGTGCTATCCTCACAAGCACGACTGTTGGGGAGTAACCCTGTGGTCTGGCTATGCGACCAAGAACCGGTCCGCAGTTTCCAGAAGGGCCCCCCACCTGAGAAGGCCAAGCTACGTCGCTGGTGGACCTACCTCAGTCAACTACGGCTGACGGTACACCATATCCAGGGAGTGAAGAACGAGTGTGCCGACTACATCAGCCGCAACAACTTCGACGCCCTGATTGGTGCCCGGTCTGAAGCGCTGGCTAAGGAAGCGTTCAGCCGTATGGACGTACACCTGGACCTGAACATGACCATGATACGCCCCCTGGATGGACTCCAACAATCGGAGTACCTACAGGAGTTTGGGGATATCTACCGGCGCCTGGAGAAACGCCTTGAACCCCTCCTGGTCAACCAAGACCAGTGGAAGCGGGACAAGAGCTACCTCTGGCACGAGGACCGCATCGTGGTGCCTAGTGACCGAGTCCCAGCGCTGCTGAAGTGGACCCATGAGTCCAGTGGTCATGTGGGTGCTGACCGTACCCTGAGGCTGTTCAAGCAGTGGTTCCACACTACGTGGACTGACGACCAGCTGCGGAAGACGCTCCTGCCTATCGTGGACAAGTGCCCGTGCAGGTCCTGTAAACCAGGGGATATCAGGGACAGAGGTCTCTACTCGACCCTGCCCATCCCTCACTGTGCTAACAGTGTTCTATACGTGGACTACACGGAGATGCCGAAGTTCGGGGGCTATGACTTCGCCCTCGTGGTAACCTGTGGGTTGACCAGGTTTACCAGGGTGTTCCCATGTACCAAGCACATTACCGGAGAGGAGACTATCAAGATACTCCTGGAGGAGTGGTTTTGTGTCTATGGGGCGCCCAAGGAGATCAACTCCGATGAGGACGTACGAGTACGCTCAGATACTGGTTGGTACAAGAGGGTCCTGAGGTCCCTCAATGTCCAGGTATCTACGGGGATTCCCTACTCTCACACGAGCAACCCCCTATGTGAGCGACAGATTCGTGTCCTGAAGGAGAACGTCAGGATATGGTGCAAAACTGAACGCACCAGAGACTGGGTGAGACTACTCCCCGTCATATCCTTGATGATGAACTCCCAAGAGAGTTCAGCTACTGGCTACTCGCCACATGAGCTATTCATGGGGCGCCCGGCATGGTTCCTACATGCCCCCTATCCAGAGGACACCCATTCTTCTGTGGGTGAATGGGTCCAAGAGCAACAAGCGAAGGTGGACAAGGCCAAGGCTATGCTCCAGAGAGTGAGGGAGCGTCAGTGGAACAAGAATAACAAGCACCGTGTACCGGCCACCTACCAAGAAGGGGACTGGGTGCTGGTGCACCACAGTCGACTACCCGCCTGGCCACGCTCTACCAGCGATGACCCATACTTCGGGCCGTACAAGATCCTATCTGTGGATGGGCACCGTATCACCGTGCGGTGTTCTCCCCGTCTAGGGGGGACCCTGGTGTGCGCCGCTCAACACCTGAAGCGCTACCATGATCCTGAAGACCTCTGTGGGGAGGAGTGGGAGCTGAACGACGAGGAAATCGCCGCTCTGGACCTACAAGGGGCTGCCAGCCCTATGGAAGTTGAAGGTGAACTCCCCGACATGAACGCCGAGGAGATGGCTAAGGAGGGCTTCTACCTGGTAAAGTCTGTCCTACGCCACCGCTATCGCCAGGGTTGGCGCTTCCTCACCCTCTGGGAAGGGTTTGGAGTCGAAGAGGCCACCTGGGAGCCCTTCTCTGCATTTGTTCTACCTGAGGGACGCCTAAACTCAGTTCTGGTTGACTACTTGTCCCAGAACAACCTTGGTGAGTTGTTGAGGCTCGCTGAGATGCTTGCCTCCAAGAATAAAGCTAGGGACTGAACCTTACCCTTACCTGCCAAAGCGTATGTGTGAGTGTGCTAGTCCTAAGGTCCTGAGAAGCAAGCCGCAGAAGTGGTGTCCTAATTATACCCAAGTCTGCGCCCTTGCTGAACCTGGAGGGTTGGCTTATTGATGCCACGGGGTACGCCCCGGGTCTCCCCTCCCCTATGCGCCCAATTTCTGTGCTGGCGCAAAACCTTGGGGGAATACCCAGAGTGTTAATCCAGGTATTGTTTTCCCTACCTACCTGTCTACTACAGGGAGGGGTGGCCAAAAGCTATGAAGGCATGCAAAACGCCTGTTTGCTATGTGGCCAAAAACACTAACCTAACCCACTGTCACAGCCCACCAACCCAGCTAAAATTGCAGGAAAAGGGTGGGACAGTGACACGCCCCCTACAGGTCCTACACACCCTACAGTGGCACCATCCTGGTGGGCGAGCGCTGGGCAACTGGCTCTAGCCCCCACGCAGGACTACCACTCCTACACGCACACTCTACTTGGCGTTGCGAAGAGGAAGTTCTCGAGGGTCCTAGCGACCCACCTGTGAAATGACAAGAGAACACAGCGCTACTAAGCAACTGTGGCCTCACAGGGGACGCCACAACGCGTTTCCCCTGCAAGGGCTTAGAGGGAAGGAGTGCTCTCGTGTGCAAAGCGCAGATGTCGATGAAGTCGGACTCCCTGCTCTGCCACAGGCGGAGCGGAGTTACTTGTTTGTGTGAGCTGCGCCCCTGTTTAGCAGGGCATAAAAAAATGCTGCTGCACCACTCACCCTACCTGCCCACCTGTAAAACAAAGGCAAATGAAAGGGCGTTTGCGGCGGAGGAACCAAGGCACACTCCAGGTATTATACCCTTCTCAGTGTGCCCTATAATACGCTGTCCGCAAACACGCTGCATGGAGCAGCTACCCTTATCAAGCAAGCAAGCGTTAAGGGACTCCTCAGGTTCTCTTAAAGAACGTACCGAGGAGCCCCTGGGTAGCCTAAACAAGGTTTACCGTGCGCACTTCGCGTGGCCTACCCTTTAATGCGTGTGTGCATGCACGACTATGCACAATCACGTGGGCAAACCTGCCCATCTCCACAACAATCTTGACTCCACCAGGGGGTGGCCCCGCCTGGGCGTACCTACCTTACCTACCGCTGGGAAGTGAAGCAAGGAGAGAAAGCGAAAGGGGCGCACGCGAAGAACGTTGCTATGCACTTGTGTGTATGACTAATCACCCTGATCTGACCGCTAATCATCTGCAATCTTACTAATCAATCCCTCTACCGCGTCCTATCGTGGTTGTCGTTGTTAACGCTGCTACGCGACTCGTTCACGGAGACACGAGACGAGCAATGTGTATGCGGCATGCAAGACGAGCATACCTGTAGTTTATACCTGATTCATTGAAGTCTTTTCAATTGATTTTCGAATTCTTGAATTTTTGAAGCTTCTATTAGTGTGGGTGGAATCTGTATGTTTGTTTATTAATGTGTGTCTCGTCATTTTCAAGACTACGTGATACATACGTTTATAATTCCATTATTTTTCCATTTTCCGGCGCTTCGCTAGGAGCCGCTCCTGCGCGCCGCCATTTTGTACGTATGAATTTCTGGATTTAAAAAATCCAGAGATGACTATAATTTCTATAAAAATGTGCTGAAGATGCACAATTGGATTCTGCTCAGGTGTGTCGTTTCAGAAAAATTCTGCGCCGTCATTTGACGGATTTTGGTGTCGTCGCTTCGTTTTTGCGTGGATTCGTCCATAATTCTCCCATTCCTGCCTCTGCAGATACCCACGCGCAGCCTCGCTGAGTAGGCCGTGTTCGGGCCGAAACGCAGGTGCCTGGAGAGACTGAGCAGAACCAAGACCCCACCAAGGGGCAAATTAATTTCTTTTCGACTCCCTACGCCCTAAGACAGGTCACAGGTCGCCAGCAGGTTTACGAGAACCCATGCGAGTGTGTATAATGTGTCTTGCGTTTGGGTTGTGTCGACGCTGCGTCTTGGAGGAAGGGATGCATATGCACATGTTTGGCATGCTCCCAATCTAACCCAACCAAGCCACAGGAGCCCCGGCAGCGCCAAGAGCGCTGAGTCTTCTGTAGGAAACTGTACAATCAGAGCAGCAAAAGGACGCCAGCCATGGTGAGCGCCCATTTTTCAGTGTGAGGGAAACTGTAGGTATTTTAAAGTAGATGTGGAAACCAAGGAAAGGCCAAGAAAAATTCCCTTTTTCCTAAAATGCGACAGTGGTGGCCACCACAGCACAAGGGGGGAGTAAGAAAAAGTGCTTTTCCATTGCTTTAGGACATACTCTAGTTGTATTAGAGATGCACTGAACATCCATGCATTTTTATCTTAGTATTGGTCCAGCCAAAAGTGGTGATAACACATTTTGACCTATGGAACCAAACACCCAATCAGGATATGGAGTGGACCCCTTAATCCCCTTTCAATCAGAAGTAAAACATCTTTTCCTGAGTTGACTGAGCACTGACATACCTAAGGTAGAGCCTATGAATTTATCTATGTTTTTCCATGAATACTTATCTGCCCTAGTGGTATGCACCATAGGGGGTTAGGCACCTCTTTTTGAGAGGTCCTGGGTTCAATTCCCGGTCAGCCTAACTAAGTAGGAAGATCCCAACTAAGTAGGAAGATCCCATGTGACATGGCAGTGACCTCATCGCCACATACCATGCCACCTCAGCACATATGGGACCCAAAACAAAGAGTGCACATCTCCTAAGATGGCACTATGGAGAGAGAGTGATCCTGAGGCAGTTTTCTAACTCTTTTCCCAAAACATTTCAGCTATCTCTGTGAATATGCAGTCATTTGTTTCCTGAGTTGCAGTATCTGTGAATATCTAATCATCTTTCACTGTTTACACTGCAGCCCTTCATGCTTTGATCCTGAATTACCTTCTCCTTGCATACTATTGGCTTGGGCTATCCTGGATTGAGTTGGCTTTACTGTATTTCAACAAACAAAAGCTTTTCATCATCCAAAACCAGCAGCAGGACACCCTACAGCAACAACAAGCAGCAGGAGAAGCAAAAACACAGTGCTGAAAACACTATAAACTTTTCTGGCGGCAGCCTTGCCAGTCATCGACTCGATGTTGCAAGGCAACACCTGAATGTAGCCGGAATGACGGCACTGAATAAGGAGCACACCATTGACTTTTTTATTCGTCCAATGGCACTCTTCGTCATCGAGTTCACCGAGATAGAAGAAATCACTGGTGACTCTGTTAAAGAGGCGCTCCGGAATAGGATGAGGCCTCAGATGGCCGTGCTTCTTTGCGCTGGGGGGCGTCGAGACAGCACATTGGGCACATCCGGCGGCTACTTTCATGCAATGAGTATATAGCCGTGAGCCAAACAACCTATGTTTAATCATCGACCATAATCGACGACCATGTGCGTGGGGGGACTCCCACCTATGCCACCAGTTTAACACTCGGGGGGCCAGGGCGTCTGGTACGCACAATTTACCCTCCATCCACAGCTTCCCCCCATCCAACGAATACTCAGCAAAAATCCCATCCTTGTGAGCATCTTTGGATTTGAGATTTCCAAAGACCTCTTTAAACATGGGATCCTGCAGATAATCGGACGTCCAGTCACGGATGATCAAGGAATCTTTAGGCAGGGGTGGAGTTTTGGCCGGATCTCGACGCTTAATGCCCTGGATCAACCGAAATCGACTTACTCGTCGGGTATAGTCAAACCGTTTCACACTCCCTGAGGAGGGATCGGTGACTTTTTCCACGACTTTCAGTGTTTTGGTGCAGATCTCATGAGCATGCGCCGGATCTGAAAAGGCCGTGATGTCGTGACACGGCAATGCATGCTGTTTAACTGCGCATTGCATGCATTCAGGTCGGAGGAGCTTTTTTTCCTCTTGATCCCACTCGATCACGACGTGGCGGTCCTGCTCCGTACCATGGATGTTGGTACTTTGCAGCCCCTCTGAAGCGGGGTAAGCCCATCGGCTCAGAGCATCCGCTACCGTGTTGTGTTTTCCAGGCAAATACCACACATGGAGGTCAAACAGACTGAGAAATTCGTGCCATCTGGCCCGTCGACCAGCTGGGCTCGCGACAGTATCAATGTGTTCGGTGGCCCAATACTCCAGAGATCGATGATCCGTCAGGACCTCGACTCGATTGGTGCCAACCCACGATTGGTACTTTTTTAAAGCACAGATGATGGCGTAGGTTTCTTGCTCACGCGGCGACCATTGCATTTGGCGTGGGGCTAGCTTCCGAGACCAAAATGCAAGAGGGTAATGATCGCCGGTGGCTTCATCAACCTGTTCAAGGACAGCTCCGATCGCGTACCTAGAAGCGTCGGTTCTTATGTAGAATGGTTTGTCGAATTGGGGCACATGCAACGTGGCGACTTCGCAGAGGGCCGCCTTCAAGTGATGGAAGGCCTCCTCGCACTCGTCAGTCCACTTGACACGAACCTTTGAACCTGCCTTGCCCGCATCTCTCCCTACCTTCAATAATTCAGTGAGGGGGGCAGCAAATTTGGCATAATTCGGCACAAAAGTGTGGTAAAAATTGCAACAACCCAGGAATCCTCTCAACTCCGTGATCGTCTCAGGGCGCTTCCACTTCTGAATAGCGACGAGCTTCCCTGGACTGGGTCGTCGGGTGCCATTCTCTAGGAGAGAACCACAAAATTCGACTGATTTTAGAAATAATTTTCCCTTCTTTGGCCCACAAATCAGCTGATTGGCATCAAGAATGTCCAAAACTTGGTTCAGCTGCTTTTCATGTAGGGCCACCAGCTCGGCTTCGGTCAGTCCCTCCCCTTCCGTCGCGATGATTATGTCATCTATGTACACACTCACGAAGGCACGAAGCTCAGGATGGGCTGTAAAAAGCACATCCTCCATCATTCTTTGAAAAAACGAAGGGGCGTTCTTCAGGCCCATGGGCATGACCGTCCACTGGACTGGGCCACATGGCGTGCACATACAGGTGAGAGGTCTGCTGTCCTTCCTCAACGGCATTTGGTGAAAGCCGTGACGGAGATCCAGCACAGAAAACAAACGACCTCTTGTCCTCTTGGCGATTTCCTCCTCAATGAGAGGCAGGGGGTGTGAATCCGCCTTGGTTTCGGCGTTGAGATTGCGAAAATCAACAACCATTCGCCAACCATCAATAGTGTTCTGGTCTGCAGGCGGTGGCTTCGGGACTGTGAAGGGTGCACAGCACCATTCGCTGGTCATACAACCCTCAAGCCAACCAAATTCCCTGAGATTTCTCTCAATGATTTTTCTGAGGATCTCATGTTTGTGTCCATGGTTCTAATAAGGACGTTGTTTCTTCGCCTTGTAACCTTCACGAAGCTCGATGAAGGCTTCACCGAACTGTCCACGGACAGGGGGGTCTTTGATCAACTTCCCTGAAAGGGTTGTGTCCTTCCGTTCCTCAAAAATCTTTTCTCTTGACTTGGAACACAACTCAGTGTCCACCTGATCGCCAGGAATTACTGTCGAAAAAACTTTGGCGACTTCTTCGGCCTTGGCAGGAAGAATCTTCTTACGGATGTCCCTAAACAGGTCCGTATCAACTGCCTCTTGAAGATAGGTGGGTCGAGTGTCGACATTCCAGAGATTATCTTCGTGATCCAGCTCCTGGAAAGGATCTATGAAAGCTTCCACACGTGGCTTTTCATAAAAAACTCTCAATTTGCGGCGCGATTTGAAATTTTTCTTCGCCCGTGCACTGAAGATTCTTTTCGATGTCGATCGTATTGGGGAAGAGGGAGACGAGGCGGACCCATTTGACGTTGAATCACCTTGGGTATCTGACGGACAAAAATCAGAAAAAATAGATTCGTCATCAGTACCACGCTCAACCTCAGATTCAGACCCAACACAAGAATCAGTACCAGAATCAGCAGAATTAGAGTCAGAAAGCTTTCCATCCACCAGGAATGCAAGCGAACTCCAGGACCGCTGTGGCAGGGGACCTGTGTCGTCCCTGGCATACAGCTTAATCTTCCTGGGAAGTTCGATGTAATCTACACAAATGTCTTGTAATTCCTGAAACCAAGGCTTGTCGTCCCACAAGGGCACAACTAAAATTGCCTGGGTTTTATCTTGCTTGATTTTGTGGATGACCTGCTGGATTAAGTGAAACGGAGGATTAATCCATAACTTCTTGTCCCATTTATGGGTCCAAGCGTCGCGAAAATGCTTGTCGAAGCGCTTGTTCTCACGGTTAGCAAAGGCATCATACTGTGGCCAAAAGGAATGGTGTTCATGAAAATATTCACAAATTGCATCGCGCCATTTGTCGACAACTCTGTAGGATGAAGAGTGCCAGCGCGAAGGGCGTCGTGGCTGGGAGTCCCTACGAAGACATTCTAACTCTCGGGAGTAATCGGCACTCCCATTCACCTCTGCAATGGTGACATCTTCGCCAAATTTTGGTGTAACTTTTTGCTTCAAAAATTCTTCTGCACTTTTAAACCCTGCGTGCAAAAAACGAAATTCAGGACGCTCCAAGGGACCTGACTCCAGCAAAAAACAACACCGATGACCTACGGGCGCCACCCTGTTCTTGCGAAGCCAAGGATGGCCCAAGTAAAGGTCATACTTTATGTCGGCACGATAGAAGTAGTCATCCTTAAGGACAACTTCCTCCACATTACCTTCTTCCCAAAGGTCTTGAGCGACCAAATGAGTTGATATATAACAACCGCGTTGCCCACCTGCGAGAGAATGTCCAGAAACTCCCTCGAGGGTAACAGGATGAGGCGACTCAAACACGCAGTCGTCGGGTAAGAAAGAATTGGATTGGAGATTTACCTCTGATCCATTGTCACACAAACAAGTGGCGAGGTGGAAATTTCCCTTGCAATCAGAGACCCACAGCTTTGTGACAAACTGACGGGCCCTGTGCTTGGACTGTACACCAACCTCGTCCACTACAACAGAAGGATCCGCTGCCGGATCCAGGGGAGAGGAGACAAGCGACCCTACATCAAGTAATGGTGGATGTGGAATCTGGGGATCATGCCTGAAATCGCCTGGGGAGGGGCGATTTTCGTGGCTCCCCTAGGCGTTCTGACCTCCAGTGGATGCGTTAACATTGTGAACACACCCTGATTCGTCGACCCACTCATCTTGGAACGGATCATCTGCTGGATTCAAGGCATTTTCAACGTAATCTCGATCCGCATCGGACACCTGATCTGCACCTGAGACCTGATCCACACGATGGTTGCCCTTTCCACGTCCACGGCCACGGCCGCCGGATGATGGACCTCCACCGTCGCCACGCCCTCTGCCCTTACCAGAGAAAGGGGTCCCAGAAGGATTTCCCTTACCTTTACCCTGGGATCCTGGAGCATTTCCTTTGTTTGTACCGGATTGAGGGGTTTGGCCTGGATTTTGATTTCCGCCTCCGGCGTTGCCATTGGGATTCTTCTGGCCGTTCGGCTGCCCACCGGAGCCGGATGGAGTCCGATTCCCTGTGCCTTGAGACCCGCCAGGGCCTCCGGGATTTTTGTTTCCACCGGAGGGGGTCGGATTCCCTTTTCACCCCTTTCCACCATGCACCTGTCTGTCATTCCTGTCTGAATTCTGCGGATTACTGATATTTTCACCAATCACCTTGTGATCGTAAGGGGACCATCGGTGATTACCAGTAGAATGCGACTTACTTAACACTTTCTGAGTGTCTATTTTTTTTCGATTGACCCTCAGCATTTTGTTGATGGATCCACCAGTAGTCCAGGCTATTCGGTGATTGGAGAAAATCCTGGGCTGTTCAAGTTCTGGAGTACTTCCCGCAGTTTTCAAATCATCATCTCAATTCCCGAGTTCAAATCCACGCTCGCAATCTTTCAATTGACGCCAAGCCACCTTTTCGTTCATCCCGAAAACGCCATGAATTTCACCCTATTTGGAAGCTCCAAAGCCGCCGATGATGGCCTTTCAACGCTATTCAACTATTCTCCGTCACACCTCTTTCAAAAACACCAAGCCTCAAATTCGCCGTTGCAAACACGCTTTCCGTCACGCCAACTTGAAGCCATTGAAGGCAAAATATTTGACACACGCCACCGCATTTTCGTTCCCGAAGTCTACCGCCGACTACAAGACTACTCCGAGTTTTACCTGGATGTGGAAGGCACCGATATTCAATCCGCCTTCGTTGGGAGCAACTCCACGGAAATTCTAGATCGAGGTAGGGTCTCTTCCGTTGCGCACAATAACTACAACGAGCTCGAAAAGCTTTTGTTCAAGCACAAGCGTTTCTACCTAAAGCCGTATGAGTTGGACTATTCCCAAGCCGAAGCCAAGGAGTCTCCACCCACCGCCACCCCGTGGGCTAAACAATTAAGAACCGTGCTAGATAAAGCCAAAGAAGAGAACAAAGACCTCAAAGGATGGTTCGTTATTCCGGCGTGGGACGCTCAAGTGGTTGCCGCCACCTTTCGCATGCTAGGCTCAACTTCCGCCCTTTTTCCTCTTCTTCCGTACATTTCTAGCGTGATATGTATGCACGGGGCGCAACTCCGGGACGCCTACAAGGTCAAAAGGGACGGCAAAGACTCCTACCAGTTCCGCACGAGCGGCCATCAAACGATGCCGTATGTTGCCTTGCTCCTAAACACCTCTTCCTTTGACGGGTGCCGATATGAAGACATCAATTTTAAGTTTGAACCTTTCCGCTTCGCCGCCAAGCACGCCCATCCAACGGTGCGAGACCTCCGGTTGCACAAAACACTACGTTTTGAGGTGAGCATAGAATTCCTTGATCACATTGAGCCTTCGCCGCCGGAAGAGAGAGATAAAACTAAACCAAGGCAACGCAAAATTGGAGACGCCCGTGCTTTCATGAAGTTAATGAACGAAATGTTTGTCCCCGCGCTAGCAAACGTATCGGTGAACACCAAAAATGCCTACTACCCGTTTGGCCACATAGTCCCTTCCGAGAGCCCGCATTGGGCCTACTACCGGTTTGATTGGGAACTCCCATCTCGCTTTGCCGACGAGCTCATGTTTAAGGTCCGAGAGTGCGCCCAATTCCTCACCGGAGAACTCCTTGCAATGGACATGCACGCTTTGCCGACTACCGAAGTGTATCGAGCCGTGATCGCTAGGGACCGAAAGGAAAGAAACAAAGACCTACAAGCTCCGGAAATGCTCACCATGATGATCGCCAACCTGCCCGGTGGACGGGGCGCCTCACCGCCCCTGGGAGCGATGTTCCGGTCTAAAGATTCCTTGGTCGTGGCGATTGACACCACTCACGCACCGTGCGACGTCATGAAGACCGGTGTCCAAACGTTAGCTATCCGCTTCTTCCACTCATGCGGCATTGTTCTCTTTCATGGCATAGATGGGCAATTAGTGCGGTTCTCGTCACGATCCGACGGCAACGCGAGGTCCGCGCCTTCGGGCGCGCCCGAGCGAGCCCACGCGACGCCGGCCCCGCCCTCATACGACTCATCTAAGGCCCCGAAGACCGCCGTGCTCCTAGTGGCCCCAAGATCGGCGCACGCTCTCGACTTGCGCGTCCAAGCGGGGTTCCTTGGCCCGTACGTGTCGTTCGAGCCCACGAGGCCTCCCTACGAACACCAACAAGCCTACCTCGTGGTCTACGAAAAGGGGGAATCCGCGCTGCTAGCGCATGATTTCAAATATGGAGACGCTGCCTTTGCCCCACTACACCGCAACCTCATCGCCCTCGAGAAGATCCTCCCCGCTCAAGACCCGGATGTGGCCGAGCACGAGCGACCCATAGTGCAGCGCCTCCAAGCGGGAGCCGCCTTGGGGTCCACGGCCTTCGTGTCCCAACTTGTCACCGCCCTTCGTGAAAGGCCCGCTACGGGGCTGGCTGAGCGCATCAGCGAGTGGAACGCGGCACCGGAGGACGCCGGCGCCGCTACGCCAACGCCGGGACCAAGCCGCATCGAAGAGATGTCCGAGACCAGCGTCCCGCTGCTTGCTCCACTAGGAGGCGAGGCGACCACCCTCCTACCCCCCGACCACGGTGCCCCCACCCCCGCCTCGGATATTCAAATCGACCCCCGCCTCCCCGCTGGTTTTTATTACGTCCGCGACGTATTCTCCGAAAGCCAAGAGGAAACGGTAAAAAAGATTCTCCACGACAACACGTGGGAGAAGTACCACGGGCGCTCAGTCCAACACTTCGGCCACGCATACCTCGGCCCGAGCAAAGTCGCCGCCACGTCCCCCATCCCGGAAGAGTTTTCCTCCATCCTCCAAACCTACAATGCCGCGCTGGAGCGGCTAGGCCTCTCACACCCTCCTCCCAACCAAATCACGGGCACAATGTATCTCCCGGGAGAGGGCATCGGCTACCACGGGGACGACCCCTTGCTAGGCGACCCAGTGTCCATTTTTGGTTCCCAATCGGACACCACAATGTTCTTTAAGAACCCCTCCAACGGGGACTCCTTTCGCATCCGCCTGTTTGCCCGCTCTCTCCTGGTCCTCACGGGGGCCGCACGCCATGAGTGGCACCACGGTATACCTCGACGGAGAGAAGACGAAGTGTTTGGGCTAACCGTCCCTCGTACCGTCCCTCGCCTCGCTCTAATCCTCCGACACATACCACAGGCAAGCTAACCCACGAAAGCCGGAGGGCCGGGTACCCGCCTCCTGCACTGTCCAGCCCCCTCTACCTGAACACAAAAGGGCCAAGATTCAGTGAACCACTGGCCCAGTCACGGCTTCCACCATCACAGGCAAGGGGCTAGACGACGAGCTCACCTCGGCCGGGATACCGGCCGACCAAATTCAGCACTTTCTTTGCCTTAGCCAGCCCAGCCAGCCCGGCTCCCCAGTGCCCCCCCAGCCCCCCCCTATCCCGCCCCCCCCGAGATCCAAAACGCGCCTACGGAAGGGTTACCAACGGCCTCACCGCCCCCCCATACCCCTCCCTTCAGAACTGCGTTTTCTATCCCACAACTTGCAGAAGAAACCCATAGTGAGCAGCCAAATTCTCCGACACCTCAAGAACGACTTCGACATCCTCTTCCTCCAAGAAATCAATCACGCCCCCATCCTCCCCCACGTATACGCCTACGGTTCGGGCACTAAAGCCACCATCGTTTCGAATATCAGCCAAGACAAACACTCCAGAGGCGAGCATGGTTCCGTCTTGGTCTGTTCCCCCCGGCTCTCCCGCTTCGTTACCCCCCTTCCCCGACTAGATACAGAAGGGATGCTGGCGGCAGCCGTTCTCACTCTCCCGGGGGCCCCGCCCACCTTGCTGGTCTCGGTATACGCCCCAAGCACGGACGTCCACCGCTCAAAAATTGAAAACATCCTACGGCCACTCATGCATCAGTATCCTAACCACGTCCTCGGTGGGGACACCAATTGCATAATGTGCCCTGAACTAGACGGATCGAACCTCCAAACGGACAACGAATGGCCGTGGCTTCGCAGACAGATCACGAGCGACCTGCCGCGTCTCATCGATACCTTTCGGCACTTTCACCCGACCGAGCGGTCCTTCTCCCGATACCCCACCCCGTACAGGGCAAGCAGTAGCCGCCTTGACCATATTTTGCTCTCCCCGGCGGCCTCGGAATTTTTTGCCCCCACCTCTGCAACCATCCAAACCGACGACAAAACGTCAGACCACCACCCAGTCACGTACACCTCTCAAGTCCCCCCTCACCCTTTCACCGAAGCTCCCACCACTAAGAGGAAAGTTTTCCGAAAACTGACGGAGCGGGAACGCTCCAATCACCACGACTCCCTTGCCCCCCTGGCGCGGTGGTGCGAGTCTACCCTCCCCCGCTTTGAGTCCTTGTCCTCGGCGGACATCGAGCTTTTCACAGACGTGGTGCTGGAGGAAGTGGCGACCAGTTACCACAGTATCACCACGCCGTCACGCCCTACCTCCTCGGCTCTGGTAAAGAAAATCAAAGAGTCCCTGCAAACCCTGCCCCCCCCCAACCATCCCAACTACCCCGCTTCCATGGACACGCTCAACAAACTCGTCAAGGAGTGGGAAACCAAAGTGAACAAGGCCGCAACCACCAAAATCCATCGGTGCCTAGTGAGGAAAACTAGGATCAAACGCACCATCAACGAGGCGCTCAACCCCGTGGAACGAGGTGAAATAACGCTGAAGCGCCCGGGCACCACACAGCTCGTCTCCACCCCCAAAGAAGTGGGCTCTATTTTCTCTTCTACACTCCTCACCCTGGGGGGCAGCCTCGAATATGCACCGCCGAACACTCTAGTGGATCGCCTACTCGCACACTCCCCCGCCTGCCCCGAACCCACAAAACACGGCCTCCTCCCTGACATTACCTGGGAATCGTTACGCAACACGCTTAAGAGGTCCAAGCCCAACAAGGCGGGAGGGCGGGACTTCACAAACAACTACACTTTGCACATCTCTCCCCCCCCTATCCAACAATTCATTTGGAAGGTATGCAACTACTACCTCCACCGGCCGTTGCCCGAGAAATGGCTCGAAGCCAACATTATCTTGCTTTTTAAGAAAGGGGACGTGATGAACCCGGTGAATTACAGGCCTATAGCCTTGCTGAACAGCGTTTACAAAAAAATTGCAACACACGCCAACCGAGAACTACTGGCAGCGGCCATTGAACATTCCATCATACACCCCACCCAGTTCGGCGGGCTTCCGAACCGCAGATGCCAGGACCACATTTTCAACCTCTTATCCACGTTTCGGGAATCGGTCGGTAGCTACAGCCTCTACATTGATTTCAATAAGGCTTTTAACTCCGTCCCCCACACCACCCTCTTCACAGTTCTATCCCGCCTGAACTTTCCTACGCCCCTTGTAAACCTCATTCAATCCTTGTACCGTGCCCCTCGCGACTTCCCAGTGGTGTCAGGTCAAACCCACTCCTCACACCTGCAAACCAGAGGCGTTCGGCAAGGATGCCCCATGTCACCAATCCTTTTCTGCCTCTACCTGAATGTGCTCCTCTTCGCCTTGCCGTCCCACGTCACTGCACCCCCCTCCTCACACGAATCGGGCCACGCCTTTGTTGACGACCTCCTCTATCGATCAGAGAATGGGGACCGCATACAGCAAGTTTTAAACTTCTTCGACACGGTCGCCAGGGAGTGGGGTCTAGACCTTAACCTCAGCAAAACCGAGATCCACGCTATGGGAACAGCTCCCCCCAGAACCTTCACCTCCCCCTCGGGCACCCCCCTGTCGACAACAAACCAAAAGACGGGGCAACCACACAATTGCTACAAATACCTAGGGGTATACATCTTCACCGCCAACCATGAGGCACAAACACTGGCATTGGCCAAGTCGGAAATACGCTCATTTTTCACAACCCTCCAACCCCTCCAGCTCACCCTTTCGGAATACATTCTCTTGGTGAACGTCCAACTCATCCCTATTCTTTCCTACCGCCTCATGGCACACCCCCTGGCCCTGAACGAGTTGGGGGCCCTTCAGGCCATGATCTGGCACAATGTTGCGCATGACCCCTCCCCGGACAGAGCCAACAGGATCTCCCGCCTCGTCTCCCCTAAGGCCCGCTACACCCCTCGCCACCAGGGAGGCTTAGGACTCCGCCACTTCACTTTTTCAATTTGCATGGCCCTGGTAAACACCGCAATAAGGTACCTCAACGGAGACGGCCCGGCCTCGACAAACGAATCTTTTTCCGAAGCAATGCTCTCCACCACACGCAACCCAATCCAAGACACCATCATGGACGCATGCCACACCATAGGCTTCCGATACCACAGCACCGGCCTCTGGGCCTCCTGCCCCCCCTCCCTTTTCCTCCCAAAAGAAAAAGTCCAGGTCCGGTTCCTAGCCACCAAGCCGGCACCACAATACAGCAAGTTCGGCAACAGATTAAAACGGACGCCCCAGGACCTGGGGTTCCACCTAGGTACAGTCACGGAAGTGCACTCAGAATTGGCCACACTCCAGTTTTCGGACGGCACCACCCACACCATCAAAAACCCCGGTCTCCGCCGCAACGAGAAAGAATACACCTTTCAAAACCCAGCCATTTCTGTCCTCCCTCAACTGGCGGGGCGCCACGAACTGCTCACCCCCCCCCTTCTTCACCCTCAAGAATACATCCTCAACCCCCCCCCCCGGGCCATACGGCGGGGTCCTACTCGACTCGTCACTGCATGGCGAGCTGTACCGGCTCCCAGATGAACCTCACTCCCTTGACCCCGACGACCTCGAAGAATGGGGTTGTGAAGCAGCCCTTGCCCTCCTCCTCGCATCGTCCCCCGGCACGACATGGGTGTACTTGGATGGCTCAGCGGGCGCTTTGGGCTACGGATCGGCGGCCACCCTGTTTTTTCCAAATGGCTCCAGATGGGTACTGTGCCAAACGTCCCCGTACCAGTCATCAGAGGGATCGGAGTTCTGGGCCGCTATTATGTTCCTACGGTGGGCCCTTGCATCTCACCCGCACCTCACCTTCGCCGTGCTTGGGGACAACCTCCACGTTATCACTGTTCTCTCTCCGAACACCCCCCCAGGCCTCCCATCACGCTCGCCAGCCGGCACGTGGGAATCCTCTCTCCAGTCCATCCAGGCCTCCCTACGCCCAGGGATGATCCAGGGTTGGGGGTGGATCAAGGGGCACGCCGGGTTCGTGGGGAATGAAATCTCAGATGCTTACTCAAAGTGGGCCGCCCACGTGATGGTCTGGGACCCCTCCCTCCTTCCCCCCCCCCCGATAGGGTGCATATCCAGGGGCCCCCTCCCAGTCATACACAAATTGACTACAACCTCAATCAAGCATCTCCTCCCTCGCCACAAACACGAAAACATCCACGCACCGTCCAGCTTCCATTTTTACAATCACACTTCGTGGTTCAAAGGCCTCCCTTTCAAATGGTCCTCCGGAAATTTCAACATGGCGCCATTTGCTTTCCACGACGACTTGCGCCCTCGCCATTGCCACGCTTGCCCCGACCCGCACCCGATGGATGTTATCTCTTTCGTCTCACACTGCCCAACGTGCGAACACCTGGTCCAAACCTACATTCAATGCTGGCGCCCCCCCTTCACCACGGTGGTGTCCCAATGGTGGTCCGCGACCACACACGTGGGGGAGAGACGCAATTTCGTCCGGGGGCTTGTTCCCATGACGCTGTACACCAAACTCACAACCCCCCCCTCCGGCCGAAGAAAACCAGCACACTGTCACGACTTAAAACTCGCCCTGAAGGATCGTGTTCCCCTGCTCCTCAGCGCCCTATACCGCACGCTGGAATGGCTAAAAGACCACCCCCCTCCAGCCCCGCTCACCCCCCCTACGGGCCCCAACTCATGGGGACGCCCCTGGTCGCCCTACAGCACGTCGCACACCGCCCAACAACGCCCCTCCCCCGCCTACCACCCTCCCCCCCCCCTCCCGGACAAAGTTGCACACAAGCCCCCAAAGCGCCCCCGCCCCCCATCTCCTGCGGCACACACCAAAACTCGAAAACACGGCCGCCAGCCCCCAAGGCCCGTCCGGCCTCTATCACTGAAACGCGGTACCGCAAGTCAACCCCAGCCAGAGCCTCCGCCCCCCAAACGGCCGCTCACAATCAGGGACATGTTCAACCTCCCCCCCCCCCCTAGACCAGCACCCCCCCTCGCCGCCTCCGCCCCCATTTCCGCCCCTTCTCCTCGCATAACAAGGTACTTCGCACCAGCCCCCCCCTCCCCCGCGAGCACAAACTCACAATCGTCCTCACACTCGTCCAACGTGTCATCTCTTTGAAAAAGCCACACTTACACATTTTCTCACGCCGACCCTCGACAGCCCTAGCGGCGCAATCAATCAGTACTACCACACTGGCACTCACCAGTCACTTCTGCAAATGAATCCCTCCCCCAAGCCACCCCCCGTGCTCAAGCCGTCATGCTCTAACCCCCAATCCGCAACCACACCGCCTTCGGGTATCAAGCAGAGACCCCGGCCTGCGGTTGTCTATAACGGGGCTGCCAAGTCTCTTTGAGATGAAGCAGACGAGGACAGCAACGTGCAGCGGTACTCAGCCCGCGATTGAACTTGATTTCGGGCTCCCGCCCCTCCCCAAAAAAGCTTGGCGCGCAAGAGCCTTTCTCCCCGGCCTGGCCAGCCACAAAAGGCGCCGTTCAGTGCAAAAAGTAGAATGCGACTTAGCTCGGTTCGTAGAACCTAAAAGAAGGCAGATGCTACAGTGATCCTGAACATTCCGGGTGTCATTCACCTTTTTGTTGCCCTTTTGGGCCCCATTTTGGGTGTTTTGCTGGGTATTCTTGTTTCCCCCAAGACCCTCATGGAAATTTTGATTGGCGGCGTCAGCGAGCCGCTCAACCTCTTCCCACAATTCCTTCGGGGTGAACGAAAACACCCAGTTCCTGGCCTTCAGGCGATGGCCATGGAAGCTTACTCCCTTGTTGAGGACTTGGACAAACAAGTCCCGATCCTCGTGTTCATTAAATTTGATTTTCCACGTGTTTTCAGTGAATTTCACCTTGGAAAACGACGTGGGGGAGCACTTTTGAAGTGCCTCCCTGACCGTAAACCTGTTGGCCGAGGCATCAAAGCCTTCGACCTCCGCCCACCAGGTCTTGACCTTTTCTTCGGACTGTTTATTCCGAAGGGTGGCGGCAGTTTCGGGGGGGTCTTGTCAAAAATCAGATTTTGCAGCTCGGCACTAGAAAATTTTTCGCCTGAATGTTCAGATTCTTCCACTAAGTTCCAGAAGCGCTGTCTCTTGTCTTGCACTTCGTGCAAGATTAATCGCGAGAATGAAGGAAAATTCTTCAACATCTGGTGGTAATGGTCCTCTGGCAGCCGGGATCCACGTACCTCCAACTGTTCCCACACCTCATCAAAGGTAAGGGGGGAACTTGAATCCTCACGATCACTCCAGGTCCTGAGCCAAGTGTTGGCCGGCGCTCCCTCAAGGCAGTCCAAGAGGGCCATCAGGAACTGATCATCTTGGAGTTTTTGAGTCTTAACCCACAGTTTAAATTCCCGTTGGAACTGAGGCCAACGTCTGGGGTTCCCCTTATACTTTGGTTGCTTGGCAACCTGACGAAGTCGCAATGAAGTAGGATTAAGAAGTGAATCCAGCCCAACACCGGCCGTAATGGCAGACACCTTGGCGGCATCATTCGCCACACCAGCTCCGGCGAGGGTCTGGGCGAGCAACAGCTGGGCTAAGGCATTGGAATCAGCAGCAGGAGGGGCAGTACGGGAGGCAGTTCGCTTGGCATTCTGAGCCTCAGTCCTAGCCTTCGCCGTCCTACTCTGAGAACGAGAGATTGTAACCCTTTCCTTTAGTTTGGTCCTGCTGATCCTTGCATCGGTGGTCTTAGAGTCCACCGAAGGAGCCATTGAAAAAATTTCTGTCGCCTCCTCCGACGGTTCTGTTGTTTGTTCCACCGATGATGCGCCCTCAGACCGCATGTGGGTCTTGAAAAGATATTTAATTCCCAGCGTTTGAATGATGAGTTGCATTTGATCTTTGAGCAATTGGAGCTCAGTATCTCGCTGGGATCTGCAGGAACAGTCGGCAGGACAGTACATACCGTGTCCTGAAGGGCCTGAGCAGGCTGTCGGACCGCTGATCTCGGTTGTCCGCAGCCAGGAGTCCACTTGGGGAGCTCCTTCAGCCCTAATTTCCAGGCTTGCCTGCCTGGCTGCCTCTAAAATTCCTTCCTCAACCGCGGCGGCTAGATCGTCGCGGATGAAAACAGGGGGATGAGGGGCGGAGGGCCCGGCAACAGGTGCCTTGGTCTTCTCCTTCGGGAAGGGGCTTGCCTCCCAGATCTGCAAAAAAATTGCAAAAGAGTCATCTTCTTGAGAACGCCACCACATCCTGGTATTAATTTCTTCCTGAAGAAGGAAAAAATATTCCATTAAAAAATCAGAGGCGATTCTTTCTTGTCCTATCAGCTTAGACGTGGCTAATAGACAAAGGGCTTCAAGCGCCTCAGGGTTACGGGTCACTTCTGGAGACAAATGGTTGTCCCATTGTGCCCAAGAGGCTGGTCGATTATAGCTAGGTACCTCACCTGGACCACCCATCTCAATGTCGTCGATGTCGGCTTCGATGGTCTCGAATGTTGGACATTGGTAAGGGATGTGGGTACCTTTAATAAGTCAGGGCATTGGGGCCTGTCAGAAGCTTTCTGGAGGATCTATACTAGACCTCTCCAAGCTTCAAGATCCTAGAACACTAGGATATTTGCTCATATTTGGCTTATATTCCAAGCCTATAGCTTACTGCTAGACTCTACTGCTCTTAGGTACACTACAGAGAGCGGAGATCTAGGATACATTAGTAGCCATACATGAATAATCACATCCCATATGCTTATAATGTGATTTAATCATGTTTTATAGCATTTTAGAAGGTTCTAATGTATTAGAAGCTACTTTGAAGCTGTTTCGAAGCTTCAGATGGCCTGTCGCGACTATCGCCGTCTTTTGCCGCCGACAGCAATTTACGTAATGTTGACAAGGCCTGTGATAAGATAGACTACTCAGAAAGTTGATAAAATATAGGTTTTATTGCCTTTTTAATGAGAATTTATTGTTATATCAATTTTCTTGTTATTTAGGCATGTGAACCCGTATTACTGGACCAGCCAGTTGGTCCAGCTCAATGTTCGTTCACGACTTCGTCTTCTTGCTGTTGCCTGTGTCCTGTACTTGCCAACAAGATCAATTGTAATGGAGAACATTGGAAACAATTTGATTTTTAAGTGCAAGACAAGGAAAATGGGTTTTCTATATGCACCCAAGCACAAGCATATGACAGTCCAGTAATCTGAAGTTCCAGCAGGTCGACGACGACGAGGACGACGAGCAGCAGCTGGGCCAGCGTACGCTGTTCAAGTAAAGTGAGTTCCTTGCTTGAATTTATCAAAAAGTTCAAGAAACTTTGAAGTCTTGAAGGTATACTTCCTCCTATGGTCAAAGAACCTTCAAATAAATTCGAAGACTGGAGGAGCGTAGCGTGAAACGACCTTTACGCAAATACGACGACGCCAGAGGCTTCAGAAGAGTTCGAAAAAGCGTCCAGTGGGTTTATTTCATTGAGTTTGGTGAAGATTTTGAAGGATTTTAACTTAACAAGAAGTTTCAAAAAAGTGGTGAACTTGGACTACACAAAGCGCTTTGCCAGAGCTTCAGCGACGAGGACGACGACTTCTACGACGACGACGTGTTGCGAGAGCGCTGCCAGCGAGCTTCCAGAGGCTCTCTTGAGGCTCTTTGAGGCCTAGAGCCATTGATTGTGTGGCTTTTGTTTGCTACATTTCTCATGCTTGTTGTTTTGATTCTCAAAGCTTTACTTCTCCTTGCTTACGGTCCCTCTGGTTGACCCTATGTCAAGGGAAGGGGCAACAGCGACGGTCCGTGACTATAAATCCCCAACCCAGTCACTGTGCACCCTCCTTGGAGCCCAAAAGCTTTGATTTCTTCATGATTTCTTCCATCTCTTTCATCTATCACAAGGCCAAAAATGTCGAAAATGGCCTACTTTATTTTACGCATAACTACGCGCCAGTGCGTCGAATCGCGCCAACTAAAGCGCTGTTGTAAAGTAGAGAGCGCTAGCTTTCAAATGCGACTCTCACTTTGTTTCAACTCCTCAAGGGCTATTTTCTGTGAATTTTTTCAGGATGACCCATGAATCACTTTTTGCCCAACCATCAAAAACACCCCAAAATGACATTTGGTGTTTTACGCATATCTTCGCGCCACTGCGCTGAAAAAATCTGAACCAAGTATTTTTCGAAAGTAGACAGTGGTACGCTTCTATCCCCCACTTCACTTTCTTGGAATCAATTTTTCTGCTATTTTTCCTATCTCCAACAAAGTCAGCCATAAACCACACCCCAAAAAACCCCTCAAAAGTGCCTTTTGTGCTTTCTTCATATCTCCCTCAGGAAAAAGGTTTGAGGTTTAACATTATTTTTTTGAACAACACTGAAGTATGTGCTTTCTAACCCTGAGTCGTTTTTATTTTCAGAAAATACGAATGGCTATGGTAAAATTGCAACAACTTACCACACAAACCACTTGGTGAAAAATCATGCAAAATGGTTTTGGAGTTTTAATCATTTCTCTGAGACTATGGGGCGTTCGAACCTGAACCAAGGTGTTTTGTAAACACTGGAGTACGAAGTTTACGACAAATGTTTACTTCGAATTTCTGTGGTCAAGAATGGATTTTTCCCATGGTGGTTAACTTAGTGCATGAAAGCATGTTTTCAATTTTTGTGTTCATGAATCTACAAGAAAGAGGCCTTTCTCAGAGCTTATGGTGAGTTGAACAGTCATCAAAGCTGTTTTGGAAAGGTAATGGTGTCTAGTTTGCAGATATCTAATCATTGTATGTTATTGAAAATGGGATGACAGTGAAAAAGTTCGGTTTCCTTATGCTTTTTTGATGGTTTTTCAGCATGTGTGGCATGTGAGATTCATGTGTCTCCCCCCAACTTCTATTTCTCTGAGCCTATGATGAGTTGGTGCAACATCAAATATGTTTCGAAAACCTGAGGACATGCCCTACACAGTGCGGATATTCTTTTTTTGACATGTCAGCAACATAGTGCAGAAAAAAAGTCCAGAAGTTGCACTTTTTCAAGGAAAAACATGGTTTTTGGTCATGGTTTTGCAAAACCATTCGCGATTTCTGTGGTCTTCTAACCTTGAGTCATTGTATGATATTGCAGTTTGTGATTGTTTGCATCAGTTTTGATTCATTCTGACTAGGCTTAGCCTAGGTAGAAAGGTAGATACCTTAGAATTACTTTAGACACGCAATAAATAGTGAAACATTTTGTTGTCTTTTTCGGCCACGAAACAAACTTTGGCCACAACCATTAACAGACCGTTTGCGACCGCCACATTCACCGTCCAGGCCTTTTCCTTCGACTCCCCAGGCTGAGTGGCTCAGTTCGGCTGGCCCGTTGTCATGGGGACAAAGAAGGCGTGGGGCTCGTTGCCACCAGGGAGTAGGGAGGCGAAAGGCGGGTGTGAGCGGAAGGCGGAAAGAAGACTCAATGCAGGAGCACCCAAGTGAAACATTAAAAGACCGCATTCGACCAAACCATTGGCATTGACCTCTCTCGGGGTCCTTGTGACCATCCTCCGATGAGAGAGGTTAGTGGTGGTAACTGGTCGCGGAAGAAGCTTGCAAAACTTACTTACTCTTACTTACTTACTCTAGCTAGCTAGCTAGCTAACTAGCTAGTGTAGGAGGTGCATTGATTTTATGGTATTACCCTAATGCTAACGGTTGTGTAAGCAACTTAATGTCTCTGGTCCTCCCCCTGTAGGGCAGGGTGGTGAGGAGAAGTGCCGCAAGGCGCTGGTACTGTAATAGAGGTAACCATTCCAGTAGGTGCAGGCCGGAATGTTAGCATGCAATGCCATTTAACTGATTTTCATCTCTTTACTGAACTACCTGACACAGTTCAATGTAGTTCTGAGCACGGTCCGTGCCCTCTCAAGGGTTGCCGAGACTCTGCATAGACTGCATGACTTCTGGTCACGGTCCGCCACTCATGTGTGTGCTGCGACCCTTTCCGGAAGCCTGAATTTGTCAAGCTGTTTCATTTGAGCACAATTGCATTTGAGCTAGGAAGTGATTTGTCCTCATTTCACTCTACCATGCATCTCATCCTTCACTGCATGGCCGTCAAGGCAAGCGTTTGACTAGTGACGTATTCTACTCTGCATTCGGATTGCATTTCATTCATTCGTTCAGAAAGGTCACTCATTCATTGCATTTCACTTTGCAAATCTTACATTTCATACTTATTGCATTACTTCCTTATTGCAAGGGCTTGCCCATAACGCTCAACATGCAATATGGTCCGTAATTGATCTGCCCTTCGTAGTTCTATGAGCACCTTTTGCTCAATAGACCCCGAGTTTTGGATCGCAGCGACGAACAATCAATTCGTATCCACTCAACTTTTGTTGATTAACTGCAAGTTGTGAGGAATGAATCTCTTTTCCAATCCCCGCGATCATTGACCTAGGTCATTTGGTCTAAAGAGCCAGTTTATCCTCAAATTTGCTACCGAACCACTACGGGTACGTTCCGCTTCGTTAACTTTCGCTAGATCGCCTGGTACAGCCTCAACTACTGGGTTTGAGAGTGCTCAATTGAGTGTCCGCAGTCTACAACATTACATTCTCTATCCCCCCGACCAGACCATCAGCATGACAAACTTACTTGGATTTTTCACACATTCCCTGCCTCATCACACCACACATACAACCCACACACAAACACATACCATGAGTCATTTGATTATTCCATTTGTTCTCTTTGGATATCACACTCTGAGGTTTGCTGTAGTACCACATCCATCAAATTTTTGCCTACGAGCCAATTTCTAAGTCATTTCCTTTGTATAGACAGTCAGTGTCCGCTTACAGGAGCCGGCATTGGTCTCACCCCGCCACGTCTTTGTTGTGAAACACAAGTGAATAGGTTTAAGCTTGGTCACTTAGCCTGTGACTTGGCTAATGCATTCCGCGATGTGTTAGTGAAGAGCCCTACGCCGGTAGCCACCGAGACCAGCGGTGCACTACGGTAGGCTCATTGAAAAGGATTATCGAAAGGTATCGAAAGCCTACAGTAATGGGCTTCTACCCTCGCGCGGGTAGATAAGTACTTTCCCTGCAGTGGGATAGACCCCTTCTCTTGCGGTAGAGATAGATGACGGAGTTAAGCTCCAAGAGGATAGCCTGAATCCTGCAATTCAGTTGAGCGGAATTCACTCGTCATGTAGGAAGACAGGCCCCCGCACGGATGGCTTTGTACAACCATCTGCTGGGCAAGGGGCTCGCCGTAATTGGTCTTCCGGTAAGGTACAGAACACACTTTAACTACAATAGCATTTTTCGGAGATTTACTACTTCTACTTGTCTAAGACAACCTGACAATGATACATTTCGCGTATGAGGCAGTGGCGACCCTCTAGTCGTGTAGGATATCCGTTGGCTCGCACTAGAGCTAAATGGCGTTCCATGAAAGATCCGACCTTTCAACTTTTTTTCACTTATCACTTACCTACTTCATTTCCAACCAACCCCAGGGGACCAACCCACCCCTACCCGTGAACCCAACCCCTACATGCACACGTACAATTCATTGGTTTTGTCATCTTTAGCACTTGCCACAACCCATACATCTTCTTTCTCTGAATTTACATGATGAACACACTTCTACATTTTCACTTCCTTGTGCAAATTATTTGCTTTGGTAATTTAAGTCATTTAGGACATGTCTACACAAATCAGTATTCCCGCTAGCTTCATATCTCATTAAATTCCTGTTGGCTATGTCCTATTTAGGAACATGGTTCATATGCTCTGCATTTGTGGACCGGAGCATTTTTCCGTGATGGAATATTGATTTTTTTGTACATGATTTCTAAGCATGTTAGGTAACTGACGTTTCAGCTTTGTTTTTAGAGATAGCCCGAAAGTATGAGTAAAAGGTTGGTAATGACGGACTATATCTTTCAACGTTTTTTTGGTTGAAGTATTAGTATAAATCCCCATACCCCCAGACGGATCAATCCCCATGGCCGGGATAAGAAAGAGCAGATCCGGGTCAGATGATGTCTACTCATCGTGACTGCCACCCCCCCCCACACACTATGAGTTATCCCTACCCGCTAAACTAATCAACAGTTGGTCATTACTGATGCTGCCTCGCTTTCTCTGTCCATGTAATGCAGGCCACGAAACCCATTGCATCAAATAGGTACCAATGCATCCATTGCATTAGGTAGCCACATGTAACGCATCCGTTGAGTAAGGTGGTATATCCTCTCTTTGGATGACGAAGACAAGCCTGTCAATAGACAGCTTGGGCAGAGCTTGAATTTCCAGTTTAACCCCACATGTTGCATTTCATTCTCAATTGTGATTGATTTTCCGTATAGCTCATTGTAATTTATACGTCTACATCCAGGTGTATTACCCTTACCCTCATTGTTTGCCTGAAGATTTAGGTTATCATTGTTCATACTTTGTATGCTAGCTTTTTGCTTAGTGTTTCTCATGTTTCATTTTGAGCCCTACCATACCCAAGACTTAGGAACTTTACCCTCTTAGGTAGAGATACATTTTTACCTCTAGGAAGGGGGTAGTAAGACACTACATTAGACACTCAGAACATTCAATATGAGCGTGCCTTATGCCCATACCCCTCCTTATCTTAGATTATCAGCTTGTCATGAACATTCTTAGCGAATGTACATGAAGCTTAGGAAGGGGGTGTAATAAGTCAGGGCATTGGGGCCTGTCAGAAGCTTTCTGGAGGATCTATACTAGACCTCTCCAAGCTTCAAGATCCTAGAACACTAGGATATTTGCTCATATTTGGCTTATATTCCAAGCCTATAGCTTACTGCTAGACTCTACTGCTCTTAGGTACACTACAGAGAGCGGAGATCTAGGATACATTAGTAGCCATACATGAATAATCACATCCCATATGCTTATAATGTGATTTAATCATGTTTTATAGCATTTTAGAAGGTTCTAATGTATTAGAAGCTATTTTGAAGCTGTTTCGAAGCTTCAGATGGCCTGTCGCGACTGTCGCCGTCTTTTGCCGCCGACAGCAATTTAAGTAATGTTGACAAGGCCTGTGATAAGATAGACTACTCAGAAAGTTGATAAAATATAGGTTTTATTGCCTTTTTAATGAGAATTTATTGTTATATCAATTTTCTTGTTATTTAGGCATGTGAACCCGTATTACTGGACCAGCCAGTTGGTCCAGCTCAATGTTCGTTCACGACTTCGTCTTCTTGCTGTTGCCTGTGTCCTGTACTTGCCAACAAGATCAATTGTAATGGAGAACATTGGAAACAATTTGATTTTTAAGTGCAAGACAAGGAAAATGGGTTTTCTATATGCACCCAAGCACAAGCATATGACAGTACCTGCCAGCTCCGTAAGGTCTACGGGAGCGTTGCCATCGTCGTAGGCTGGGACATTCCAGCTGCTTGATGGCCAATTTCGACTGGGATTGGGATGATTTGGGTCCCCACAGCTGCTGATTTGTGCCCTTCTTGGGCAGCTTGGGCTTGCGCAAGGCATTCCTCTCAAGGCCTCGTTCGCACAGCACCACGGCAGCGTAATTGTTACGTCTCCAGGAGCGGCGGAGTCTACGGGGCCGTACTGGGGAGCTAACTGTGGTTGGGACACCAAAGGAACAACATTCAGGTAGCCTCTGCTACCATGAAAGTGCTGCCCTGGGTCGTTGATGGTGCCGGAGGGCTCGGGGCCGGCAAGACCAGTGGGGCAGGCACGCGAGGAGTCTCCCTGAACGCTGCTATTGGGGGTAGAACCGGATACTCGGACACCAACGGAGGCGAGAGCAGCAACAACTGAAGCAAGGTCCATGCTGATTGTGGTCCGGCAGAAAATCCCAGTCTATGAAGAAAATTGATGCGGATTTTACTATGCACATCTGAGTGTCCATATCTGTCTGAAAAGATTTAAATAAATCCGATTGTGAAAAATATTTGGCCGATCTGGCCCGCGAGCGCGCGTCAGCGGCAAATGGCGATTCCAGGCAAATGATCGGAACGCGGCGGATTTACGGAGAATGGACCGCGGAATCAGATCCGGCATATCAGAAATATATAGGTCTGATCCTGAGACTGAGCTGCGAGACGGCGATTCCGTCGAAGCAAAGAAAATGACCAAAATGTAGTCAATCTGGGTTAGATCAGTGAAAATCTGAGCAGATGGGGGTTAGCCGCACTTACAGGGGTTTGCCGTTGGTGCAATGGGCGATGGTGGCGTTGGTGCCGCAGGTGGTGGCTTGGGTGATGGTGCTGTTGGTGATGCCGACGGGGTGGTTTGTCTGCCTGTCTGCCTGCGGAGTCGGTGCCGGCGTTGGGCGGTTGCCTGTGCGCGTGGTGGTCGGTGCGCCGGGCGCTTGGTGGGCGTGGTTGGGTGCGGGTGTGCGTGTTGGTGTGTACGTGGCGCGGGTTGCGGAGGGTCTGTGGGCGTCGGGTGCGCTGTTGCCGTGCGTGTGGTGGTTTGTGTTGTCTGGTGGAGCGTGGCCGGCGTGTGCGTTGCGTGGGTGTTGAGGGGTCTGGTCGGCGTGGGTGGTGTCCGTGTGGGTGTTTGGGGTTGGGTGCTGGTTGTGGGCGTGTCGTTCGCGCGGTGCGGTCGGGCGTGATGGTGGTGCCGCTGGCGACGTCCATGGTGATGGTGCTGCAGGTGGTAAGGGTGGGACGGCGGTGTTGGCGGTTTCCGGTGTGGGTGGTGTGGAGTGTGGGGGTGTGGCAGGTGTGGTGCGGGGCGGTTGGTGGTGTGCTTGGCGACGGCGTCGTGAGTGCTGCCGGGGGGGAGGGTGTTGTTGGTGATGTTGTGGGCGGCCGGTGGCGGGTGGTGGTGGTTGTTGTGGCTGGACTGCTTAGTGGTTGTGCTGTCGGCGGGCGGCCCTGATGATGGGCCCTGGGTGTGTGGTGGCGGGTGGGCGTGCATGGTGGTGGTGATGGTGTGTCATTGCGGGTGGTGTTGGGTGTGGTACCGTTGGGCGTGTGGTTTGCGATAACTGAGCACTCACCCCTCCGGGTGGCGCGGGCCCGGTGCTCCGGTAGCCCGTCCGGCAGGTGGCGCCGGGTGCTCACGCGTCCCTCCGGACGGCGGCTGTTCCGTAGCCGGCAGGGGCTGGGTTCACTGCCGGGCGCACACACGTCCCTCCGGACTGCGGCTGTCTCGTAGCCGGCAGGGGCTGGGTTCACTGCCGGGCGCACACACGTCCGTCCGGATGGCGGCTGTCTCGTAGCCGGCAGGGGGTGGGTTCACCGCCGGGCGCACACACGTCCATCCGGACGGCGGCTGTTTCGTAGCCGGCAGGGGCTGGGTTCACTGCCTGGCGCACACACGTCCATCCGGATGGCGGCTGGTTCGTAGCCGGCAGGGGCTGGGTTCACTGCCGGGCGCACACACGTCCATCCGGACGGCGGCTGTCGCGCTGTGGGGACTGCGGGGCTTGGACTTGTTCTTGGCGGCTCGTTCGTCGTCGGGTGTGGGTGTTTGCCGTGGTGGTGTCGTGTTTTTGTGCCGTGGTGCGTGCTGGCGTGCGGTGCTGCGCGTGTGCCCTGCTTGGCCTGTGTGTGGCGCGCGCTCCTTGCCCGGGCGTGCTGTTGCGCAGGCGCGGGGACACACCCTCTCTCTGGCGGGCCCGTTTGGCTCCATGGCGGGCCCTGTTGGCGCCCGGCTGTGGCCCGGCGCGCGGCAGTGGGGTGTGTGCACGTTGGGCGGGGGGGGGGTTCGGACCCCTCCTCTCGCTTTCCCCGCCTTGTCCCTCTGTCCCTCTTCGCCGGCCTGCCCTGCCTGCCCACCCTCTTCGTACCCGCTGGGTTGGCCTTGGCCGGACGGTTGGTCTTGGTGGTCTGACATGGTGTTTCTTTCCTGCAGGGCGGCGGGGCTGGGTTCGTTTTGGGGGCGGGTTGCTCGTGTGGTGTGCCGCGCCACTTGGCTCCTGTTCACCGGTGTGCACGCTCGGTGTGTGGTGTTGTGTGTACGGTGTCCTGGGCCCCACGGCTCCTGTTCACCGGTGTGCACGCTCTGTGTGTGGTGTTGCGTGTACGGTGTCCTGGGCCTCCTGGCTCCTGTTCACCGGTGTGCACGCTCTGTGTCTGGTGCTGTGTGTACGGTGTCCTGGGCCTCCTGGCTCCTGTGCACCGGTGTGCACGCTCTGTGCGTGGTGTTGCGCGTACGGTGTCCTGGGCCTCCTGGCTCCTGTTCACCGGTGCGCACGCCCTGCGTGTGGTGCTGTGTGTACGGTGTCCTGGGCCTTCCGCCTCCTGTTCACCGGTGTGCACGCTCTGCGTGTGGTGTTGCCTGTACGGCGTCCTGGGCCTCCTGGCTCCTGTTCACCGGTGCGCACGCTCTGCGTGTGGTGTTGCGTGTACGGCGTCCTGGGCCTCCTGGCTCCTGTTCACCGGTGTGCACGTTCTGTGTGTGGTGTTGCGTGTACGGTGTCCTGGGCCTCCTGGCTCCTGTTCACCGGTGTGCACGTTCTGTGTGTGGTGTTGCTTGTACGATGTCCTGGGCCTCCTGGCTCCTGTTCACCGGTGTGCACGCCCTGCGTGTGGTGTTGCGTGTATGGCGTCCTGGGCCTCCTGGCTCCTGTTCACCGGTGTGCACGTTCTGTGTGTGGTGTTGCGTGTACGGTGTCCTGGGCCTCCTGGCTCCTGTTCACCGGTGTGCACGCTCTGTGTGTGGTGTTGCGCGTACGGTGTCCTGGGCTTCCTGGCTCCTGTTCACCGGTGTGCACGCTCTGCGTGTGGTGTTGTGTGTACGGTGTCCTGGGCCTCCCGGCTCCTGTTCACCGGTGTGCACGCTCTGTGCGTGGTGTTGCGCGTACGGTGTCCTGGGCCTCCTGGCTCCTGTTCACCGGTGCGCACGCCCTGCGTGTGGTGTTGTGTGTACGGTGTCCTGGGCCTCCTGGCTCCTGTTCACCGGTGTGCACGCTCTGTGTGTGGTGTTGCGCGTACGGTGTCCCGGGCTTCCTGGCTCCTGTTCACCGGTGCGCACGCCCTGCGTGTGGTGTTGTGTGTACGGTGTCCTGGGCCTTCCGGCTCCTGTTCACCGGTGTGCACGTTCTGTGCGTGGTGTTGCGCGTACGGTGTCCTGGGCCTCCTGGCTCCTGTTCACCGGTGCGCACGCCCTGCGTGTGGTGTTGTGTGTACGGTGTCCTGGGCCTCCTGGCTCCTGTTCACCGGTGCGCACGCTCTGCGTGTGGTGTTGCGTGTACGGCGTCCTGGGCCTCCCGGCTCCTGTTTACCGGTGTGCACGCTCTGTGTGTGGTGTTGCGTGTACGGCGTCCTGGGCCTCCTGGCTCCTGTTCACAGGTGTGCACGCCCTGTGTGTGGTGTTGCGTGTACGGTGTCCTGGGCTCCCTGGCTCCTGTTCACCGGTGCGCACGCCCTGCGTGTGGTGTTGTGTGTACGGTGTCCTGGGCCTTCCGCCTCCTGTTCACCGGTGTGCACGCTCTGTGTGTGGTGTTGCGTGTACGGCGTCCCGGGCTCCCTGGCCCCTGTTCACCGGTGCGCACGCCCTGCGTGTGGTGTTGTGTGTACGGTGTCCTGGGCCTTCCGGCTCCTGTTCACCGGTGTGCACGCTCTGTGCGTGGTGTTGCGCGTACGGTGTCCTGGGCCTCCTGGCTCCTGTTCACCGGTGCGCACGCCCTGCGTGTGGTGTTGTGTGTACGGTGTCCTGGGCCTCCCGGCTCCTGTTCACCGGTGTGCACGCTCTGCGTGTGGTGTTGCCTGTACGGCGTCCTGGGCCTCCCGGCTCCTGTTCACCGGTGTGCACGCTCTGTGTGTGGTGTTGCGTGTACGGCGTCCTCGGCCTCCTGGCTCCTGTTCACCGGTGTGCACACCCTGTGTGTGGTGTTGCGTGTACGGTGTCCTGGGCTCCCTGGCTCCTGTTCACCGGTGCGCACGCCCTGCGTGTGGTGTTGTGTGTACGGTGTCCTGGGCCTCCCGGCTGCTGTTCACCGGTGTGCACGCTCTGTGTGTGGTGTTGCGTGTACGGTGTCCTGGGCCTCCTGGCTCCTGTTCACCGGCGTGCACGCTCTGTGTGTGGTGTTGCGTGTACGGTGTCCTGGGCTTCCTGGCTCCTGTTCACCGGTGTGCACGCTCTGCGTGTGGTGCTGTGTGTACGGTGTCCTGGGCCTCCTGGCTCCTGTTCACCGGTGTGCACGCCCTGCGTGTGGTGTTGCGTGTACGGTGTCCTGGGCCTCCTGGCTCCTGTTCCCCGGTGCTCACGCCCTGCGCGTGGTGTTGTGTGTGCGGTGTCCTGGGCCCCCTGGCTCCTGTTCACCGGTATGCAGGCTCTGTGTGTGGTGTTGCGTGTACGGCGTCCTGGGCCTCCTGGCTCCTGTTCACCGGCGTGCACGCTCTGTGTGTGGTGTTGCGTGTACCGTGTCTTGGGCTTCCTGGCTCCTGTTCACCGGTGTGCACGCTCTGCGTGTGGTGCTGTGTGTACGGTGTCCTGGGCCTCCTGGCTCCTGTTCACCGGTGTGCACGCCCTGCGTGTGGTGTTGCGTGTACGGTGTCCTGGGCCCCCTGGCTCCTGTTCACCGGTATGCAGGCTCTGTGTGTGGTGTTGCGTGTACGGCGTCCTGGGCCTCCTGGCTCCTGTTCACCGGCGTGCACGCTCTGTGTGTGGTGTTGCGTGTACCGTGTCTTGGGCTTCCTGGCTCCTGTTCACCGGTGTGCACGCTCTGCGTGTGGTGCTGTGTGTACGGTGTCCTGGGCCTCCTGGCTCCTGTTCACCGGTGTGCACGCCCTGCGTGTGGTGTTGCGTGTACGGTGTCCTGGGCCTCCTGGCTCCTGTTCACCGGTGTGCACGCTCTGCGTGTGGTGTTGTGTGTACGGCGTCCTGGGCCTCCTCGCTCCTGTTCACCGGTGTGTACGCTCTGTGTGTGGTGTCGCGCGTACGGCGTCCTGGGCCTCCTGGCTCCTGTTCACCGGTGTGCACGCTCTGTGTGTGGTGTTGCGTGTACGGTGTCCTGGGCCTCCTGTCTCCTGCTCACCGGTGTGCACGCTCTGTGTGCGTGTACGGTGTGCTTGGCCTGCTGGCTCCTGTTCACCGGTGTGCACGCTCTGTGTGTGGTGGTGCGTGTGCGGTGTCCTGGGCCTCCTGGCTCGTGGTCACCGGTGTGCACGCTCTGTGTGTGGTGTTGTGTGTACGGTGTCCTGGGCCTCCTGGCTCCTGTTCACCGGTGTGCACGCTCTGCGCGTGGTGTTGCGTGTGCTGTTTGGCCCTTTTGCGCTGGTGCGCTCGTGTGGTGCGTGTTGTGTTGTGCTTGTGGTGTCCTGGGCCTCCCGGCCCCTGTTCACCGGTGCGCGTGCTCGGTGTGTTGCGTGGTGTGTGCGGTGTGGGTGTGGGTGCATGCTCGCGTGTGCCAAACCGCGGCCGCGTCGTCGCGGACTCTTTGTTTTTGTTGAAACATTTTTCTTTACACATTGCTTCCTATGGCGTCTTACTTATTCTTCCCGTCTTGGATTCTTTGATTTTGGCGACGCCCAAGAGTAAGCGTGTCTTAATGCATGCATGGCGGTGTATGCTATTTATGCGTTGGTTTGTGGACTCTTTGCATTTTGCGACGCCCATGAGTAGGCGTGTTTGTTTAATGCATTCATGCTATGCTACTTGTTCTTTATGTCTTGGACTCTTTGTTTTTTGCGACGCCCAAGAGTAAGCGTGTCTTAATGCTTGCATGGCGGCATATGCTACTTAACCGTTAGTTTGCGGACTCTTTGTATTTTGCGACGCCCAAGAGTAGGCGTGTTTGTTTAATGCATTCATGCTATGCTACTTATTCTTTATGTCTTGGACTCTTTGTTTTTTGCGACGCCCAAGAGTAAGCGTGTCTTAATGGGCACAAAGGTGGGTGGCAAGGTACATGGAGAAGGACAAAGGAAGAGGAAGCGTGCAAGTCGGAGGGTGTGGCGTGTTAGTTATCCATTTCTTCGGTGTTTACGTGACGCTCGCGAAGCGTTTTTCTTTACCTATACGGCGTGTTAGAGGGCGGGAGGCACGGTTTGTGGACTCTTTGTTTTTTGCGACGCCCAAGAGTAAGCGTGTCTTAATGCATGCAAGGCGGTACAAGGTACTTACTCGTTGTACTTTGGGACTTCCACGCTACTTATTCTTTTTGTCTTGGACTCTTTGTTTTTTGCGACGCCCAAGAGTAAGCGTGTCTTAATGCATGCATGGCGGCATATGCTACTCACTCTTTGGTTGGTGTTGGGGCGCGCACAAGTCCCCTACTCCTATTGCATGCACTTTGCTAAGTGATTGGGGGCACGCAACGTTCCGCTTTCCCGTCTTGGCGGCTCTTTTGTGCCACAAAAAAGCAGGGTTGGTGTGTAAGAGCGGTTGTCATGGTTGCCCCGCATTGCATCGCAGGACAGGACCGTTAGCCCCCCATGACAACCATTCCCTGGCCGAAGGCCATCGTTTTGGCCCTATTCTCGCCTCTAATCTTCTTCTTTGTTGTTGGAGCGCGCACAAGTCCCTAGCGCCTAGGACACGCACTTTGCTAGGTGTTTTGGGGCAAGCAACGCTCAACTTCGTCGCCGTCGCGACTCTGTTGTTCTGCTTTTTCTGTGAGTGTCCTAAATTTTGCGACCTCGCCAAACAGCGGCGTAAAATGTTTTTGGGGGTTTCTGAGGTTCGAAAAATTGATTTTGCGCTTTATTTGTTCTGGTTGTGCGTCTTTTTCTCCTCTTTTATTCTATTCTTCTGCTGCGATCGCGCGACGGCACACCAACGGAGCACAACACACAGAGCGCAACGCTACTCGCGACATAACCTGTGCGCATTGGATATTAGTCCTGTTTTGAAACGCGCCCCTTGCCACGCGTTCCCCTTTTGCGTGGTAGTGTCTTCGAAGTCGTGTCTGCTTGATCCCCGCCTTCAGAAACCTCACGAATCTCTGTCCAAAACTCTTCGGCAACCCGACGCACTGGACGTGGCTTGAACCAGTTCGGAATCTCCTCCCCACACTGGACGCGTCCCTCCCTTTGGCGTCGCCAAACACTGCTCATGCCATAGTCGTTGAGGTCCTGCAACAGGTCCTGATACTCTTTGTCACAGGCCACAATGGAGGTCTTCTCCAGGACAACAAAACGCCCAGGTCTCTTGACACTAGCCAATGCTGCCCAACTTTCTTTTTCCCATGCAGCAAGCCCTTCAGCGCGCTCCGGCGCCACAAGCCCAAATCTGCTAGCAGAGTGTGCCGCCCAATAAACGTCTGCAACAGGCACTCTCACCGTGTCGAAAACTTCGTCAGATGAAGCATCTGGCAGCGCACGCACTTTTTCACAGTGTTCCACTAACAGCTTTTCCTCGCGCTGATCAAATTCCCAGCCACAGAACCCTTTTCTAAGCCGTAACGCCTGTACTGCACGGAATGGGCTGCAATATTCATTTGACATATCCCTGCAGCCCTTCTGCTATACCTTGAAGCACAGTGAACAGTAGCTGGACTCCCAAAATTCTGCTGCACTCCACGTCAACGACAAATTGCGAACCCAAATATCTTGATCAGGGAAGCTTTTTGATTGTAACACTCTGGTGTCTACGAGTGTCTATTTCCCAACTATCCCAAGCGAAGCAGAAATCCAAGTCACTGACTGCGATCAAAAAGCATGCCTGTGCAAACAGAAATATTTATACAATACAAGCATGCCAAAAAATACAACAGACACTCAGACCTTTATTTACTCTCATGATCTGCGCTAATTTACATCACATCGCACTCGCGCCTTCTGACTAGTCGCACTGGCACCTGCACACCTGCAGTGGGTGAGAGACTCGAGTGCAGCTAAACTACAGTTGAAGGGGTTTAAACTTGGGTCTCCAACGCCGCCGATGAGTGCAAGACGTTTGGAATGCTCACGCCTACTCGCAGTGCTCGGGAGGACACAGCACATACCACGTGTTCGCTATGATTGTGCATAATTGCGCACAAGCCACAGGACTTACGTTGCTTGTTCTATCAGGAAGGCAATTCGCAGCCCAGCGAAGGGGCATGAAACCTCAGTCAAACACATGACGAGAAAAATCCCACAAACTGATGGGTGCACTGCCCTCACATTTTTCCATCATGCTCTGCCGGATGGTGCCAGATGCAATACCTCCTTGTTGCCGGATAAGTGTCCATTGCCCTTGCCCCCCCCTCCAAATAACTGAATAACGGCACGAAAGCACATTGTTTTTGACGGATACCAGCACCAGGTCTGGTGCTGAAGTGTGCACCACAGATAAGACTTACATCCGGGGCAGGGCTGGACCGCTAGGATGTGCTTGCGCTTATCCAGAGGGGGGTGAGACCTACTTACAGGATGAGGTGTGGGGTGGATATGAAAATTGGAGGTACAGACAGACAGACAGTACAGCAATACAAATTGTCCAGAGGGGAGGGGGGGAGGATGTGGCGGTCCCACCCACCCAGGCCAAACCACCCACCAAGCCAAGCAAAAAACCAAACAATTTCTTGGTCTAGAGAAGAATGCAATGTTGAATAGAGAGCCAAAACTGAGAGGCTAATTTTATGTGGACAAATTGTTTGCCCCCATACACGCCCCCACCTCCCCTGTTGCAAGCACGGCTGCAGCCCAGGCAAAAACGGCCGTTCAACGCCCAATGCATGCTTGGACAATTGATGCTTGGACAAGCCCATACTTGCAGAAAGGGGGCGGGGGGCACACCCAGCCACGCTCAGCCTCTCCTGTAGGCCGAACACAAAGCACAGCCCTGCTCTGTATGAATGGTGCAGCAAGGGTGTTTGTGACAACAAACTTCAGCAACAAAGCTTTTGTATGCTCAATCCGTCCCTGTCCAAGTTCGATTCAGAAAAAGATCCTTGGTTGTGGGGTTGGGGCGGAGGCCAAGGTAAGCTACCGTGGCCTGCTCAACATAATGGTGCGGGAGATAACTTCTCAGGCTCACTGCCTGTTAGATCGGCGATAACAGCCATGAATGGGATCCTCCTACAACTTCACAGCTGCGAACCTTGATGGGATGAGTTTGATCCAAAAGATCCTGATAATGAGGAGACACCCACAGGAGACTAGAAACACAACAGCATAGACATACACTGAGCATGGCCCTCCTTGATCGTATCGAGCAGACTTTCAGTGAGTGCGACCATGTGCACGTGCTCGAGAATTATGCTTTGGTTGTCCAACTCAACGTTGGGGGGAATCTTCACAGGAAGCATCATAGGAACACGTGCATGTGCATGTTTACATTTGCAGCGGGGCTTTATTTGCAGTGCTCAGGCATGCAGCATGTTTTGGTTCAGGGAGAAGGCGGCCAATCCTGCACAGTCTCCAAACTCTGCAGCATTGCACAGAGAAGTGTCACTTGTTCCGTCGGGAAGGCAATTCGCAGCCCAGCGAAGGGGCACAAAACCTCAACCAAACACATGACAACAAAACGCCCACGAACGGATGGGTGCACTGCTCTGAAATGTTTCCAACGCCGCGGATCGCTGCAAGACGTTCGCAGCGCACCAGCCGACTCGCAGTACTCAGGAGAACACAGCAAATGCCGCATTTTCCCAACCACTGTGCAGAATTGCGCCCCAGAGACACAACATACAAGTGGGGGAGGGCTGCACGTCCTAATGAATGGTGCCACTGGAGGCTTTGTGACACCAAACTGCAGCAAGCGAGGTTTTGTACACTCAATCAGTCCATGTACAGGTTCGATGCCGAAAAGGATCCTTTGGGTGGGGCAGACCAAGGGAAGCTGGCCTAGCCTGCTCACCATATGGTGCTGGAGATAACTTCTCAGTATCAAGGTTAGGAGCTGACAATCATTCCATAAATGACTGGTGGTCGGTCTGATATGTAATACGTGGGTGAGTTTGATCCAAAAGATCTTGATGATGAGGAGACACTGACAAGAGACTAGAAACACAACAACATAGACATACACTGAGCATGCCACTCCTTGATCGTATCGAGCAGACATGCAGTGAGTGCGACTACGTGCTCGTGCTCGAGGATGATGCTTTGGTTGTCCAACTCGACGTTGGGGGGAATGTCCACAGGAGGCATCGTAGGAACACGTGCATGTGCATGTTCGCATTTGCAGCAGGGCTTTATTCACAGTGCTCAGGCATGCAGCATGGTTTGGTTTGAGGAGAAGGTGGCCAATCCTGCACAATCTCCGGAACTCTGCAGCATTGCGCAGAGAAGTGTCACTTGTTCCGTCGGGAAGGCAATTCGCAGCCCAGCGAAGGGGCATGAAATCTCAGTCAAACACATGACGAGAAAAAGCCCACAAACTGATGGGTGCACTGCCCTCACATTTTTCCATCATCCTGTGACGAATGGTGCCAGGTGCAACACCTCCTTGTCGCCGGATAAGTGTCCATTGCCCTTGCCCCACCCCCCCCAAAATAACGCCAGGAAAGCACATTGTTTTTGACGGATACCAGCACCAGGTCTGGTGCAGAAGTGTGCACCACAGATAAGACATACATCGGGGGCAGGGCTGGATCCCTAGGATGTGCTTGCGCTTATCTAGAAGGGGGTGAGACCTACTTAGAGGATCAGGCGTGGGATGGAGATGAAAAATAGAGGTACAGACATACAGACAGTACAGCAATACAAATTGTCCAGAGGGGAGGGGTGGGGGGGATCCGGCGGTCCCACCCACCCAGGCCAAACCACCCACTGAGCCAAGCAAAAAACCGATAAAATTCTTGGGCTAGAGAAGAATGCAATCTTGAATAGAGAGCCAAAACTGAGAGGCTAATTTTATGTGGACAAATGTTTTGCCCCCATACACGCCCCCACCTCCCCTTTTGCAAGCACGGCTGCAGCCCAGGCAAAAACAGCCGTTCAACGCCCAATGCATGCTTGGACAATTGATGCTTGGACAAGCCCATACTTCCAGAAAGGGGGCGGGGGGCACACCCACCCACCCTCAGCGTGTCCTGTAGGCCGAACACGAAGCACAGCCCTGCTCCGTATGAATGGTGCAGCAAGGGGGTTTGTGACAACAAACTTCAGCAACAACGTTTTTGTGTGCTCAATCCGTCCCCATCCAAGTTCGATTCCGAAAAAGATCCTTGGGGTTGGGATTGGGGTGGAGGCCAAGGTAAGCTGCCGTGGTCTGCTCACCATATGGTGCGGGAGATAACTTCTCAGGCTCACTGCATGTTAGATCGGCGATAACAGCCATGAATGGGATCATCCTACAACTTCACAGCTGCAAACCTTGATGGGGTGAGTTTGATACAAAAGATGTTGATGATGAGGAAACACTGACATTAGACTAGAAACACAAGAGCATAGACATAAACTGAGCATGCCCCTCCTTGATCATATCAAGCAGACTTTCAGTGAGTGCGACTATGTTCACGTGCTCGGGAATGATGCTTTGGTTGTCCAACTCAACGTTGGGGAGAATCTCTACAGGAGGCATCATAGGAAGACATGTATGTGCATGTTCGCATTTGCAGCGGGGCTTTATTCGCAGTGCTTAGGCATGCAGCATGGTTTGTTTTAGGGGGAAGGCGGCCAATCCTGCACAGTCTCCGAACTCTGCAGCAATGCGCAGAGAAGTGTCACTTGTTCCGTTGGGAAGGCAATTCGCAGCCCAATGAAGGGGCATGGAACCTCAACCAAACACATGACGAGTAAAAGCCCACGAACGGATGGGTGCACTGCTCTGAAATATTTCCAACGCCGCGGATCGCTGCAAGACGTTTGCAGCGCTCCAGCCGACTCGCAGTACTCAGGATAACACAGCACATGCCGCATTTTTGCGACCACTGTGCAGAATTGCGCACCAGAGAAACAACATACAAGTGGGGGAGGGCTGGACGTCCTAATGAATGGTGCAACTGGAGGCTTTGTGACACCAAACTGCAGCAACCGAGGTTTTGTACACTCAATCAATCCATGTCCAGGTTCGATGCCGAAAAGAATCCTTTGGCTGGGGCAGACCAAGGGAAGCTGGCCTAGCCTGCTCACCATATGGTGCTGGAGATAACTTCTCAGTATCAAGGTTCGGAGCTGACGATCATTCCATAAATGACTGGTGGTCGGTCTGATATGTAATACGTGGGTGAGTTTGATCCAAAAGATCTTGATGAGGAGGAGACACTGACAGGAGACTAGAAACACAACAGCATAGACATACACTGAGCATGCCCCTCCTTGATCGTATCGAGCAGACTTTCAGTGAGTGCGACCAAGTGCACGTGCTCGACAACGATGCTTTGGTTGTCCAACTGGACGTTCGGGGGAATCTCCACAGGAGGCATCATAGGAACACGTGCATGTGCATGTTCGCATTTGCAGCGGGGGTTTATTCGCAATGCTCAGGCATGCGGCATGGTTTATTTGAGGGGGAAGGCGGCCAATCCTGCACAATCTCCGGAACTCTGCTGGATTGCGCAGAGAAGTGTCCCTTGTTCCGGCGGGAAGGCAATTCGCAGCCCAGCGAAGGGGCATAGGCGCTCCTCTTCTTTGCAGGTGCTTCTTTGCAAGAGCTCGCTGTGCAGTTTTCCCGGCCCTGCTTGTTTGCATATACATGGAAGAGGTGAATGTTCATCCCCCTTCCTTCCAGTTTGGTGACAGTGACTGTGACACTGAAGATGTAGTTCCACCGAGGCAAACAAGCACGGAATAGTGTTGGAAAAATGGTGCGTTATACCCCGCCCAATTCACATCAACCGGCAGGCAATTGCGATGATTCAGGCAGGCCAAACCTACTTGCTGGTATGCCCGCAGAAGCTGACAGGTGCAGAAATTGGGACTGGCACCCGTGGCTTGCATCAGACTACAAGTAACAAATTGCTGGTATAGCAGCAGGGGGCGGCAGGTGCAGAATTCATATATGCGGGACCCTAGGGCCCATAGACATCTGAGGGAGGGCTGCTTGCAGGCACCGTGGCAAAACCGGAATCCATTCATCTCGGTTGTGGGCTGCAAATGATTCATACCACAGCACAACACAACACAACACAAAAGAGGGGGTGCCCGCCCCCAAAAGCCGCGTATCGAGGCCGGGGAAGGATAACAACAGGGTACAATCGAGTCCGCCGCAATGAAACCTGCATCGGGGCCAGACCTCGGATGCCTGTTCGTGCTGAGGCGTCCCGGAGCGGAACCCCCAGACCATCATCCGTCGCCGGTGCCCAGGCCCAAGGAGGCATGTGGCTTCCGGGACTCTGAAGCCCATTCGCAGCCCCCAACAAAGGGCATGAAGCCTCGCGTACTCCGCACACATGAGTACGCACACGGGCGTTTTCGCTAATACGCACCCATGGACACGCGCGCGCATGGCCCTCACTCCGGGGGCCTTGGCCAGCGAGCCGCATCCGGCGGCCGTCAGTTGATGCGCGGGTGCATCAGCATGGGGCTGATGCGCGGCCTCGGGGCCCCGGCCCCACCGTGGGACGGCGCCGCCGGGCCGTCCGCGGTGTGGGTGAGGACGGCGGTGCCGGTGGCCGACATGAACAGCAGCGTCTGTGCCACCCCGTGGCCCCGCACCTCCGACATCATCAACGGGAACATGGTGTTCGACCCTGACGCGGGCAACAGCGGGTTCGCGGCGGATTTGCGACGGAAGTCGCTCGCGCATGCGGCGTCCGGTGCTGGGGCCATCGGGCACGGGGACGGGAGCGCCGGGAGGGTGACCGCCCCGCCGGGGGAGATCAGCGGGGACGTCTCCGTGCCGTTGACTCTCGTCTGGCGAGCAGAGGCCTGTCTCCGCAGCAGCGACACCCGGCGGAGGTCCGGGGGGTTGCTCAGCCCGGGCGTCCCGAGGCTGGTGTGCCGGAAGGGGGTCCCCGTCACCGCCGCTGAGGGCCGCGGGGGTGCCTCTGTCGACTGCCCGGGCCAGGTCCAGCGGCGGCGATGGGGCAGGGTCGCGAGCCTGGACGAGGCGCGGCGGCGGGAGGCCAGCTTCCTGCAGGAGTAGATGAGGGACAGAAGGCTGGTCGTGCGCGCGGTGCTCCACCTCCGTCTGCCTGTGGATGGCGAGCTCGGGGTGGGGACGATCGGCTTGCACAGGGGAGGGGGGGATGGGCTTGCAAAGGGGGGGGGGGGGGTTGCCTTGCACAGGGCCGTGGGGTGGGGGGTGGGGGATTCCTGACACGAGATGGAGCCCACCAGGGGGTCCCCCAGGAGGTGTCAAAGCGGTTGGGGGCGGTTACTATCGGTTACAAGTGCCATTGAAGCCGGCACTTGGCGTCAGGGGGACAGTCGCTGGGCGTTGGCTGGGCGCCCTGGAGGTGAAGGGGAGGGAAGTATTACAAGGACTGTACAGGGGGTGCCAGGGCGACCCCTGCTCAACCAGCATCGCGTGGGGGGGTGTCTCCCGTAGCCTAGATGGGCTGTCTGCCCCACACGGGATGGAGCCCACCAGGGGCCGCCAAAGCGGTGAGGGGGAAGGGGACGACCAGGGTACCCAACACCAACATCAGCAACCCACCCACGGGCGCCCATAACTGCCCGTCTAGGCTGCAGGAGACACCCCCCCACCTGATGCCGGTTAAGCAGGGGTTGCCCTGGCACCCCCTCTACAACCATTGTAATACTTCCCTCCCCCTCCCTCCCTCCAGGGCGCCCAGCCTATGCCTAGCCACTGCCGGCTTCAGTGGCACTTGTAACCGACAGTAACCGTCCCCAACCGCTTTGGCACCTCCTGGGGGGCCCCCTGGTGCCCTCCATCTCGTATCAGGAACCGCCCGTCTAGGCTGCGGGAGACGCCCCCCCTCACATGATGCAGGGACGTGGCCTGCGGCAGCGATGGGACTGGTAGGCCAGGCCGGCCCCTGTGCAGTTGCCCCCCCCCGTCCGCACGGTCCTTCTGTGTCCGGTGTCGTCTGCCCCCTTCTGTCGCTCCTGGTGTGGCTCGCGTGCCCCTTCCCTGGTGCATCGGCGCCCATGGGTGCCCCATGCTGTCGCCCGTGCACCCTGTCCCCTGTCCCCATCCCCCCGTGCATGGGTTCTGCGCTTCCTTGCGATGGTGCCCAGGCCTGATGTCAATGCTAGTCCGAGGCCATTTGACCAGTGACTAGCAACTTGTTGATTTGGGCGCAAAAGTGCCAATTGCCCAAAGTGCCAAGAATGCAAGAAATTGCACAACCAGATTGCCCAAAACCTGCCCCAAGCAATACAGCAATGTGACAAAACACCAACACACATCAATGAACATCCATAAAGAATGGTGGTTGCCCGCAATCCGGCGTTTTTGAAAACCAAATGACTAAACAAGTTTATTTTTAATTGGACCAGTGGCGAGACCAGCGCGTAATGCAACCCTGATGGTACCTGCGCCGGACGTAGTGGGCAGGTCACGGCCCTGTGGCCGCCATGTGGCATCCCCCGCCCCTTTGGCTCCCCCTGTGTGACATTCCGTCTGGTTGTTGCTCCTTTACGGGGCCCTGGGCGGTCACCCGTTCTTCCCTTTGCATGTTGCCTCGGGTCGCTGCTTTCTGTCGGCTGTCCATAGCCTGCCTGGCCCTGTTTCTGTGCGGCCCAGGTGCCCTGTTCCTCCACGCGCTGTCCGGGCCGTCCACCATATGTCCTTTTCCTTTCCCTTTTCCTGCCCCTTTGCCCCCCCCCCCTGCGGCCACACTGCACACACCAGGACAGCAGCGCCGGGGGGTCATGGCGGCCCTCCGCCAGTGCCAGGCGTTCTCCTCGTTGAACCAGTTGTCCTGCTGGAAGTCCCGGCTGTCCGGCCCCGTGTCCCACTTCCGGTAGGCCCACGGGCAGAGGAACGGGAAGGTCGGGTCGTCGATGCGCCCGGCTGCCCCGGGGGTTGTACGTGTCCAGTACCTAGCCGTGCCGCACCAGCCAGCACGGCTCGTGAACCGCCACCCGCAGGTCCGGCGCCTCGAAGTCGGGCTCCATGCTGAAGGCCTCGAAGAATGCGCCGCGGTCCCGGGCCACAACGATGTACGGCCCGCAGGGCCCCGCAGCCCCCGCCGGGAACCGGAACATCGTCCGGCCGTACCGCACGACGTATGGCTCGAGGTCCCCGATGGCTGCTTTGGCCCAGAGGTCGACTGCCTGCAGGTCCTCGTAACGGATGATCCCCGTGATCCTCATGGAGGGGGCTCCTGCAGCACAGAGTTGCATGGTGTAAGTCTTACTGATCCTGCTACAGTTAAGAAGGATGCTCCTAATGCTCAACTAGGAGAAAATTTTGAGTTTGATCTGCAGTACTTCAATCCGATGGTGTTTTTAGAAGTAGCCCTCGTGGTTTGATTACTTTTGGTCATCTTTGTTTTGGTTTATCGTTTTTCGTTGGTCATATTTGGCATGGTGCCAGTCACAGGGGGCGGACTGGCTCAACTAGCAGGCACAGCCCCTGGCGACCCTTCCCTGTCGCAGCGCCGGGGTGCAAGTGCTGCTGCGGTGCCCAACAGAAACACTGCCGCACTCGGTCTGTACGACAGCCCCAGCGCAAGAATGCGCGATGCGCACAGTCTGTAGCACGAGTGCAACACTTTGCAATGCACACATTTTGCTGGCACACACACACACACACACACACACACACACACACACACACACACACACACACACACACGCACACACGCACACACGCACACACACACACACACACACACACACACACTTTGTGAAGAAGACCAGAACGACAACACACGCACACACACACGTTGACAACCGCGAGACAAGAACAAAGCAAGAAAAGCGGTTGAAAGAAAACTCCTCAGGAACAGCAGAGCTATCCTAGACGTCTTTCGGTCTGTTGGGAACAGCGCAATGTGCGGCACGAGTCAGTGCAGATGCAATGCAGTACTGGGTATACTGATTCATCCCTGACCCCTACTGATGCAGCTACCCTGTCAAGTGCCACTAGAATTCGAGAATTAGAGCAACAGACCACAAAAACCGCCCGCGGAGGAGCTCCTGAACTACCTTTGCCACAGCCAAAATTTATCGTGTGCTGGGTGCCACCCCCCCCCCCCAACACACATGCAGTGCTGCTTCCCCTTTGACCCGTTACCGCAGTCGCATGGCCGATCCTCCTCTCGGCGTTGCCCCGGCCCCTACGCCCGGGGGCCCCGCCCCAGCCCACGCCCGCCGACCACACCGCACAGGTACGCATAGGTCCGCAGGGGCCAGTTGCGGTGGTCGAAATGCCAGTGGGCCTGCTGGAAGCAGCCCCCGTCCAGCCCTGTGCCGGATCTCCGGTACCCACTTGGCGTGGGGAACGTGAACATGCCGTCGGTCGGGTCCCCGGGGGAGGGGTCGTAGGTGTCCAGCACCGCCCCCGTGCTCTCCAGCGCGTAGCGCTCGGTCCCAAGCACTCGCAGCTCCAGCCACTTGAGCACGTGGGCATCGCCGCACAGCTGTGCAAAGAACTTGGCGTTGTTGGCCAGGTAGATGTAGTGGCCGGCCCCCACGCTGCCCGACGGCATCTGGAACTCGTGGGCGCCGGAGCGGAGGGTGTACGCGTCAAGGTCCAGGAGGTCCTTTCCCGACCAGATTTCGATGACCTCGAGGCCGAGGTGGTTGATGAAGCCCGTGGGCACCAGATGGGGGCAGCCTGTGGGGCGCGGGGGGGGCGGGGGGTGCAGACATTGCACCGAAGAGGGGGGGCGGTCAATGGGGAGGGAAGGGACCGCAGAAGCGGTTAGGCAGGCGGTTGGAGGAGGTTGCCGAAGTGGAGGCGGTTACTGTCGGTTGCAAATACGTGCCAGTAAATGAGGGCAAAGGCGGGGGGATGCCCCGTAGACGTTGATGGGGTACTGTGTGATGGGCAAGGGGGTTGAGGGATGGCAACGAGGGCTCAGCAAGTGTGCCCGTTGGTTCTTCCTGGTGTGCGCAGGAATTTGTTGGGGTTTGGGTTTTCGGGCAGGAGGGGGAGGGGGATGAGACATGAATCTAGAAAAACCATAAATCAGAGGAGGCGTGGGGCGTAAGGCCTGATTCATTGGATTGAATGAGTGAAATGAAAGGACAAAATGTAATGGAACAGCGAAATAAAGCAGAAAGGAGGCAATAAACTGCAGCGTCTGAAAGAGAGCTTGTAACCGCCGGCACTTGCCTGACACCGGCTTTTCCAACCACCAGTATCCGCTTTTGCCGGGGCTCCGGAAACACCCCTCCGGCCTCTCTCCCCCTCGAACACGTCCCTTAGGGGGGGCGGGGGGGGCAGGGGGGGTTTTGGCACAAGGCCTTGGTATCTGATTGTTTGCCTTTGGTGGCGCCTATTGGCCTCTCGCCAATGGGGGGGGGGCGGGGGGGGATTCGTTTTGTGGGGCCGAGAGTGAACGTCCGACACGTCACAGCCTTGGCCACACACCGCAAGGGTACATGTACGTGCCCTTGGCGGGCCACTTGTGCTTGCTTTTTTATAAGGGGTCATTGGCGTCCACCGCCTCGTCCTTCTCGAGGCAGTCGTACTACCTCTCCTGCCGGAAGTGGGGGCTGTCGGGGCCCGTGGCGGACGCGGTACGCCCATGGGTCGGGGACGGGGAAGTCCTCGTCGGCCTCTTCAGCCGCCTGGGGTTCCTACGCGTCCTCGACGTCGCCCTCGTCCTAGGCGCCCTCCTCGTCGCTGCCGCCGCGCTCCCCCCGGTGCTCCGTGTGGTGCATCGGGAGCGGGCCCGGCGGCTTGCGGGGGTAGCACGCGCGGTACTCCCGGCGGGGCTCCGCGTCCTCCTCGTCATCGTCATCCGCCCCGTCGTGCACCAGCCTGTACCGCTGGGTCCGGGACACCTGCGGTACACAACCGATGAAGGGGGGGGGCTCGCGGCGGCACATACGGACTAGGCCTTCGCCTAGTGATACTGGGGGGGGAGGGGGTTGAATTAGCCCCCCAGGATTACGGCTGACCCACCCACCCACACCACATCAGAACCTTTGTCCTCAGGAAAAAAATAAAATTTATCAAAGGGGCCCGAACTTGGAGGTCGATTTTAGGTACACAAACTCTTTTTTGGCCTCTGACCCCCTCCCTCCCGGTATAGTATCAACCAGCCACTAAGCAAAGGCCTGATACGTACCCTCTGGATTATGTGGGGCACGCGCCGACAGTCAGGAACTGGTTCCGCACGTCCCGTTCCTTTTCCAGGAGCCAGAAACGTTCGAATGTTCAACGGGGGATTCGACTTTTCTCGGCTTCGAAAAGTCGACCTTCGTCTGTTCTACGACAGGAAATCCCCACCTGTTGTCCTCTGGCGTCAAAACTGCGCCGTTCTGTCGCTTTCTTGGGGGGGGGGGGGGGCACACCTCCAGCTCCTCCGAGACGTAGTCGGGCTCGTGGCCCAACTCCTCGACGAAGGCCTCCCGGTTCACAACTGTACAACAGTCTCTGGCAGGTTGGTTTCTTTTTTATTGAACAATGCTTTTCAGCCAATTTGTTTTGTGGTTTTTTTTTCTTGAACAATGCTTTTCTGCCAATTTTGTTTTGCGGACATGCAGACGTGCACGAAAAAGCCACCCCCACAGAACCGCCCCTACTGACGTCCACAGACCCGCCCCGTACTGCGGCTGCCTGTGGCACATGGCGGTGGCGGAGGGTGGCCGATGGTGATGGCGGCGGGGCCATCACCGACGCGACTCCCCTCCGAACACAGGCGGCACAGCGGCGGCCATGCGTGGCAGAACAGATGTAGGCAACGCCATTTGTGAAATGCTCCGGCGAAAAAAATTGACACGCACATGCAATGCCCTGCTCCCCTGCGCTGCTTCAGAAAACGTGCCATCCGAGAAACGCACTTGGCGTGTGCTCTTACATAAGGAATAGGGCCCGAAATGCCCGACTTTCCGCAAACCAGAAGATTCCTCCGGTCGCGCATCTGGGCCGGCCGAGTATTCCAGGCCCTTAGCTCCTTTTCTGGGGTAGAAACGGACGTACTTCCAACCTTTTTCTAGGCCTAGAGCCTACAGTTGAACGCCCCGTAGAAATTTCGAACGTTTTTGGCCTAGGAATAGAACGGGACGTGCGGACACGTTCCATTTCTGGGCCAGAAACTTTTGAACTTTCTACGGGGGGTTCGACTTTTCGAGGCCTAGAAAAGTTGGCCTTCGGCCTTTCTACAACAAGAAGCCCCGACCGGTTGTCCTCCGCCCCCGAAACTGCGCCGTTCCACCACGTTCTCGGGCGGAGGGCCACACCTCCAGCTCCTCCGAGACGTAGTCGGGCTCGTGGCGGAACGCCTCGACAAAGGCCTCCGGGTTCTTGGCCACGTAGACGAACGACCCGGCGGCGAGATCCGAGTCGTACGGGAGCCAGAACTAGCGGACCCTGACCTTCTTTCCCCCCTTGGCGCAGGCTTCAGGGGCCTCGCCCCCGGGGGCGGTGCGTCGCGGGCGCGTCCTCGTCCTCGACGTTCTTGACGCTCTGAATGCAGTACCGCTCCAGATCGCCGACATACTTTCCGGTCCAGAGCTCGATGACCTGCAGGGCCCCCTCGTTGAGGAACCCCGTGAGCAGCAGCCGCGTACAGCCTGCGGAAGCGGCAGGGGAATGAAAGGCGCGTGGGCGATGACGACAACAACCACAACCAGAACAACAACAACAACAACAACAACAAGAACAACAACAACAACAACAACAACAACAAGAACAACAACAACAACAACAACAACAACAACAACAACAACAACAACAGCAACAACAACGACAACAAGAACAACAACAACAACAACAACAACAACAAGAACAACGACAACAACAACAAGAACAACAACGAGAACAACAACAACGACAACAATAACAACAACAACCACAACAACAACAACAACAGCAACAACAACAACAGCAATACCAACAACAACAACAACAACAAAAACAACAACGACAACAACAACAACAACAACAAGGACAACAACGACAACGACGACGACAACAACAACAACAACAACAACAACAACAACAACGACAACAACAACAACGACAACAAGAACAACAACAACAGCAACAACAACAACCACACCAACAACATCAACAACAACTACAACACCAACAACACCAACAACAACAACGACAACAATAACAACAACAACGACACCAACGCCAACGACGACAACAACAACA
>OZ038404.1:2127040-2315119 GCA_964036045.1 Eutreptiella sp. 'Long Island Sound 2002' | reverse complement strand
ACAACAACAACAGCAAAACCAACAACAACAACAACAACAACAACAACAACAACAACAACAACAACAACAACAACAACACAACAACAACAACAACACCAACAACACAACAACAACACAACGACAACAACAACAACAACAACAACAACAACAACAACAACAGCAACAACAACAACAGCAACAACAACAACAACAACAACAACAACAACCACAACAACAACAACGACAACAACGACAGCGGGCAGCGGAGACTGAGAACCCTAAACAGACATGCAGCTGAGTCCCCTTTCCGTATATGGGGCTGGGTCCCCTTTCATTATATGGGACTTGGTCCCCGTCCAATCAATGAAGCAGGGTCAGTAAGAAAAAGTCACTGCCATGTCTTTCTTGGAGGGCTTGATCCAGGCCAAGCCCCCCTTAAAACCCTTTTGTTGATGCTAAGACTAACGTGAGTATTTTTATCACTCTTTTGAAGCTTTTGGTACACATTCTCAAAGGAACTAGGGTTATAACCCTAGCCCCCAATGAAGTTCACCCCTACCACTCAACTGGGCGGAGGTATCTTCCTTCATGGAGGATATACCGAAAAAAAATAGGCATTTCATGCTTTAGGCCTTGGAGGTTAAGCCTAGTGGTCTCCCACCCCAAGACCCCTATACTCAATTGTCCCTACCACTTATTGTGGTTATACCTTTTAACTGTTTCTGAATTCAGTTGCTTGCCCACAGCCACCGAACCGCCCCCCAACACCGCAAGAGGCGGCCAAACCCCCCACCCAGAAGGCACCGAAGACAGGACCCCCCAAAGGGGCACAGGGGGACCACCCAGCCAAAACCGGCAACACGAGACCAGGAGCAGCGGCCAACCGGGAAAAGGGACACCCAAAACGCGCAGACACACACCACGCTCGGACGAAAAAAAAAAAGGAGCCAGCAACCTAGCCCGGAAGAGAGGGGATGGGGGGGCAGGGACCACAAGGCCCGGGACAGGGACAGCCAGCGACCGACGCCACAAAGCCAAAGCAAGACACGCCCCCCGAAAAAAAAAAAACACCCCGACAACCCAACCAAGAAGGGGGGCGCACAGCGGAGACCCGGGCCCAGCACGCACGCCCACACAGCACACCCCAGCCAGGAAAGGCGGGGAACAAGCGGGGCGCGGGCACAAACACTACGTACCCCGACGCCCCAGCCAGGAGTGGCGGGGCGCAGCACCAACCACACACCCCCGCACAGCTACCCAAACCAGGAGGTGCGGGAGACCACGCGGGACGGGCACAAGAGCGCACACACACCCCAACAGCCCCCCAAGGAGTGGCGGGGCGCAGCCGAAACCCAGACCACAGCACGCACGCCCACACCGCACACCGGAACCGGGAACGGCGGGGTGCAGGCAGAGCACGCACGCAAGCACGCCCGTCCCATACCCCCAACCACGAATAGTGGGGTGCAGGCCGAAACCCAAGCCCAACCGCAAACACCACAAACCCAAGCCGGCAAAAGAGGGACGACACCACAAACCGTACCCGCACACACCCGCCCGAGACCCCAGCCAGGACTGGCGGGGTTACCGAAACCCATACCCAACCACAACCCGGACCCAAACACAAGCACCACACCACAGTAGGAAACCCAGTGTCCCAAGCCCGGGCACTGAGGCAGCCGGTGCCATGCAGCTGACCCGGCCAAACGAGATCCGGAGACCGGTGGTAAGGCTGCATCCTAAGGCCTGCGGTGCTTTGGAACTCGAGGCGGAGCGTGCGACACCCAAGCGCCTCGGAGCCCTAGTACCAAGAACGTGCATGCACGCCTTGGGAGCGGGATACGCCAGGAAGTCCGGTGAACCTCTAGGGTTTCGCCCAAAGGAGGGGACGTGCGCAAGCACGGGGGCACACCCTCCCGGCGAGACAAGCACGTCAAGCTGGCGGCGATCAGCCCTCCCGCTGTTGCCCGGGGCCTCTTTGTTCGGGGCCACCAGTCAGGTCTAGCGGGATGTAAGTCGCCTCCCCTCTTCAAGCGCGGAGCCTCTTCCTGTTCGTCACAGCGGCAACGCCAGCGGGAACCAAGGGGCGCCTCTCCACCACCGAGTGCACCTACCTACCTACCTACCTAAGCCTAGTGGTCTCCCACCCCAAGACCCCTATACTCAATTGTCTCTACCACTTATTGTGGTTGCACTTTTTAACTGTTTCTGAATTCAGTTGCTCGGCAAAGTCATAATCTGTGTCTGGCCTAACTCCTATGCCCCACATTCCTAACCAGCTCAATTTCATCCAAAGGAGGGCACATGAAGTGCTTGATGCTAACCTGGAGGCTAGAGTCAGGCCAGTTTTCACATAAAATCTTTTGTACTATCCATTTGTGATTGAATCTTTGTATTTAAACCTGCTTTGTCTATCTGCAGCCCTTCTGTGTTACACTGGATTTCACACTATTCATTGATTCGATCCACATCCTGTTCTTGCTCTACTTGCTCCTTTGGTTTTGGGATTTCACCATCAAAAACCTGCAGGATTTCATCAAAATCTATAGGGCACTAATCAAGGACATCTTTCTCGTAGCAGAGGCAAACCCTGAGAACCTTTCGAACCGACTCTGAGCAGAAGCACAAGAAAAGCACACTGGAAAGCACATTGATCATGTCCACTCAAGTGTCCTCCCGGACCTGGCCGATCAGAAGTGTACAAGTACAACTTGGCAGTGTAGCCCACCCAAAGAGTGAACCGCCACTCAGAGCAGCATCTGCGTCTCAGGAAGATCCAGAGCAGAGAAGGGCGAAACTAAATCCGCCCAGAACCACCCCATTAACCATGGAAACCTTAGCGGCCCATGGTGAAGACAGCCTGCAAAGGCTCCGCAGGCGTGTAGAAGGCTCCATCGCCCGGTGGGCCTGTCAGGCCTCGTCTTCTACTGTACTTGGAGGTTGTCCTGAAGAAGAAGAGGACCTACGACGGAGGATGGACGAGTTCATGCTCCACGAAGAGTACCACAAGTCTACCGTAGGAGAAGATGGAGAAATACCTCTTGATGCCCTCGGGTCGCCACCCCAAACTGAGATGGGCTCCTTCCTTTATTGTGGGCCATCTACAGACATGGCGGACACAGTATCACTACAGAGACGACCAAGAGTACACGAGCACCCGAGAGCTTGGCATCCAGTCCTGCCGTTAATGGATCCTCGTCGCCCAGAGCCCACCCATGGGGCTATGGATGGTACGGTTGAACTTTTGGCCACAGTTCCATCCGGATAGGAAGACCCGGATGTGACAGCTCTGTCAGAGGCTGTCAAGGCTGAATTGGGTATCACTGAACCCTTACCCAAGCCAGCGCTACTCTCACCTTCACCCGGATGGAGCACGTTGGCTGATGATCTCAAAAGAACGAGGGTGTCCAGGTTGCTACCCAAGGTCACTTGCCCCAGCCCTTTTCATCCTCGCGCCAGGACAGTCCCAATTGCTGAACTACAAGACGTGCCGGTGACGGAGACTGAGAAAAGAGGGCTGTCAGCCCTGGCACCTCTTGCCGGCGTATCTCCTTCTCCTTCACCTATGATTTTAGCAGCTGTTTTTTCCCAAAATTCAAAATCGCGACAAAAAGGGGTTTTTTCGCGGGAAATGACCTATTTTTTTGGTTTCTACGGCCCCAAAATAGGGGGGGGGGTCCTCCTACCCAAAATTTGTCCAAAAATATCAAAAACTCTGAAATTTGGCCTATTTTGGGGTATTTTTGCCTCCTCTGGGCTGGTCCTGCAGAACAGTGCTGCACACCAGTGTGCCTGCCTATAGAGGATTTTCGACAGAAATTCCAATTTTCTTTGGATTCTCTGGCCCCAAAATAGGGATTGGGGGGTTCCTCCCACCCGAGCTTTCTCCCAAACCATCAAAAACCCTGGAATTTTGCCTATTTTGGAGTATTTTTGTCTGCTCTGGGGTGGTGCAGCAGAACAGTGCTGCACACCAGTGTACCTGTATAGTATAGTATAGGCACGAAAAAACCATTAAAATAGGTTTTGTACCCAAAAAGACCAAAAGTAACCTTTTGTTTTAATTATACACCCCCCAAATAGCAGGGGGGGGGGTTCCTCCTACCCCATTGTTCCCCAAAAATAACAACCTAAGCCTCAAACATGTGTGTGTACGGTGATAGGCACGCAAAAGCCTACCTATGAACCATATGGAAATGGACCACAAACGGTGCAAAATAGGGCCAAAAACACCTCAAATGCGGACCCACTCGTACGATGAACTGGTGGACCTGCTGATTGAGCTAGCTCTTGAGAGGTAGAATGACTCCCACATGGAGAAATGCGTGTGATATTTCATCTGCCCATAACGAGACACATGACATGGGCAACCATCCAATTTGAAACCGGATGAAATTTCCCCCATACCTCGTTAGGTCACAAACATGATATGAGTGCGATGTGGGCAATGAAGCAATGGCAGCGCAAACACAAAGCCAGGCAATGTTCTCAAACTGCCTCATCTACGTCAGCATAGGAGCCATTGCTTAGCCCTGTGGGTTGTACCAAAGGGAAATCACATTTGGTTGCCATGCATGCTCGCCATTCACTATTCCCTCACTGTCTTTTGACCATTCGTTCACCCTTAGTTCACTGTCTTTTCACCCTTTGCTCACCCTACCTAGGAAGGCGTAATACACAGGACAAGCCTCCTCTTGGCACAAAAAGCACGCAACAAGGGCATGAAGGCAGTGAGACAATCTTTGTATATTAGAATATGTGGTGTGGAGCAATGTCATGTTCGATCACCGTCTTTTCACCCTTCGCTCACCCTACCTCGGAAGGCGTAATACACAGGAAATACCTCCTCTTGGCACACAAAGCACGCAACAATGGCATGAAGGCAGTGGGACAATCTTTGTATATGATTGATTATATGTGGTGTGGAACAACGTCAGGTATGACAAGAAATTTGCAATACTTGTCCACCGTGGATATGGACCACAAAAGGTGCAAAAATGGGCCGAAAACACCTCAAATCTACATTGTTCAACCCACTCCTGTGCACATAGTATCATATTTCATTTATTACCTAGCATTCAAATACTTATAATACCATCTTATGCCCCAAACATGTGTGTGGACGGTGATAGGTGATCAAAACCCTACCTATGAACCATATGGATATGGAGCACAAATGGTGCAAAAACGGGCCAAAAACACCTCAAAACTACATTGTTCATCCCATGCTTGTGCCCGTAGTATCATATTTTATTTCTTACCCAGCATTCAAATGCTTACAATACCATCCTATGCCCCAAACATGTGTGTGGACCGTGATAGGTGATCAAAACCCTACCTATGAACCATATGGATATGGAGCGCAAAAGGTGCAAAAACGGGCCACAAACACCTCAAAGCTACATCAATCATCACATTCTTATGCCCGTAGTATCATAGTTTATGTAGTTCTTATCATTCAAATGCATACAGTACCAACCCAAGCCCCAAACATGTGTGTGGACGGTGATGGGTGATCAAAACCCTACCTATGAACCATATGGATATGGAGCACAAATGGTGCAAAAACGGGCCAAAAACACCTCAAAACTACATTGTTCATCCCATGCTTGTGCCCGTAGTATCATATTTTATTTCTTACCCAGCATTCAAATGCTTACAATGCCATCCTATGCCCCAAACATGTGTGTGGACGGTGATAGGTGATCAAAACCCTACCTATGAACCATATGGATATGGAGCGCAAAAGGTGCAAAAACGGGCCAAAAACACCTCAAATCTACATCGTTCATCCCATTCTTATGCCCGTAGTATCATAGTTTATGTAGTTCTTATCATTCAAATGCATACAATACCAACCCAAGCCCCAAACATGTGTGTGGACGGTGATAGTTGATCAAAACCCTACCTATGAACCATATGGATATTGGACCACAAACGGTGCAAAATAGGGCCAAAAACACCTCAACTGTTCATCGTTCATCCCATTCTTATGCACATACTATCATATTATATGTAGCACCTATCATACGAATGCTTACAATAACAACCTAAGCCCCAAACATGTGTGTGTACGGTGATAGGCACGCAAAAGCCTACCTATGAACCATATGGAAATGGACCACAAACGGTGCAAAATAGGGCCAAAAACATCTCAAATGTTCATTGTTCATCCCATTCTTATGCACATAGTATCATATTTTATGTAGTTCTTATCATTCAAATGCATACAATACCAACCCAAGCCCCAAACATGTGTGTGGACGGTGATAGGTGATCAAAACCCTACCTATGAACCATATGGATATTGGGCCCCATGGTGCATGAGAAAGGGATGAATAGCCTAGAATAAAGGCAAAACATCGCTTGTCATGTAGGCTTCTACCAATGGTGATGACAATTTGTTCATATATCACCTCTATACCACCTCTTCCAGCCCTGTAAGGCCCTCTACATGGCGTCCATAGACCCTAAAACCATGAAAAAGAGTGGTTTTTGGCTAGAAAAGTGTGAATTTCTCAAAATCTTTGCCTGCCAATCTGGATTTTTTTAGGTCAGCAGCCAGGTATTGATCTCGGGGACACGCTCATGCCTTTACTTTGCTTCCAACTGCGAAAAAAAGTGGACTTTTTGGCGATTTTCTATTGCGCACGGCGGTCGGGAATCTGAAACTCGCGTACGCGGCAGTTGTTGACAGTTGATCTGCGGCTCCAGCTCCAGCGACAGCGACATTGTGTTAAAATTTTGAGAAAACACAAAAACAACAGTACTACTGTGTGCAGTTTGATATCGCCGTGCTGAAAATGCATGACTTTGAATTTCGGGAAAAAACAGCTGCTAAAATCATAGGTGTCTGGCCTAACCTCGGGGGGTGGGAAGATGGACAGACCTATTGCCCAGGCGAACATCCAGCTAGAACTGCCCGAGTTCGACTCGAAAAATCTGCCCGAATGGGCAGAAGAATTTGCTGAGTTTCTTTTGCTCACTAGCCAATCCCATGTGGGTGTGGCCACCAAAAGCTCCTGCAAAACTAAAGTTTTGCAAAAACAGGTGAAACAGATTGTGAAAACGTGTTCAACCTGGGTAGAGGTACTCCAAAGACTGGAGAAAACCTTCCCGGTCTATGAGACTGACCTCAGTGTGCGAACACAGATAGAGGAGCTACCTATGCTCCCTGAGTTTCCATCTGCTGCGCGAGTCTCTGAGTACGTGCGCGACTTAGAGTATCTGTTTTCAGGGATGAGCGTGGGCTCCTATGGAGCCACTGAGCCCGACCTGTGGCTCATGAGTAAGATTCCCCAACGTACGTGGGATGATTGCCGCGCTACCTCTGAGAGGAAGAGCCGGACCCACTCGTACGATGAACTGGTGGACCTGCTGATTGAGCTAGCTCTTGAGAGGTAGAATGACTCCCACATGGAGAAATTTCTCAAGAAGCAGTTGGGCCGAGGTGGTACCCCTACCCCCGAACGTGGCGAAGGGAAGGGGCCTAAAAATCCCACTAACGCCAACCAGGGAGGTGGTAAGGGGAGGAGTAACCTACGTGCCATGAATGAGGTGAAACCTGATGCAGGTACACCCCCTCTGTTCTACTGCAAACCTGTCAATGACAAGGGGGGACCTTGCCATGCCCCTGACTGCAATCACCGCAGTAGCTGTATGCTGCAGATGAAACGACAGCAGCATTCCATGGATGGGAAAACTGTGACCCATCAGGATCATTTCAGGTGTACCATCACCTGTGGCCATTGTGGCAAACGTCGTCACTAGGAAGACGAATGTCACAGAAAAAAATGCGAGAGTGATAAACTCAAGCGGCAGAAGGCTGAAAGCCAGAAGACGCAAACACCAACCAGAAACCCCCAGAATGGGGATAAAGGTGGTAAAGGAGGTGGTACAGGGGGTGGCAAAGGTGGACCCCCTAACCCCCAGAGGCGCTCATCAGCGCCCGCTGCTACTCCCCCTCCTGCCGCAGGTGACCCCAAGAAGCGCCCACAGGGGGATAACGCTTCCCCTGAGGGGAATAACTCCAAGAAAAGGAGACTGCCCTGGATGGCCAAGTCCCTCATGGCTGCAGGGGTGGATGTCAAGTTCCCTGATGAGGAGTAGGGGGGCGGCTCCGAAGAGGAGGACTTGGTTTTCTGAATTCTCCTCAAAATCGGGGATCAAGTTTTTCGAGCGGTGCTTGACACCGGTGCAACACTTTCCATAGTGGCCCAGCGCCTGCTAAAAACATTCAAGAAAACTAAGACCGTGGCCATGAGAGTAGGGGATGGGCGTACCATCCATTCCTTGGGGGGGGTCGATGTGACTATATGCCTGGGCGACGAAACTGTGACCCAACACTGCAGACTGCTGGACACCGACGCCTTTGACATCGTCTTTGGTACCGACTTCCTACGAAGAAACCCCCAGGTAAAAATGCTGTCTCTCCAGCGCCCCTGTTCTTTGCACTGCAACTTTGGCAGTGGGCTATTCTCCGTACCTTTGGAGCTATCAGGACGAAAAGAGTCTGGGCTGCGCTACGCATCCAAGACTAGCTATCGTACTGAAAACTACCAATTGGCCCGTCACGTTCTTGAAAATGGACTGGCGGCCCTTCAGGTAAACCTGGATGAGATCCAGGTGGAATTGTTTGCGAGCCGACAACAGCACATCATGCAGTTGTACTGCTCCAAACATTTAAACAGCGCTTTCCGTTTCTTCTGGAAAGCAATGGGCCTAGGGTATGCTAACCCTCCCTTCTCCCTGCTCGCGAAGGTGCCAACCAATATCCCTTATGAGGGAGGAAGGGTTGTCATGTGCACCCCTGACTGGGGCTGCTCTGGTGCACACGCTTACTGGCGCTGTATGCTAGATCGAATGACCGTGGGAAGAGTGCAACTCCCCGACGGTCCCATCTATGTGCCTGAGGACTCAGACACAGCTAGGTGGGTAGGTAGGTGCACTTGGTCGTGGAGAGGCGCCCCGTGGTTCCCCCTGGCGTCGCCCCTATGACTAACAGGAAGAGGCTCCGCGCGTGAAGAGGGGAGGCGGCTTACATCCCGCTAGACCTGACTGTTGGCCCCCAACAAAGCGGCCCCGGGCAACACCGGGAGGGCTGTTCGCCGCCAGCGTGACGTGCTTGTCTCGCCAGGAGGATGTGCCCCTGTGCTTGCGCACGTCCCCTCCTTTGGGCGGAACCCTAGAGGTTCACCGGACTTCCTGGCGTATCCCGTTCCCAAGGCATGCATGCACGTTCTTGGTACTAGGGTTCCGAGGCGCTTGGGTGTCGCACGCTCCGCCTCGAGTCCCAAAGCAGCGCAGGCCTTAGGATGCAGCCTTACCACCGGTCTCCGGATCTCGTTTGGCCAGGTCACCTGCATGGCACGTGCTGCCTCAGTGCCCGGGCTGTGGGCAGTGGGTTTCCTACTGTTGTGTGGTGTTTGTGTTTGGGTCCGGTTAGCGGTTGGGTGTGGGTTTTGTTAACCCCGCCAGTCCTGGCAGGGGTCTTGGGTGGGTGTGTTTGGGCACGGTTTGTGGTGTTGTCCCTCTAGTGTCGGCTGTTTGTGGTGTTCGTGGTTGGGGTTCGGTTTCGGCCTGCTTATGGGATGTGTGTGGTTTCGTGCGCGCCCCGCTTGCCCCCCGCTGTTTCCGGTTCCGGCGTGCGGTGTGGGCGTGCGTGCTGGGCCCGGGTCTCGGCTGTGCCCAGCCCTTCGTGGCTGGGTTGTCGGGGTGTGTTTTTTGCTTTTTTTTTCTTTTTTTTTTCTGGGTGTCCCTGTCTCGGGCCTTGTGGTCCCTGTCCCCCCATCCCCTTTCTTTCGGGCTGGGCTGCTGGCTCTTTTTTTTTCGTGGTGTGTGTCTGTATGTTTCGGTGTCCCTTTTCCCGGTGGGCCGCTGTTCCTGGCTTGGTGTTGCCGGTTTTGGCTGGGTGGTCCCCCCGTGCCTCTCCGGGGGTCCTGTCTTCGGTGCCTTCTGGGGGGGGGGGTTTGGCCGCCTCTGGTGGTGTTGGCGGGCGGTTTGGTGGCTGTGGGCTGTTTTCGCGCCCCCCCCCCTCCCCCCTCTGTTTTTTTTTTCGGGGGGGGGGGAGGGCTGCCTGTTCCTCCCTCTGCCTTCCCTGGTTGGCGCACGCACTGGCCCGCATTCAGTGTTGTCTTCCGGGCTGCTGTTGGCGGTTGCGTTCTGTTTGGCCGTGTTCCGGCCGCATGGGTCGGGTGGGCTATGTACACGGTGGGCTCGGCGCCCCTTCTTGCCGGGTTAGGTCCCGGCTCTGCCGGCTGGGCGGCTGCGCCAGGCGGCTGCTTGTGGCTCTGGGTTAGGGGGCTGGGGTTGTTCGAGTCCTTTCCCCTCTGCGGTGCCGGTTTTAACCTTCTGGGCCGTCGGCCACCGTTGTTGCCGGGCGCGCTGTGGCCCCGTGCGTGGCCTGCGGTGCTGGTGTATGGCGTGCTGGTGCGGCGCCTTCCGGGGTGTGCGGTGGCTTGCTTCGGTTAGTCCTTCAGGTTAGGGTCAGTTGTGTCGTGTTTTGCCGCTCTGTGCCGCGTCGTGTCGCGTCGTGCTGTGGCGCGTTGCACTGTGGCGCGCTGTGGTGCGGTGTGCCGTGGTCTCGCCTTGTGCCGCGGTGGGTCAGTGGAGGTCAGCCTGGCCTGTGTCAAGGTGCGGAGTGCGGGCCGGAGTGTGGCTGGCTGGTGGCTGGGGGGTGCGGTTAGGTGTTGGTGTCTCGCTGGGTCCGTGCTGTGGGGGCTTGGGCGTGCCGCTCGGGCTGGTGGGTTGGGTAGGTCGATCGCGTGACGGTCCTTGGGGTTGCCCTCCCTGGGGGCCTGCGCCTTGGTCCCGTGTCCTCGGGGGGTTTCGGTCCCTAGTCCTGGTCGCTGTGGCCGTGCCTTCGTCCTCTTCCGGTGCTTGTGAGGTGGCCCTTGTGGCGGCCGGGGTCCTCGCCTGGCGGTGAGGGCGTGGTGGTGCGCCGTGCGTCGGCGTTCCCTGCGGCTTCCTCTGTGGGTGTGGCCCGTTCTCCCCGTGTTGGTGTGCCCTCCATTCCCCGTATGGTTTCCGGTGGCTGGTGGGTGTGCGCTGGCATGATCCGTACGGCGTCCGATGCTTGCTTCGGCGGTGTGTGTTGGGGGGTGCGCCCCCGGGAGTCGTGGGGCGTTCGGTGGGGGTGGGGCGGCGCTGGTCCCCCCTTCGTGGTATGCCCTTCCTGGGTGTGGGTCGTGGCGTTTGCCGTGGTGCCCTTTTCTTCCGTGACTTGGTCCCCGCTCCCGCCCCTTCCTGGTTCTAGGGTGATTTCCTGCCCCCATGTGGTGTCTCTTCCGGCGTCCTGTCCCTGTGAGTGCCTGCCCTCACTTTGGGCCCCTTCGTGCCCTCTTGCCTGAGTGCCCCTTGGTGTCCCTTGCCCTCCCCTTGCCCTTGTCCTCCCCCTTCCTGGTGTGGTGGTGGCGGGAGGGGCGGGGTGGGGAGGGGGCGCCGACGGCCCAGGCCGGGGGGTGGGTGGCCTGGAGCCACTGGCGGAGGGCTTGGGGGGTGTAGGGGGGGCGGAGGCCCTGGACCGCATCGCCGAGGAGGGCCTCCTATGCCGCTTGTGGCATGATGGCCTACGAGGGGCCTCGTTTGGGTCGGTGGGGGTGCGGGTGCGCACCTCCTCGAAGGTATGCTCTATGTGCACCCCATCGTGCCTTCCCGCTCCCCCGGCCCACTTCACCCAGCGGCGGAGCTCCTACAAAGTGGGGGCAGACCACGAGGCGAGGTGTGCGGGGGCCTGGGGGGGGGAGGGGTCCATGCCCGGGGTCCTGGAGCGGGGGGGGGGAGGACGTGGACCTGCGGTGTTGGCGGGGCTGGCGGTGCCTGGGGGAGCGGGAGCGGCGGTGGCGGGGGCCGGGGGTGGAGGATGGGTACGGGTGGAGGGGGGAACGGGAGGGGGAGGTGGACATGGGGCGGCGGTGGCGCGCTTGGTGGCGTCCGGGGGAGCGGGAGTGGTGGCGGCGGGGACTGGGGGTGGTGGATGGGTATGGGCGGCGGGGGGAACGGGGAGCCCGGCGGGGCCTGTGGGGGGAGGGGGAGGTGGACGTGGGGCGGCGGTGGCGTGCCTGGCGGCGTCGGGGGGAGCGGGAGCGGTGGTGGCGGGGGCTGGGGGTGGAGGTCTTGTATGGCCGGAGGGGGGAGGGGGAGGTGGACATGGGGCGGCGGTGGCGCTCGTGGTGGCGCCCGGGGGAGCAGGAGCGGCGGGAGCGGGGTCTCTGCGGGTCGTGGTGGCACCCGGGGGAGCGGGAGCGGCGCGAGTGGGTGGTTGAGGCGCGGTGGCGGTGTGGGGAGTTTGGGCGCCGTGGGCGAGTGTGCCGTGCGGGGGGGGAGCGGCAGCGCCGCCGTTTGCGGGACCGGGCCTCATCGCTCGAGTCGGGCCAGTCAGGAGGCGTCGGCGGGTCCTGGGGGGCTTCGCGTGGTGCCGCCTGGTACTGCGGGGGGGGGGGAGGTCCCTCGTCGTCCATGGATCCGCCACGTAGGGGTGTGGTGGCGGCAGCGGCTGGTGGTATGGGTCGAGTGACTGTCCTTGGCGGGGTTGGGCCCGGGGGGCCCCTTCGGCGTGGATGTGGTGGCCGGGGGGATACGGATACGGCTCCTGGTACGGGGGGGGTGGCTGGTACGGGGGGGGTGGCCCCTGGCGGTAGGTGGGGTATGCGGGCGGAGCGCTCGGTGGCTGCCATCCCATTCGCTGGTGCTGTTCGTGCACGGGGGGTTGTGGGCCGGTGGGGTAGGGTGGTGGGCAGTGGTAGTGGTGGGGGTGGTGTTGGTAGTGGTGGTGGTGGGGCTGCTGGTGGTGGTGGTGTTGGTAGTGGTGGGGTTGGTGTTGCGGGTATGGCCCATGGACCCCTTGTGGGTTTTCCGGTCCCCCTTGTGAGGATGGGGGGTTGGGCATCGTGGGCAGCCCCTGGGGCTGCACTATGTGGTGGGCAGGGGGGGCGGGTTGGGGGCCGGGCTTGACGGTGACGGTGGTCGAGGGGTCCCACGTCCCTGGGTTGGTTTGGCCGGCGGTGTTGGTGGTTTGCGGGGGATGGATGACGGGGCGCTTGGTGACGGGGATGTGGACGAGGGCTTGGACGGGGTCGTGTTGGGTGGCCGCCTCTGCGGTGGTGGTGGGTGCCGGTGGGAGGGGGGCGTTGGTTGTGGTGGGTGGGGGGTCCTGGCTTGGGTGCGGGTCCGGATTGGGATGGTTTCGGTTGGGTTTGTGTCGTTGCGTTTGTGGTGTTGTGTGTGCTCGCGTGGGCGCTGGCTTGGGTTTGGGGTTGGGTTTGGGGTTGGGGTCCGGTTCCAGGTTGAGGAGGACCTCTGTCCGGAGGTGTGAGGGCGCCGATGTCGGGTCGGGGGTCTTCCTGGTGCGTTGCCGGGGTGCCCGAGTCGCCTGTGTGGGGGTCGGGGGGTCGGTGCGTGGGGCCGCGGCTTTGGCTTTTGCCGTGGCCTTGAGAATGAGGGCGGCGGGGAGGGGGGGGTCGGAGGATGAGGTGGAGGAGGTGGAGGAGGTGGACGAGGCTGAGGATGAGGAGGAGGTGGTGGACGCGGGTTGGGCTGTGATGCGGGCGGGCTTGCGGGCGGCGGCTTCTGCTGCGGCCACGGCGGGGAGGATGGAGGGCATGTCCTCGGGCTGTAGGTTGGGGGCGGGCGGCTGGGGGGGCCCCGTCGTGACCTGGCGGCCCGGCGGGCCGATCTGGTCGGCAGCGGCGGGGGAGAGAGGCGCGGGGCTGTGGCCTTCTCCTTCTGGGCTTGGCTGGGCCCGGGTCCTGCAATATGCGAGGTTGTGTTGGTTGGCGTCCGCGGGGGGGAACAGTTCGCGTGGGCTGCATTCAGGGGCCGGGGGGGGGTGGGCCTGGGTCTTCTGGGGTGTGTGTGGGGGGCGTGGGCGGGCCACTGGGTGGGGTGGGCGTGCCGCGGGGCGCGGGGCTTCTCTCGGCGGGTGTGTGTGGGTTGTCGAGTGTGCGGGGTGGTGAGGGGTGTCCGGCGGCTGGGTGTGTGGCGGGCGTGTGCTGGTGTTCGGGCGGCTGGGGGAGGCCCGTGTCGCGGGGCCCGGGGGTGCGCGCGATGGTGGGTGTGTGTGGGTCTTCGGGTGAGCAGGTAGAGGGGAGGGGCATGGGCGGGGATTGTGCGGTGGGGTGTGCTGTGTCGGTGTATGTGTCCGCTCGCTGCGGCGCGCTTGCGTGGCCAGTTGTAGGCCGGGCGGTTTGGAGGAGAAGCTTGCCGTCTTCTGCTGCCGCGGCAAGGATTTCGCAGACGAGCTTGCGTATCTGGTGGACCTCTTGGTCAGTGGTGGGAAGGGGGTATGCTAGCTTTGGGCTAAGACCCACGCGGTTGAGGACCATGTGGATGGCGTGGTACCCACAGGTGAGGGATTGCTGCGATCTGGGGGGGGGCTTTGGTCGCGTGTCCGGGCCCGCTTTGACCTGTGTGTGGGCGGTGGGGATGGCCCAAACCCAGGGCACGGTCCCCGTGGGTGGCCAGCGGCGCTGGATCCAGTGGGTCAGGCAGAGCATGGCCAATCCCAGGTGGTAGCCCGCCTTCCCGGAGGTGATTTGGGCCAGGGCGCGGGCTGGGGGCTTGTCCCCTGGCTGGAGGATGCCCCTGAGGACCCTGTGCTGGGTGGTGGGGTCCCCTACTGCCCCTGGTGGGGCCGTCCCTGGGGCGAACATGGTGTCTGTCCCTTTGACGAGCCATTGCGGGCCGGGGGACGTAGCCGTAGCGGCTATCACGTAGTAGTGCCCGCGCTCGAGGACTGTAACGCAGACCTCCGGCGGGGGGTGGTCACTGTCTGTAGGTGGGGGGGGGAGGTCGTCGTCTGGGGTGCGGAGGCCGGCGGCGCGGAGGGCAGTGTCGCGGGTTGGTGGGGTGGCCTGTTCCCACTGCTCCGGGCGGTTGGGGTCCGCTGGGTGGTCCGTCTCCGCTGGGGCCCGTCGTAGGCGTACCGTCCCTCGACGCGTGACGTTGATGCCGGTGTCGTGCGTCAGGGCCTGGCCCCACTCGATGGGGGGGATCCAGACGTGCTGGCCCTGGGTGTGTTTGCGGGCTGGCCAGAGTACAAGGTCTACGATGGCCTCGTGGAGGCCGCTGCCTGGGGTGGTCAGGTCCCGGAGGGCTATGACGGTGAGCTTGGTCCAGTCGTCTTGTAGGCGGTACCAGCCCCGGGGGGTGGTCGGGGCCCTGCCTTGGAGGGTTGCTTGGAGCAGGTCGGGGTCGCGGATGGTGGCCGGTGTGAGGGGGGGGTGCCCCGGGTCAGGGGGGGGTGGGCTGGATGGGTTGCCGGGGTCTTGCGCGTCTACGTCGACATATGGTTGGCTCTGGCTTGGCTCCGCCGGGCTGGGCTGTGCCGGTGGCTTCTTGGGGGAGAGATGGTCCTCTGGGCGCTGTGGTGGTGTCTTGGAGGCCTGCGGATGGAGATGGGGGGCGCGTGCGGGGCGCGGAGTGGGTTAGTGGACGTCTGGGTCATGCACGGCATGGTAATGGATGAGACGCTGCATGTGTTCCCTGGCGGTGGGGTCGGTGAGTTGCTCCGCGTGTGTTAACAGGAGGTGTTTGCGGTGTACCATTTGGGCCGCTGCTCTGCGGACTGCCTCTAGCTGGAGGTGCGCTGCTGCCTCCATGGGGCTTTCCGTGTGTTTGGTGAGGTGTCGGTGCAGGGCCTGTGTCACCGCCCCTCTCATGGTGGCTTCTTTGACCGGGGGATCCCGGAAGAGGTGTTCGGTGGCCTGGTGTGCGTGGCTGTGGGCTGGCCATCCTTCGTGTTGTCGTAGGGTTTCCGCCGGGGACCAGCCCACTAGGGTGTCCCTGCCTGTATGGAGGGGGCATTTCTTGAAGTGCTCCCAGTCCTCCGGGGTGGTGTGGTCGCACCGGCAACGGGTGTGTTCTTCGGGGACGTGGATGTGTTTGCGGGCGAGCCATCTGGCGAACCTGGGGAGGAATGGTAGTTGCTCCCTCAGGAGCTGGATGCGTCGTTTTTGGAGGTGGGCTGGGACGTTTGCTGGGCGCAGCGCTCAGTGGTAGAGGGGGATTAGCAGTCTGTCCTGGAGCTCCTGGATGTGCGCCCGGCTGTCTGCGTCGCCGAGCACGCGGGCGAGATGTTGGATGGGGTTGGGGTAGTGGTATGCTCTGTCGTGGGAGGAATAGGGGGCGTCCTCTGGTACCCAGTCCGGGGTCTGATGGGGCTCGGGTACGGGGGGTATGTGTTGGAGGTGTGTGTGGTTTCGGCCGAGGTCAGGGATCTGGAGGGCCGGTAGGTGCGTTGTGCGCTGGTGTACTGCCTGGTTGTCGACCTTACCATTTCTGTATTGCTGTCTGTGGGACTCTTGTTTCACGATGTGGAGTTGGACGTAGGGGGGAAGGCTGCGAAGGGCTTTCCAGAGCAGCAGTGCCTGGGTGGCGAGGCTCGTCGCGGTGGCGTTGTGAAGTGGTTGCCTTGCTATGCGGAGGAGCAGGTGTGTGTCGACTGTGGCGTCTACCACGAACCAGACCCGGACGATGTGCGGGGAGTGGGCGGGTAGGTGGGCTGCGATCTCGGTGATGGCGTCGGCCATGGCCGCTAGCTCCCCGTGGGAGGAGGCCCCATAGGTGGTGTGGCCTGTGTGGTGGTCCATGTGGTAGTCTCCCCCGGTGTGGGTTAGCTGCAGGGTGGCCCCCCCGGTGATGGGCGTGAGGGCGGATTCGCCTGGGCGTCGCTGAAGAAGAGCTGGTCCGCCGGTGATGGTTGTCGGAGGCGGCATGGGTTCATGGGCAGGTAGGCGTATATGGCGAGGCCCGTGGTGAGGTGCGCTACTGGGGTTGTAAGCTGCAGGATTGGGGTGGCGTATACCCCCATTCCTTTGGAGATGATGTGTTTCGCTTGGGGGGACAGGGCTATGACTCCCTGCTCCGGCTGTCCTTGTGTGAGGTGGGAGTAGATGTAGTGGAGGATGTAGGCTGTGTCTGGGTCTAGGTCTTGGCATGTGAGGGTTTGTGTTCGGTGCTCCGGTGAAACAGGCACAGGCACAGGGCATCATTGGATCATTGTGGAATCCGGATGGAATCTAAATGTGCACAAAGTGGAGTATTGAATATGCACAAATAGTAACAAATATGCAGCAATTACTACATTTATGTATCCGCGATGTGAACGCGCGCGCTTGTCTGGTTACACCCCCCCACTAGGACACAACCCAGGGGGGCACACCATGGGGCCGTGGCCGAAAAACCACAACAAGACAAGCGAGTGCCAAAAAAAATAGAAAATGTGGGTTAAGAGCAACCCCCAGGGGGAAGAGAATGGGGTTACGCCACTACGGCATATTCCGGCCCAACCTACGAGGGAGATAGGGGGACTCCAGCAACCTAGGCCGTGTAGACTTAACTACTTCCCCAAGGCGAGAGGTACCAAGGGGTGAAGGCCGCCTAGGAGCTTCACATGGCTTCTCTCCCCACCAAAACACAAGAACATGGGAAGAGAAGCCTAGAGCTAGTAGTGGTTCTACTACCCACGCAAAGGCACAACACTCAGCAACCCCCCCACTAAGCTGAAACTCAGGGGGTTGGCTGAAAATCAGAACTGATTTCTGAAAAAAGAATGGGAGATTCAGAAATGCATGCTGAGATGATGCTCATCATGGGCTGTGGAGGGGGGTTTTTTCTGATGTCCCCACCAACCCAGCTCAGATTTCCCCAAAATCTCTGATTAGGGTGTCCGTTCATAGTTTTGGAGCCAAAAAACAAGGCTGGGCTCCAAACTCCACAAAACAGTGGATTTAGCTTTTGGCACCCCAAAGTGGGTTTTGATTGGCAGGATTGACCTGCTCTGTGGGCCAAAAACAGAGAAATGGCCCTGCCAAAGGGCAGAAAAACTGCTACCAGGCACCTGAAACCCTGGGCCAGGGGCACTAAACTGAAGTCCCTGGATCTAAAATTTTCCGATTCCACTGGGGGTGGGGCTGTGAGTGGCAGCAGGGCTCTGCCAGCCCCAGATGGCCCTGACGAAGGCCATTACTGTACAAACAGTTGGAAAAGACCTGAGATGGTCAGTGTAAAAGTAGATGGCAGTGGCGACGCCAAGTGGCAAACCTGAATCTGAGAAATGGCCACTGCCAAGGGAAGGACAGACAAGTGTGGACAGTGCCAGAAAGACTGTGCTGACTGGACAGACAGTGCAGTGGATCAAAGATGCAGTGCTGTGCTGACAGTGTGACTGACTGACAGCAAAACTGGAACAAACAAGGGCAGGGCAAACTGATTTTCCCACAGCCCCAAACAATGACTCTTTCTCTCTGCCTCTCTCTCTCTCTCTCTCTCTCTGTCTCTCACCTTATGGCAACCGAGCAAGGCCAGTGCCCAGAACTCGGTGCTCTGCAGCAGGGAAAGTGGCTTTCAGCTCACTGTTCCCAAAAATCAATACCATCAGAGGATTAAAGTTAGGTACCAGTGTTTAGGAACTAAGTTAGTTTCTACCCACAAGCTGGGAGGGTTCCTGTCATACCCACAAGCTGGGAGGGTTCCTACTAAACATCTGGCTAGGCTAGGGTGTTGATTACCCACAAGCTGGGAGGGTTCCTGTTACACCCACAAGCTGGGAGGGTTCCTTCGCAGCACCCTAACCTACTAGACCCAACTTCCCACAAAATTACTTAGATGAGGTTTGGACTTGGGGTTTAAGTCCAAGTACCCCGTGCACGTCTGCACCCAACCCAACTCTCACAGGGTGCACTGCCACCTACAGTGCTGCACCATCAGTGGTGCTTTTCCCTGGAGGTTATTAGCTGGTCTTGCCTCTCCCCACCTCCCTTAGATCCTCTGACCTTTTTGTAGGGAAGTTTTTTAACACAGTTTTTTACACCCCCCAGGATTGGTTACCTAGGCTGGAAACTGGGTGGGGGTGATCAAAGCAATAAATAACCTGTTGCTCCCTGGGAGGAGGCCAAACAGGAGCCTCAGCACTTGGCCTAAGGCTATGTCAGTTAAATTCCCAGCCTCAGCCGTAGGCTGAAGGCTTCTCTTATTTTCTCCTAGGGTCATTGTGATCATAGTTGCTCTAGTGCAACTTATGTTAGATGTTGGTGTGAGGAGGGTTTCCCAGCCCCCCCCCACCCAAAAGAAAAGGTGGTTAGTTGTCACTGCCTTCCTCCATGTGCTCCCAAACACTCACGGCGAGCACACACAAACACCAACAAGCGCTAACAAGCGCAAAATCCATTTCTTAGTGGGGTGGGGGGTACCCAACTAACCACCTCAAGGCAATGACAACCAATGACCCAATTTCTCACCCAAAACTTATCTCAAGCTCCAAAGGGAGCACAATTCGAAGCGAAAAGAGCCAAAAGGAGTCGACGGACGTCGACTCAACCAAAAACGAACCGAGATTATAACACCCAACAAGCCCACGCACCTGCCCCCCCAGCCACCATGACAGCAACACCCAAACTGCCAAAAAAAGGCAGTAGGGCCCAGAATGACCAGGAAAAACAGGTTTCGTAAGCTGCAAAGGGAGCAAAACTCGACGAACGAAACGACGAACGCGTCGAAACTCGACGAAACTCGACGAAACTCGACGACGACGACGAACGAACAAAACAAGACTGCACGGATCCTACACTAATCCTAGCCCACACTGTATACCTTACCTTAACCTTGTAACCAAAAAAAAAGACAAGGATGTGCACAAAAGCGTCGACCCAGGGGGTTTGGCTGTCCCCCTGGGGACAAGCACTGCCGCCGGCAAACAATACAAAGCCCAGGAGGCGCTCCTGGCCTCTCTGGGCACCGGATCTAGCCCCTTTATCTGCTTTGGGGCAAAAACCTCAAATAATTCAGAACAAGGCCCTTCAGGGCCACCACTCAAAGTCAAGGCCTAAAAAAGGCCACAGGAGCGCAATTAAAAGATAAACTAGCCCCTTTATCTGCTTTGGGGCAGCTGCAAAGGCCACTCGTGGGCCATGGAAACAATGGTGCACAAAAAGGCCACTCAAGGGCCATGGCATGCCAGGATGCAAAAGTGCACACAAGTGTGAAACAAACACTTAATTATGTTGCCTCTTTATGATTGTTACTCTCACCAGTCACGATGACCTGTCAGGAAGGCAGCCCACAGCTTCAAACGACCCAACGAGCGGCCTCGAACTCGCAGTTGGCGAAGGCAGTGGGGTCGGCAGCCCCCACTAAACAAGCAGCCAAACCAGAGTACTCTCAACCATAGTCACCAGGGTACTCACCAGTAAGGAAGTCCAGGATGAAGGCCTTGGAGAACCGGATCAAAGGGCCCCAAGGCTGGATGTGGGGCCAAACTTGGCAAAGAAGGCGAAGTCGTTCATAGTGCAGCCCCAGCGACTGCAGTTCTCTGGGAGAGGGCGAAGGAGAGGTGTAATACCCCAAATAAACCCCAAGTTGAAGGTAGGGGCACCAGTAGCCCCAAAATCCAGATAAGGCCGTAATGGCCTGCCCTGGCCTGCCCAGCTGCAGAGTAGCGCAGTGGCACAGGAATCATCCCCCAAAAAAAATTGGAGGGTACCCTCTGCACCATGAAACAGGCACAGGCACAGGGCATCATTGGATCATTGTGGAATCCGGATGGAATCTAAATGTGCACAAAGTGGAGTATTGAATATGCACAAATAGTAACAAATATGCAGCAATTACTACATTTATGTATCCGCGATGTGAACGCGCGCGCTTGTCTGGTTACACCGGTGTGTGGCAAGAGTGGTGGAGCGGATAGCAGGGGTGCTCGTGCTTGCCCGTTCTGCCTGGCTCGTACATGCTGTAACGGATGGCGACCCCTGCCGGGTCGGGGCGGGGCCATGTGGGTGTAGTGGTGAAGAGCCATTTGGGCGCGTGGTCGGGGTTCCATGCTACCGTGGGGTTAGTGTCGGTGCGGTGGAACCATCGGGCTACCCATGCGTAGGGCTGTGGTGGTAGGTGGGTTGTGGGGTGGGTGTGGTGGCGTGCTATGAGGTGTAGTACGGGCCATGGTGTGGTTGGTGCCTCGGGGTCACAGGCCCAACATGTGCGTGGCATGCTCTGGGAGTCATGGGGGACCCGTGGTACGTCTCGGGCGGTCATGTGGTGTTTTGGTATGCGCCATTTTGCCCCGTGGTGGATGTTGGTGGTCTGCGTGGGTTTGGCTTCATTCGGGGCCAGTAGTAGGGTTAGTGGTGGGACTGGGCATGTCACCGGGGGGACGGGTTCGTGTTTGGAGCCGGTGGGTGCGTAGGGCGGTGTCGCTGGGATGGGTCGGGGGTGTTGCTTTGTGAATTCTCGGTAGGCTGTTTGCATGTCTTTGCTTCCCGGCAGAGTGTGTCCCGCTGCTCGTGCCGTCTGCGTGAGATACTGGTGGAAGAGGCGGTATTGAGGCCATTCGGGAAGCTGTAGAAAGGGGGTGTGGTGTGCCCCGCTGTGGTGCAGGACCCGCATTTGGGGGAGGGTGACGTATACTACGGTGATGGAGGCCCCGACAAGGTCTATGGTCTGGATGGTGCCCTTGGGGTGATGGTGGAGGTCCCCGCAGAGGACCGCTAGAGGCCCTTCCTCTGGGCACGTGTGGTTCGTGAGTATGGCGTGGTGTGGGGATGGGAGGAGAAGCTGCAAATGGTTCCACAGGCGCGTGTTCATGTTGGTGGGCCTGCCCGTCTGGTGGAGTACCCAGCGCGGGCATGTGTTGCGGGCCCGTTGTGCGGCTTGGAGGCGGATTGTGGTGACCTCGCGGACCTCCGGTGAGTGGTTGTGGGTCATGCGGTGAAGGAGGAGGGCGGTGTGTCTGGTGTAGGCCGCTTTCACCTCGTCCCCTATGGCGTCCCCATAGTGGGGCCATGCTGCTCGGATGGCGCGGGTGGGTATGGAGGTGGGCCAGCCCCCGTGTGCTGCCCATGCCTTGGTCACGGCGCGTGTGGCCGGCTGGAGGGCGGTGGTGGGGTGTGTCAGGTGGAGTGCTGGGAAGCCTATGGAGGCGTTCAAGACCCCGGTGAGGTAGTACGCCAGGCTCTGGTGGGACAGGGAGAGGGCCTTGGTGGTCGGGGACGCATATCTGGGGAGATGGGTGAGGTGTGATTGCAACTTGGGAGGGAGGGTGGCGTCCTCAGGGTTGGCGGCCTGGATTACCCCAAGGTGGGTGGTGGTTGTCACGACTTGCATCGGGGGCCCTTGTGGCCCTAGGGTGGGGGGTGTGGCAGACCCCTTGATCATGGGCACTGATCTTGTGGGGTGGACGATGAGGTTGTTGTGGAAGAGGTAGGAGACGGTCACGTCCAGTAAGTCATAGGCCTGTTGGGTGACCGTTGGCCCGGGGTCCGGGGCATGGGGTTCGTGTGGGGTGTGTGCGACCGTGAGGTTGGTGTCGTCCGCGAAGCCCACCAGGGGGGAGAGGAGGGGGTAGGGTGCGTAAGACGGGTAATCCTGCTCGATTGCGAGGGCCAGGGGGAGCGTCACTATAAGGTACAGGAAGGGGCCCTGTGCTCCCCCTTGGGGGACCCCGCTGCCTGGCTCCAGGAAGGGGGTGAGGCCTGCTCCAGTGCGGACCGTGTATTTGCGGATGCGGATGTAGCCGGAGGCGAAGTTGTAGAAGGGGAGGCCCAGGCGTTTCCACACCGCTTCTAGAAGGAGCCAGGGGGTGTTCGGGAAGGCTCCTTTGACGTCGAGGGAGGCGATGATGAGGTCCACCGGGTCCATGTCTGCGATGGTGTCCTGGAGGAAGATGGCCTCGTGTGGGGACCGGCCTGGGATGGCCCCCCAGAGGCTGGCTGGTATGTGGGGGTCCAGGTGGGGGCGGATGCGGCGTAGGAGGATGCCCCAGATGATTTTGACCTCTGTGACCGCACAGACTATGGGGCGCCAGTTGTCTGGGTTTGCCCAGTCCCCTTTTTTGTAGAGGGGGCGGAAAACGTTTGCCCAGTCTGGTGGCAGGGGGGTCTGCCCCGTGACGATGTCCCAGAGGCGGTGAACGAGGATGCGGAGAACGTGGGCGGGGGGGGGGTAGTATGCCTCCGCAGGGAGGCCGTTGTAGCCTGGAGTTTTGTGTTGCCGGAGACTGTGGATGGCCTTCCGGACTTCGTGGATGGTGAAGGGGCGTTTTTCCAGTTGCCTCCTCTGGGCGTGGTTGAAGACCCGAGGGAGGCGGTCGATTTTGGCCTGGGTGTCTGATTCCAGTGTGTCTTGGGTGGGGGTGTGTTGCCGGAGGAAGCTGTCTTGGGTCGCTTGGAGCACTGTGGCTGGGTCGTTGGTGAGGGAGCCGTCCTCGTGCCGGACCGTGGTGATGGTGCGGTGGCCGGTGTCGGTCATGGCGTCGTTGAGGTGGCGGATGGCCTTGTAGGGGAGTTCATGTTGCGCATACCGTTCGTGTTCCTGGGCGATTCGCTGTTGCCTGTGGATGTGCCACCGCTGCAGGTCTGCCCTGATGCGGGCTATCTGTGTCCTGCATTGGTGTATCTGGCGGCGGGTTTGGGGGGTGTCGGTGTGGAGGAGGGTCGCCAGTTGTTGCTTCGCATGCCACAGGTCATGGAGCATGTCCCCTAGGGCCGTGGGTGGTTGGTCGTCGTCTGTGTGGGGGTGTTGCTGGAAGCCGCAGGCGACGGCGGCCGTGCGCATGGCTGTGAGTAGGTCGGTGGGGTCTGGTTGGATGCGCCGGGCGCGGTCTATGGCCCTGTGATATTGGGACCAGGCATGCTTGTCATGCAGTGGGGGCATCTTCAGGGGGGGTGGTAGGCCTTGGTCCGCATCCTCTGGGGGGCTGGGGGGAAGGTTAGGGATGGTGAGGCGGATGTGCAGGGGGCTATGGCCTGTGGGTCCCAGCGGGAGGGGTCCATATCGGGCCTCCGCCCGGATGATGGTGGTGGGGTCGCCATAGCATACGTCGATGCGGGATGGGGCGGCATCTGTTTGGTCGGGGTAGTGGAATGGTTGGCCTTCGAGGTTGGCCGTCAGGTCCACGAGCCCCAGCATTCCGATGGTGTCGCGGACTGCTTGGTCCTGGGGTGTGGCCTGTCCCCCTCGGCCCGCCGGGGTGGGGGCGGCGTTCATGTCGCCGATGATGACTGTGGGGGCGAGCATGGCCATCTGGCGGTATGCCTCGGCCAGGGCTTGGAGGAAGGGTTCCGTGGCGTCGCCGAAGGGGACTTGGGCGTTGATGACGTTGAGTTGCCATCCGTCCCCGACGACCTCATAGACACCTAGCCTCCCTGGGACGCTGAGGTGGTGGACGAGGTGGACGTGGATGCCGGTTTGGGCGTACAGGGGGGTCCCCTTGTGCCAGTAGCATTTGTACGCTTTCTGGTTCGGCGTATATATGGGGGTGGTTTCTGGGGGGTCGTCGCGTTGTAGGCCTTTTTCTTGGAAGGTGAGGAGGTGGGGAACCCACCCCGGCTGCTGTGCCATCGGGAGCTCCTGGAGGGCGGTTGTGGCGTCCTTGGAGTATTTGACGGCCGGGTGGTTGAGGTCGAGGAGGTTGACGGTGGCCTCGGTGGGGGCGGGCCGGGGCTTTGGAGGCTTGTGCCCTCGGCCCTTGCCCCGTCAGGGAGGGGGACTGGGGCTCGGGGACTTTTTGCCGGTTGGTGGGCGCTTGGGTAGGCGCGGCGGGGGGAGGCCTTGACTCCACTCCGGGGGGAGCTCCCCAGTGTATTTGGTGCCTCTGTGGGCCTTGTTCTCTTTGGTGCGGAGTCGGATGGGGTGGGCGCTGGTGAGCTCCAGGGTGTAGCCTTCTGGCTTGTCCGGGGCGCTGCTGCCTTGGTCTAGCTCCTTTTGGCGGTGCCAGATCACCCGGATCTGTGGCCCCCCGTTGTCCCCCGGGTCGCGGAGGCGGTACTGGATAGCGCCCTCACACCAGATCCAGTCGCCTGTGTGGTCGTTGCGCAAGGGCTGCTGGACCTTCGCGCCCTTTTCGAATCCTTCGTACGCCTCGGGCGGGGGCGGTGCTGGTGGCGGGAGGGAGGATGATGAGGATTCCTGGTCCGGGTCGGGCGCTGGTAGTGAGAGGGAGGATGACGAGGATGCTTGGTCCGGGTGGGGCGGTGGTAATGGCGGGACGGAGGATGACAAGGATGCTTGGTCTGAATTCGCCGGGTGGGTCGGGTGGGATGCGGGGGGTCGGGAGGTCGCTGCTTTTCCGGCTTGGTTGGGGGCGGGTGCGCCCCTTTTTCGTCTCGCTTGCTTGGGTGGGACTGGAGGTAGCGGGGCTGGGGGGGCGTGGGGTTTGAAGAAGGGGTGCGTTGCTTGCTGGCCTGGATCCCTCAGTGGGGGTTCTGCGAGCGTTTGCATTTTCGCTTTCGCGTGGCTGCGCATGATGTCGGCGAGCTTACGCATGGTCTCCGGGGGATCTGATGGCCATGGCAGTGCGGCCGGGCTGTCGTCGAAGGGGTGGTGAAGGTGGTAGTTCCTCATGGCCTTGGCCTGCATGACCCAGGCCTCCGTGGGTTCCGGTGTGTCTGGGCCGTTGGGGGAGCCTTGAGCCCAGTAGAGTGCTGTGTGGAGGGCTTCCCAGGGGGCGGCTTTGCGGCCTGTGAGGGTGGTGGCCTGGAGGAGTCGGTGCCGGCCCGGTGGGGGGTCTTCCGGGTCTATTTCCGGGGTATAGGCCTGGGCCGCCATGAGGACTCCGTGTGCCCAGTGGCGGATCCACCATTGGGCGTCCGCTTTGAGGATGTGGATGGCGGGTTGTTGGGGGGGGGTGACCAGGGTGTCCCACGATGCGATGGCTAGTTCTATCCTGGAGGGGTGGAGGTGTGGGGTGGCCCTGCGGCTTAGGAGTTGATCGATGTTGAAGGGGGTGACGGGATCTTTGGGGCCCTGCGGTGGTGGGAGCATCGCTGGGATGGTTGTGGGGTCCCAGTGGCGTTCGTGGGCGGCGAGGGTGCACAGGGCGGCGGTGATGATGTGGTTGGCTTGCCCCTCCAGGACGATGTGGCGCTCCGTGCCGAAGTCCTTTGGTAGGTGGGCTGCGGGGTGGACGGTGATGTGGGCTAGGGCGCGTTGGTGGGCCTTTTTTCCCCCGTCTGGCGCCTGTGTCCGTTTGTCCCCAGGGATGTGCTGGTGTTGGTGTTTTGGTGGGGGCGGTTGCAGGGCGAGGGATTCTACACCGTGGAGGGGGATGGCGTGTTCCCTGGACCTGTTGGGCAGGATGTATATGCCCGGGTCTCCCGGTACGGTGCCCAGGTACATGTTGCCCGTGATGGTGGGGGCCGGCAGCGGTTGGCGCAGGGGCGAGGTGCATGGGGTGGAGCAGGGCGGGTCATGGTGCTCACACTGGGGGTGTTCGATGCCGTACAGGGTGACGTGTACGGCGAAGGGTCCGACGGCGCGCTGGAGTTTGTGGGGCTGGATGTTGTGGAGGCGCGCCACCGCCCGTGTGTGAAAGCGCCCTTCGCTGATCCATACGGCGTCTGCCCGCGACGCCGCTGGGTTCAGGCAGTCCGTGGTGATGCCTGTGATCGTGCGGTTGTCAGTGGCATCTGACACTCTGGCGGGGGGGGCGCTGATGCGGGGGATGGTGTGGTCGTCGTGGAGGGTGCGGGCCTTGCGCCTCGCATCGTGTCGGTGCTGGGCCTCCTGGGCGGGGGTGTGCATACCTGTGTGTTTGGGCTTCTTGTTGGGGCGGTCCGCTGTGTGGAAGGGGGTGGCCAGGAGGGGGCGTGGTGGAGGGTGGGATGTGGGAGGTCCCCCCGTGTTGCCCATGTGTACAGGGTGGTCGCGGCGGCCCCTTCCGCCTGTATGGTTTATCGCTCGTCGTGTCGGCGACGGGTGACGAGGACGTTGGGGGCCGTCAGCTCATACACCTGTGTGGTGTGGAGGAGGTGGCGGGTGACGGTGATCTTGGCGGCGTTGTTTTTGCGCGTCGGTGCTGTGGGGGATGATGTAGTGGGTCGCCCATTCGTCCTTGGGGGTGTGTTTCGTCGGGTCTAGCTTGACTCGGGGGTGGAGCGGCTTCGGTGTTGGGGGCTTGTCTTGGGCCTTCGCGTGGGGCGCCACTTTGTTTTCGACCAGGTATTGTGGGCACCAGGTTTCCGGGGCCCCTACCTGTGAGGCTGCCGCTGCTGCGGCTTGGAGGAGGGCGGTTGTGTTGGTGTCTAGAGGGGGGGTCACCGGTTGGGGGGTGAGGGTGTCGTGGTCTTGGTATGCCCACCAAATGGTGTAGCCTCGTTGGGTGCTGCGGTGCGGGGTTTGGGTCTGGGCTTGCTGGATGGATAGGGCGGTCTTGATGTCCTCCGCTGCTTGTGGGTTTATGGGTCCGGCGTACACCCATACTCCCGGGATGTGTATGCCCCGTGGTGCTTGGCCTACTCCCCGTATCGGGTGTAGGGTGTGGTGGGTGCGCGTGAGCCCTAGGTGTTCTTCGAGGAGGTCCCCCCGGATGTCCTCCCACTGTTGCTGCCTGGTGTGTGTGTGGTCGATGGGGGCGGGGTAGGTGATGACGATGGCTTGCCATGGGGTGGGGCCTGGATGTACCGTCATAGGTGCCGACAATGCTTGCGGGGGTATTTGGACGGCGTGGGCGGGGGCTGCTGTTACCGGGTCTCCCTCCGTGGGTGTGATTGTGGCATCGCCTTGGACGGTGAGGAGGAGGTGGTGGCGGCCCGTTGGTAGTGCCCAGGTGGTGGTGGGCTCGGTGATCGAGTGGAGGCGGATGGCCTGGAGCCCCGGTGTGATTTCGTCCCATCGGAGTGTGCCGTTGTGGACCGCCCATTCCCGTGGCAGGTCTCGAAACCCGTTTCGGTCCGGGCTGGTGCGGTGTTGTGGGGGGAGCTCCATTGTGGTGATGGGGTGGGTGAGGGGCTCTGTGCGGGGTTTTTCTTGTGTGGTTGGTGGTGATGGTGCCTGGGGCATCTCTTCGTCCAGTTGTTGTGGGGCTTTTGCCTCCTGGAGTTCTGCGCTGATGGTGGCGAAGACATCTGGGAGGGTGGGGGAGGCGGGGGGGTGGGGTGCCGGATCGTTCCAGGTGATGTGGTATTCCTCCGGGTTCTCGGGGCTTTGCTGTACGGTGATGGCGGCGGTGGCGTCGTCTTCAGGTGTCCATCGGTGTGGATTGTGGTCGAGGGGGTGGAGGGTGATGGTGTGGCGGTGTTTCCAGCTGTGGAACGCTAGGAGGGCGTGAAGGCCGTGTCTAGTGTCCCCGGGCGGGTCGGGGTAGGTTTCGGCTGCTGCTTCCAGGAAGGCGTCCGTGATGCCTTTCCAGGTGTCTTCCCAGAGAAGGTCTTCCTCTGTGCCCCACTCATTGTCGTTCGTTTTCTCCTGCTTCCACCCCTGGAGGGTCGCGTGGTCCTCAGGGAGGTCTCGTTGGATGGACTGGTAGTACTGCTCGGCGTCCATGGGGGCTAGGGTGCTGGCTAGTGTGGCGTAGATGTCCTTTGGGGGTAGAGGGGGCGGTGGGGGCGTGGCGGCGCGGTCGGGGTCGGGCTCCTCTCGCTGGTGTTCCGCGTTCTGGTCTGCGGTGGACGCGGGGGATATGGAGCGTGGTGGCATGGGGTGGTCGGGCTCCTGCGGTTCCGTCGGTTGCTGGTGGGCTTGTGGGCGCGGGGCCGTGGCTGCCAGTAGGTGTCGGATGGCCGGGAGGACGTCGTAGTCGTCGTCCCAGCAGTGGGCTGCAGCGCACGTCCTGTCGGGGGAAGCGGGGGGGCGTGTTGCGGAGCGGTGTATGATAGGGTGGGCGACGCGTGCGGGTGGTGGCGTGCTCGCTCTGCCGTTCCGTTCCCCGCGAGCCCTGACCCTTTGGGGGGTGGTGGTGATGTTGGTGGTGAGGGTGGTGTGGGTGTCGGAGTGGATGATTGTGCCCCTGGCGGTGTTGTTGGCGAGGGTGGTATGGGCGTTAGAGTAGATTAGGTTGGTGTTGGGCTATGGTTGATGGTGGTTAGTTGGTGGGTCAGCTGTTGTCGCTGTCGTCGTCGCCGGTTGTGTTGGTGCCTCTGATGTCGTGGACACTGATGGCGAGGGTGATGGTTGGTGAGCATGGCGAGGGTGACGTATGGGGCATATGTGGTGTTGCCGGTGGTGTCAATGGTGAGGGTGTTGTTTCTGGCCGTTGGGGCGTAACGTTTGTGGGCCGGACGTTGCGGTGGTGGCGAGGGTGCTGTAGATGACGGGTGGTGTGGCCCACGTCGCCTCCGGTGGTGGAGGTGTGATAGGTGCCGTGGTGGCGTTGGCGACGGTGGGGTGCCGCGGGTGGTGTATTGGTTGTTGGTGGTGAGGCTGTTCTTGGTTTGTGGGTAGTCCCCGTCCGGCGGTGGTGGTGTTGGTGGTGTTGGTGTTCGTTGAGGCCGTTGGCGATGCCAGGGGTTCCTGGCCTCGCGCGGGGTGGTGGTGGCGCTGGTGAGTGTAGGCGGTGCCATGGGCGGCGGTGCCATTGACGGCCCGGCTGGGTGTGCTGGTGCAGGTTTCGGGTGTAGGTGTGGTTCAGGGTGCGGCGTTGGTGGGTGGCGCCGACGGTGGGTGGCGTGACTGGCGGGTGGCAGCGGTAGTGGGGGTGTCGGTTGTTGGTGAGGCTGCCGTTGTCGGTGTTTCGGTTGGTGCTGGTGATGGTGTTGCGGGTTGTGCAGATGGTGGGGGGTGGGAAGGGGGACCCGTACCCTGGTGGTTTGACGGTGCCGCTTTCGGTGGTGTTCTTGAGAGTTGGCCGGGAGTGTTGTCGGCGATGCTCTGGTTTTTAGTGCCTGCGTTTCGTGGTCGTAGGTGGTTCACCGGGCTTGGTCGCTGGTGAGGGTGGTGCAAGTGGTGTCGGTGACTGTTCGGCTGGTGCCGTTTGTCCGGGCTGTGTGGTTGTTGCGTCAGGGGTCGGTGGCGTTGGTGACGGTGGTGTGTTGGGGGTTGGTGCCGGTGGTGGCGGTCCGATGGTGAGGGTGCCGGGGACGCTGGGTGGCTCCGCGTTGTTGGGTTTTCTCCGCCATTCCTGGCGGAGGGTGCTGCTGGTGTCGCTGGTGGTGAGGGTGGTGGATGTGGTGGCGTTGCTGTGGTGTTTTGTGCTGCTTGGGTGGTGGGGACCCCTGGTTGATGTTGACGATGCTCCGGGTGATGTCGATGCGGTGGGTGTGATGGTGTGTGGTGTTGCTGTTTCTACCCTTGGCTGGGGGCCTGGTGGGTGGCGCTGCTGGCGTTTGTTCGTCCGCGGTGCTGGCGTCCTTGGTGTTGCCGTCGGTGGGGGCGCCCTAGGTGTTACTCTGTGCCGGCGTCGTGGTGGTGGTGGTAGGAGTGTTGTAGGTGACGGTACCTCGGCTCGTCGTTGGTGGGGTTGGCGGTGGTGTGGATATTGCCGTGGGCGTTGGCGGCGTTGGTGTTGCCGACGATGAGGGTGTCACGGTGGTGGTTGGCGTGTCTCGTGGTGGTCTGATGGCGTGGGTGTTGTTGGTATTGGTGCTCGGTGTCGCCTGCGTTTGGGTGGTCGGCGGTTCGGGGCGTGCCACTTGCGGCTGGTGTTTGGCTGGCTTGTGGTCCTGGTGGTGCCGGTTGTCTCTGGTGTTGGGATATTTCCTTCGGCTGTCCTTGGGTCTGTAGTGGCAGGTGTTGCTTCGGTTGTGGTCGAGGGTGTCGATGCTGCAGGTGGGTGGCGGTGTCACCGTGCTGCCGCTGTCGGTGGTGCTGGTGTTGGTGTTGGTGAGGGCGCCGCCAGGGGAGCTGTAAGTGTTGGCGTTGTAGGGTGTTGTAGGTGTTGCCCTGGTGGTGTTCTGACGGCGGAGGCGGGACCTCGCCACTCCTGGCGGAGGTTCCCATGGGCGTCGCTGGCTGGTGTGTTGGCCCTGGCCCCCTTGGTGTCCTTGTTGCCGATGGTGTCGTACCAGGTGGTGTCGCCGTGGTGGCTGTCATTGACGCTCCGGGTTGCTGTTGGTGAGGTCGCACTGTCGGTGGTGCCGTCGGTGATGCCGGTGGTGAGGTCGTTGCGGGCGTTGCTATGGTTTACGGCGTCTCTGATGTTGTTGATGCTGCTGGTGGTTGGTGTGGGTCTGTGTGTGGGTTGTCAGTGGCCTGTGTTCGGGGTTAGGCGTTGGCTGGTTCCTGTGGCTCTGTCTGGGCGGGTGTGCAGTAGGTGGCGTGGGGTGCTGGTGATGCTGTTGGTGAGGGTGGTGCCGCCGGTGGTGTGGGTGCCGCTGGTGACTGCGTGGTGGATGGCGCCCTGTGGTTGGTTTGGTGGCGGGGGTGTTGTTGTTGATGGTTCTGGGCGTCTGTCTTCGCCTCCTCTGGCCGGGGGTTGGTGGTTTGCTGGTTCACCCGCTGTGGTGGCTTTGGTTTCCTCTGGTGGCAGAGGTTGCCGGTGGCGACGCTGATGGTGGGGTGATGCTGGCGATGGTGTGTTTGATGCTGTTGGCTTGGGTGATCTAGGCGTTGTATCCGGTGTTGGTCGGTGCGTAGGTATCGTAGGCGATGGTGAGGACGGCGGTGCCGCCAGTCCTGGTGATGGTGAGGGTGTTGTGTTGGCTTGATTGTTGGTGGTGTTGGCGTTTCCGTTGGTGTGGATGCTGCTGGTGGTGGTTCTGGGTGCGGGTCGGTGGGTGGCGCGGTTGTAACGCCTTAGGTATAAGATGGTCGTTGGGTGGTTTCTTGTGTTGGTTCGTTGTTGGCGAGGGTGTCTCAGGCGTCGTGCTGGGTGCCGGGGTTGCTGGTGTTGCCGACGGCGTTTCCGTTGGTTCCGGGTCTTTTCGCTGGTGAGGGTGTTGTGGCGTTCGGTTTCGGTGTTGGTGGCGGTGCAGGTGTGGGTGTCGCAGTTCCTGGTCCTGGGTTTGGGCGTGGTTGGTTGGGTGTTGCTGGGTGTGGGCGCTCGCCACTCCTGGCTGAGGGCTCGGTGGCGTTCGTTCGCCAGCCGTGCTGGCGTCCTTGGTGACGCCGATGGTGGGGGTGCCCTAAGTGTTACTTGGTGCCGGGGTCGTGGTGGTGGTGGTAGGGGTGTTGTAGGTGACGGCACCTTGGCCCGTCGTTGGTGGGGTTGGTGGTGGTGTGGATAGTGCCGTGGGTGTTGGCGGCGTTGGTGTTGCCGATGGTGAGAGGTGATACTTGGTGGTTGGCGTGTCTCGTGGTGGTCTGTTGGCGTGGGTGTTGTTGGTGTTGGTGCTGGCCACGGCCTGCGTTTGGGTGGTCGGCGGTTCCGGGCGTGCCACTCGTGGCTGGTGGTTGGTCGGTTTGTGGTCCTGGTGGGGTAGTGCCGGTTGTTTCCGGTGTTGGGGAGGTTGGTGCTGTGGGTGGTTGGCGGTGGCGCTGTGTTGCCGCTGTCGGCGATGCTGGTGATGGTGTTGGCGAGGGCGCCGCCGGCGGAGCTGTGGCTGATGTCGAAGGCGAGGGCGCTGTAGCTGATGCCCTGGTGGATGGTGGTGTTCTGACGTTCGGGGTGGGACACTCGCCACTCCTGGCGGAGATTCCCATGGGCATTGCTGGCCCGCGTGTTGGCCCCCTCAGTGTTGTTGATGTCGATGGTGTTGTACCGGGTGGTGTCGCCGTGGCGGCTGCCGTTGACGCTCTGGGTTGTTGTTGCTGACGTCGCACTGTCGGTGGCGGTGTCAGTGATGCCAGTGGTGAGGTCGTTGCGGGCGTTGCTACGGTTTACGGGGTCTGTGATGTTGCTGATGCTGCTGGTGGTTGGTGTGGGTCTGTGTGTGGGTGGTCAGTGGCCTGTGTTCGGGGGTGGGCGGTGGCTGGTTTCTGTGGCTCTGTCTGGGAGGGTGTGCAGTAGGTGGTGTGGGCTGCTGGTGATGCTGTTGGTGTAGGTGGTGCAGGCAATGCCCCGGGTGGTGTCGTGGGTGAGGGTGGTGTTGGTGGCGCCGGTGGTGTGGGTGCTGCTGGTGACTGCGTGGTGGATGGCGCCCTGTGGTTGCTTTGGTGGCGAGAATGTTGTTGTTGATGGTTCTGGGCGTGTGCCCTCGCCTCCCCTGGCCGGGGCTTGGTGGTTTGTTGGCTCACCGGCTGTGGTGGCTTTGGTTTCCTCCGGTGGCGGAGGTTGCCGGTGGCGACGCTGATGGTGGGCTGGTGCCGGCGATGGTGTGTTTGATGCCGTTGGCTTGGGTGATGTAGGTGCTGGAACAGGTGTTGGTGTGCGTAGGTTTCGTAGGCGATGGTGCCGGCGTTGATGGTGTTGGTGAGGGTGTTGTGCTGGCTTGATTGTTGGTGGTGTTGGTGTTTCCTATGGTGTGGATGCTGGTGGCGGTGGTTCTGGGTGCAGGTCGCGTGGGGGACCGGACCGGCTGCTTGCGGTCGTTGGTCAGTGTTGGGTGGCTTTTTGTGTTGGTTCGTTGTTGGTGAGGGTGTCCTAGGTGTTGTGCTGGGTGCTGGGGTCGCTGCTGTTGCCAACGGTGTCTCCGTTGGTTCCGGGTGTTTCCGCTGGTGGGGGTGTTGTGGCGTCCGGTTTGGGTGTTGGTGGCGGTGCTGGTGTGGGTGTCGTAGTGCCTGGTCCCGGGGTTGGGCGTGGTTGGTTGGGTGTTGCTGGGTGTGGCCGCTCGCCACTCATGGCTGAGGGCTTGGTGGGTCCACCTTTGTGTCCTAGCGGTGTTTCTGGGGGCCCTGCAGCTCCCCTGGCGGGGGGTTGCTGGGTTCTTGTTCTTTGGGTTTGCGTGTGTTGCGTTTGTGGTGCGGGCGGTGCTTGCGCCTTGGTGTGTGGTGTGCGTTTGTGGGGCTCGTGTCGGTGGCGGTTGTGGTGGTGTGTGTTGTGTGCATGCGCAGGCGTGTGTGCGGTGCGTTGGTGGTGCGTTTGAGTGCCTGTCCTCGCCTTTCTGGGCTTGGTTTGGCGGCTCTGTGTGGGTGTGGGGGCTGTGTGTCGTGGCCCCTCTCCCGTCTCGGCTGTGTGGTTCCCCGCCCCCCCTGGCTGGGGTCTGTTGGTGGTGTGTCCCCCTGCCGCCCCCTTTGCGTGCCCTCCTCCCTCTGTCTCTTTTCCGCGTCGCTTGGGGCGGTGTTCCTCTGGTGCCGTGCCCGGGCCTTTCCGGCTGTGGTGGGTGGGGGGGGGGGTCCTTGTCGTCTGCTCGGGTCCCTTCCCCTGGTGTTTCCCCTTGGGGGGGCCGATGCTTGCACTCCCCGTCAGGGTGTAACTCTGTTGTACGGGCCGTCCATTTGTACCCGCTCGGTACAAATGGACCTGCTCCGTAGCCAGGTACTCCAGCCGTTCCCCACACCGGGGTCGGGTACACTGTGGGTCGCAGGGAGTCCTTGCGGGATAGCCGTGTCTCTTGCCTGCCCCGATGGACGGTGTGCCCTACCCGCAGCCCCTTGCTGGGCCCGAACCGCAGTACGTGCCATGGGGAGTGCTCTTCGTCAGGCCCATTGGTCACCCCCCCAGGCCGGTGCCACCGCGGGCCGCTGACCAACGGTCCCGGGCGTATCCCACCTTATTGCGTGTGCTTAGGTGGGGCCGATACGGTCACCGGGGGGGCCCCCAAACCCCTGAGGTTGGGTCCCTCGCCTGCGTCTCCCGTGGGCCCTTTTTGTCCCGCCCCCCTTTTCGCTGTGTGGTTTGCGGTGGTGGGTTTCCCGTCTCTCCCGGGTGGGGTGGTCGTGGTTGGGGGCGTTTTTCGCTTTTCCTGGCCGTGTTGCTTGTGTGCGTGTCCCCACCTCCCCTGGTTGTGGTTCGCCGTCGGTGTGTGTGTTTGTGGCGCGGTGGGTGCGTGCGCGCGTGGTGTCTGTGTTGGTGTGTGTGTCGTGCGTTCGTGGCGGCGTGGGTGTGGGTGTGCCTTCCGTGTGTGTTGGTGTGTGTGTGTGCGTGTGTGGGTGTGTGGTTGGGGCCGGCTGGGGCTTGCTGCTGGTGTGGGTGTGGGTGTGCTCGGTGTGTGCCGTGGCTGGTCCCTCGTTGGCTGGGGTCCGCTGGCGGCGGTGGTTTGTGGTGTGTGGTGTGTGGTTAGTGGTGTGTGGTGTGCGGCGGTGGTGTGTTGGTGGGGTTGTGGCTGGTGTGTGGTGTGGTTGGTCCCTCGCCACTCCTGGCGGAGGTTCCTGTGTGCTACTCCCCGCCACTCCTGGCTGGGTTTCGCTGCCGGTGGTGGTGGGCGTCCCTCGCCACTCCTGGCTGAGGGTCCCAGGTGCGGTTCCCCGCCACTCCTGGCTGGGTTTCGCTGTTGGCGGTGGTGGGCGCTCCTCGCCACTCCTGGCTGAGGGTCCCGGGTGCGGTTCCCCGCCACTCCTGGCTGGGGTCCGCCGGCAGCGGTGGTGCGAGGTGTGTGGTGTGTGGTGTGTGGTGTGTGGTGTGCGGTGGTGGTCTGTTGGTGGGGTTGTGGCTGGTGTGTGGTGTGGTTAGTCCCTTGCCACTCCTGGCGGAGGTTCCTGTGTGCTACTCCCCGCCACTCCTGGCTGGGGTTCGCTGCCGATGGTGGGTGACGCGTTCCCGTGGGGGGCCTGGCCACGGGACGCTGCGGTGACACGCACAAGCAAGCAGGCAGGCAAAGCACTGCGCTCACAGGGGCATCAATTACGCTCGTGTCATGAGACAAAGCGTTTCAGGATCCTTGCCACTCTGAAACAAGGGAACGAAAGTATGTACAGCAACACATCAGGATATGTACACATGGGGTTAAGACTGGACTGGGGTAAGGGCATCACAGGACAATAGACACTCAGTCCCAACTGGTATCTCAATCCCAGGTCCGACCCTCTTAGTGGCTAGTGGGGGCGGGGGCTCAAACACAACCCATGCCCTGCTCAGTCCGGACCCTCAAACCCTGCCAATAGGGGGGGTGTCGCGCCCACCCACATGCGAGTTCCTGAGAACCAAGGGACTCCAAGGCCAACCAACAGTGGCTCCCTATGCTCCCTCAACGGCAGGTTCCAACTCCTGTCTGAGCCAGAGATATGGGCCCGCCAGTATCCCCTAGGAGTTGGTAGCTGAAAATGGGCTGTTTCAGCCCAAACTGATATTGGCTCAAAAATCTCCAAAATTGACCCCTTGTCTGGACCCGCCAGAGGTAGGGACGACGCAACTGACCCTATGCCCTTCGAGTATGAACTTTCTGGAGCCCTCACCCAACCTGGTTCCCTCTGAGGTACCGGCATCAGGGCACCACGGGTTCGTCAATTGGGGTCATGATGCCAAAATCACCAACATTGGCATCATTCTCACGCGTGGCTCGCCCGGCCAGGGCAAGGCCAATGACTCACAGGATAGGAGGCAGGACCTAGGACATATATCTGAGTGTAAAACTTGGAGTTAGGTCCGAGCTCCTCATGGGCATAGAGATGTGGGGCCGCCAATTGACCACACGGGGGGGGTGAAATTGCGGTCCCAAAAGGGGGTCATTTTGGCTGCTCGAAATGAGCCAAAATTCGGGGGTGCTCCCAATAGTATATCTCCACGCCGGCTTGGAGATGGGATCCGCCATTCCATATGCGATCCACCAGGAGTCAAACGTAGACGCCTATGCACTTGGCTCTCAAAGATCTCCATGCCACTCGGCGTGGTGACAATCCCAATTGGGTCCGGAAATGCCAAAATGGCAAAATTGCCCACACTCACTTTGGGCTAGGACCTTAACGAAGGTTGCTCCGCTTCGCCCACGTGGTGTGTGAACCATGGGGACCAATATGCATAACACCCATGTCATATATGGTCCATTGGTCCATGCGACTGGCGTGCACGGGTGGGCTGAACATAGTGCACGGCGGGCAGAAAATGTGGAAAATTGCTCAAAATGGCCGAAAATGCGCACACTCATGGTTGGAGCAAATGAGGCACATGCCCGACTTGGACCGGAGTGTGCCATAGGATTGGTATCAAGTCATATGCGTCCAACATATCTTTTGGGCGTCGCCCAACTCCTCCGGTTTTGGGAATGGCAGGGTCACCAAGTGAGCCCATGATTTGGGATAGTCCCAAATTGCCAACATGGCGGCCACGGTATGCCAAGCCCAAGAGGAGTTATTCGCCGGGTCCAAGATATGGTGGGCACCGAAGTATGTACCCTCATAACATACTTGGGCCATGATGTCAATTGAGCGCAACGTTGAGATACACGGTCGCCACTTGACATCATGACGGGCAAAAAACAGCAATATTGGCGAAAAAACACCCAAAAGTGCCTTGAAAGGCGCACAAATGTATTATAATATCTTCGGCTTGGATTGAGTAATCGACCAATCCTTCTAAACACAATGACTTGACACCAATGACCTTTGATTCCACATATGTGCTCCACTTGGGGCGCTTTGGAAGGTCGCGCGCGCTGCCTCCCAAGTGGGCACATGCAAAAATGGAATATTGCAAAAAACACACCTTGCTCGCAACGCATCGCTTCGGGAGCGCTCCACAAGCGTCCCTTCACGAAGGTTAGGCTTGCGAGTGTTGGTTGGGAGTACAATGAAGGGCCTCGTGCGATATGGGGTCCATTGGCGGGTTAGTCTTGGAATGGTGCACCCGCCAAATGGGCACACGATATGACACCAAATATGGCATGTAACCCTACCCATGCCTTCTACACCCAACCTAGTGGCCTAGAATCAAAGTATGCCTATATTCTAATGTAACTTTGGTCCCTTAACACGCATGCAAGTGCTTTGGTCGAAAATCGACCTCCTTTCGGAAAGCCGAATTTTAGCATGCACGCAAAATATATTGCCAATATATATATGGAAATCATATATGCACTATCCGGGGAAGACAAGTGATATGCCCCGGATGTAGAGGCAAGCAAGGGTGGGACAAACGCCAACTCAACATACTTCTACACGTACTGGGACGCCAAGTACGCGAAAAAGTGCACTTCTTGGAGAACACTCAAACTAAATAACCCTTTGGGCCTATTGAGTTGGGATCCTTTGGCCTCATCCTATGCCTATGGGGGGCAAAACCTCATACACAGTGCCTATGGGGCACGTTAGTTCGTCCTTGGGCGCTTGAACGCTCGTAACCCTTGTTATTCCACTTGGGGGTTCAAAGCGCCTTCGGCTGCCCAGATTTTCTGGGAAAAATCTGGGACGTGATCCGTTATATCCAGGAAAAAATTGCGGATCACTCGAATACTGTTTCAGTCTTAACTTCAAGAGAAATCGTATTACAGAATAATCTAATGCACTTCCACGGAACAGGCGACGACAGGCGGCGCGACTGCGGCGATTTCACGACATTTGGAAATCGCGGTAGAAATCGGGTATTTCACCGATTTCCGACCGAGAATCGCCTAAGACAATAAAGTTATGGTAATTCTACATTGATTCAATGGTTAAGGATCGGATTCCAGATCCCGCGGATTAGAAAACAGGGATATCCCGCTGACAGCCCGTGTCAACGGCTTCCGCACGGGTGTGACGGCTCACAGGCCTCCGGGCTATGGGCCATCGGTTCTGGGTACCGCTTCACCCCCCTCCTTAGAGCAAACCCTGGGGGGGGCTCGATAACACCCAAGCATGGCAGCGGGTACCCAGGACCATTCCCTGAAGGGGGGGGGTGTCACATCCTCATTCAGGCTGATTCGCAGGTTAGGCTGCCCAAATCCCACCGTAAGACAGGTACAGTGCTGTAGCTGTTAGTAACTGCAAGTATAGTATCAAGTATCAAGTCCCGGGTCCTGGCGGCGATTGTTCGGCATCCAAAGGACCCGTTAACCCATACCAGGCGCACCGGGTGCCGGCTGCTACGGTCACTACCACAGTGGCAGTGGCATACACGGCCAACATAGGCGTCACACGACGACCGAGGTGGTCCCACAGGTCGAAAGCGACCACAAAGATCCATCAGGCTACCCCAAGCTTCCCAAGGCCCGCCGACTGGGGGAGAGTCCCCACGGGTCCTTCCTCGGGCGCACCATGTCCATATCCACGACGCGAGTCCAGAGTGGTACAGCCGAACGAGCTCCTCCTTAAGGGATCGGGCATCAAGGCCGTCTTTTCCCCCGCCCTATTACCACGAAGGCCATACATGAGGGAGTCCCCATGCAGTGTGGGCGGAGGCGTCGACTCCTCAAACCACCAGTTTCCCAGGCAAACCTTCCCCATCCCACTGCAAGTGCGTCTGCGAGTCGGCAGGCTCACACTGGGACTGACAGTGGCGGACCGCTGGGAGTGTAGTCAGGCAACTGGGCTTCCCGCCTGGCGCCATCAGGATCTCCACATCACAGCGAATATGGCACACGGTATCACGGGCACTCAAACAGAAGAATCTGTACTCAGGTACTGGTCCAGGCTGGACCTTATGTAAAAGCATGTAAACGGCGACTCAGGGCGCCTTCGTAGTCGATTCGCATCCCCTCGGGGGGGGAAAAAGCAGTCCATCTGCCGGTGATGGACTGACAATCGCAACATACAAATGCACATATCCTGGGGGGTAGAAAAACAAGAAATAAACAGGGTAAACAGGCGTGTAAACACACTCTGGATAGAGCGCCAAACCACGCCCCGGTTAGGATAAGGCATATGCAGGAGGGTGGACAGGAAAACGCCTGAGTTCAGGCCATATATAGTCGCGACACACGTAGACTGGTCTGGATCCCGCAAGTGCCATGGGACCAGACCACACACCAAAAAATCGCAATGCCGATGACAGCGGCATTCGTTGCGCAACGTCGTATGGGCTTCAAGGCCCCAAGAGCTCAGAAATATGAAGGTCAGTTGCCCTACCTGGTTTCCCAAGGATTCAGCAGGGGGGGGAGTGACGAATGGAAGAAAAGAGGGGCCATCCTCCTCTGGATTCAGCAGGGGGGGGTGTATGGCCACTCTGATGGCAGGTCACCGAAAGATGGAAGAGAGCAAGCAAGTAAGGGACGATCCGTCGACCTCACAGGCGCTCAAAATGCATCAGGGGAGAGCTCAGGGCGCTGATCAGGCACCCCTGGCTGCAATCGCCCGGGTGAGTGCTGCCAAGTCCGAGACATGGATCTTGGTCTTGTGCTTGCAGATGTACTCCATGAAGGGAGTATTGACCCGCGGCACGAACGAGGAGACGGGTTCCCAGGTGTCGTGGGACGGCCCATAGCCTCGCCAACGAACCTTGAACTCCAGGCCTCCGGGTGCCGAGGCGTTCGGACGCTGAGCCAGGATCTTCTCGACGGTATAGTCGTCCTGCTCAGCATAATCGTCGTCCGAATCAGCCTCATGTGCGGCATAGCTCAGGGACACATGCGGGCCACTGAAGTCGGGTTCCCGCACACGGAGTTGACTCTCGTGGCGCTCCCGGAACTGTCCGTGACCCACCTTGATGCGGTAGGTGTCCTCACCAATCCTGCGGACCACCTCTCCGGGTGTGAACCAGGTTTTGGTGCGGTGGGTGCCCATGGGGCGGGGTCTGATCACCCACACCGGGTCTCCCACCCTGAACTTCTGCGCTGTCGAGCTTGGGGCCGACTTCTGACGCTCAGCCTGCTCCTTCTCGAGCTGCTGGCGGATGTCACGCGCCGTTGCCTCTTGCCGCGCGAAGAATTCCTTGGCGTCCATAGCCATGCCATCACCAGACAAGGGAAGTCCCCGACCCAGGGGGTCCCTGCCGAACAGAATCTGGTGAGGGGACAAACCACCCGGGGTGGGGGTGTCATGATGGGCCTTCAGAGCAGGCCACATCTCCTCAAACCAGTTCCGACGTGGATTGGTGATGTGAATCTTGCGAAGCTTCTCAAACAGCTGTCGTCCAGCCACTTCAGCTCGGCCGTTAGACCAGCTGAGATAGGCGACGCTTTTGGCGTGACGTATTCCCATTAGATTCGGGCCACCCTGCTCTCCTGTCGCCATCCTGTCGCCCCCCTGTCGCCTCCCTGTCGCTGTTTTGGCACTTTTAGCCCCCTGTCGCCCCCCTGTCGCTTGCCTGTCGCTCTCCTGTCGCTCCCCTGTCGCTCCCCTGTCACTCCCCTTTCGCTTCCCTGTCGCTTTCCTGCCGCCCTCCTGTCGCTATCCTGTCGCCTGTCGCTTCCTGTTGTTTCCTGTCGCCATGCTTATTTTTGCCTGGCGCCTTCCTGTCGCTCTCCTGTCGCTCTCCTGTCGTTCCCTCCTGTCGCTCTCCTATCGCTATTTCCTGTTGCCTCCCTGTCGCCCTCCTGTCGCTTGCCTGTCGTCTTCCTGCCGCCTCCCTGTCGCCTCCCTGTCGCCTCCCTGTCGCCTCCCTGTCGCCCAATTTGGTAACCTGTCGCTCTCCTGTTGCTTGCCTGTCGCTTGCCTGTCGCTTGCCTGTTGTCTTCCTGCCGCATCCCTGTCGCCTCCCTGTCGCCTCCCTGTCGCCTCCCTGTCGCCCAACGTGGTAACCTGTCGCTTTCCTGTCGCTAGGTTGTCGCTTGCCTGTCGCTTTCCTGTCGCCTTCCTGTCGCCTCCCTGTCGCCTCCCTGTCGCCTCCCTGTCGCCCAATGTGTTACCCTATCGATGGAAAGCCACACACACCTCAAACAGGCAGTTCGATAGTAAAAAAAGTGTTCCTTGTTCATGCCAAATTGTCAAATCTCGCCTTAGCAAACCTCCCCAAAGGCGTGCAAAGCAATGATGCAAATCGCAGATCGATGGTCCAATCATTTGCATTGTTTGACAATCATAAATTGCTAACACCCTTGGTGATCTACTATGCGCATTTGCATGGCCGCTCAGCTGTAGGCTCGCAACAACTTTGCAAATGAAACTGAATCTCACAATTATGTAGTACACACGCCGCCAAGAAAAAGGAGGTCAACTCATTATATTCGTATGATCCACCTCCGCTATTAGCTCGATGAAAAAGGCCAAACTTCTTGATGTTGGAGAATTCACATACTCGTCCAAGAATGCGAAGGAGTAGGGATGTGCCCAGGTCGCCGTGCACTTCCAACGGAATGGCGTACCATTGGATTGCTCAAGCACTCTGGCATTGCATGACCAACACCCAGAGCGTTGGAAACTACCGACAGGGCCACCCCAAGCCCACGGCACATCGTACCCCCCTTCCCGTGTGCTTGAACACCAGTGCCAGATAGAGAAAGCTGGAAAAAATCCCCAAACCCCCACACGATCATCCGACAGAACAAAGGATGCAATTCCCCCCACAGCAACCAAAGAAGTCCACAAAGCTGATAAAGTCCAAGGCTCTCGGTTGTCCCAAGGCAGCACAGGCACACACAGCCACGCGCGTGCCTGGCACTACGAAATGCTCGTCATCGTTAAGCTTTCAGGCAGCATAGGCGCAGTCAGCAGTGCAAGATCACAGTGATGCGCAGGAGTCTCAACCGTTGGCGATGGCGTCGAGCAGGCCCCGTGTGTCCTCTCGTGTGCGGCAAACTTGCAAATCGTTCTCAACGTTTTCCTTGTGCAAATCCTGAAAATGCACAAGTGCGAAGCACGTGTAAGCCCTCGACGCTACTACCCTCTGCGACATACATTCAGTTCTGTGCAAGCAGCGTCGACAGCATCAGCCGTTAAAGTCTCCAGATCGTCAAACTGCGTCAACAGACTGTTCATAATAGTCTGAGATAGTGGTTCATTGTTTGAAAGAGAGGAAGCGGCAAACTGAAAAAGCAGTGCACTTTGGCAAAGTGAATTACCTGGACCTGATCAACAAGTTGTGTTTGTGTGTTCTCAAACTGCTCCGTCATTTGCTTCAGCGTGTCGCTGCAGGTTGAAGATTAGTGGGGTGCTGCGTTGTGCTGTGCTGTGCCGTGCGGTGCTGAAATTGTGCTGTGCCGTGCCGTACGGTGCTGAATGGTGCTGCGCTCTGCTGTGCGGGCGTTGTACACACACACACACACACACACAAGTACCTTTTCTTTCTTGTTTCTTCTTCTTGCGGCCCTGTCTGAGATAATGGAGAGCATGTTCATAACAGAAACTATAAATAGAAAATGTGAAAAGAAGAGGACAAAAACGCAATCAGAAACAATTTTTGGATTAACTCAATGAAATGCTTGCATAAATAAAAGTTCTTGCTGTCGGGACGAGTTCTTGCTGTCGGGACCTGTCGGGATCATTGCTGGTCGGGAAAGTTTGCAGTTGACACTTATCTTTATCATTTAGTTCTCAGTTTCAGGCGAAATCTACGTGCGGAATGAATCGATAAAAGATGAAAATGCACCAAACGCTAAAGGTTCATCCATCTAACAATGAAATGACATCTTCATAAGAATCCAAACAAATGTAAAACGTTGGTTCTCATTTTCTTTACATATATCCACCTGTATAAAAATCCATGTACTATTTCGTCCCACTTGTTGTCTTCCACAGGCCTGTCGCTCTCCTGTCGCACCCCTGTCGCCTTTCTGTCGCCTTCCTGTCGCCTTCCTGTCGCCAAAAAACACCCTGCCTCTCTCCTGTCGCTCTCCTGTCGCTCTCCTGTCGCTCTCCTGTCGCTTTCTCCTGTCGCTTCCCTGTCGCTTCCCTGTCGCCGCTAGCCCTGTTGCCCTCCTGTCGTCTTCCTGTCGCTTTCCTGTCGCTTATCCTGTCGCTACGTCTTGTTTCCTGTCGCTTCCCTGTCGTCTCCCTGTCGCCACCCTGTCGCCGCCCTGTCGCCCTCCTGTCGCCCTCCTGTCGCACCTCCCCTGTCGCCTTCCTGTCGCCTGCCTGTCGCTTCCTGTCGCTTCCCTGCCGCTTTCCTGCTGCTGGCCTGTCGTCTTCCTGTCGCCACCCTGTCGTCTTCCTGTTGCCACCCTGTCGCCTTCCTGTCGCTCCCTGCCGCATTTCACTGTCGCCTGCCTCGCGTGGCCCGAATCTATTAGGGAACACATGGCCTTGAACCAGCCACCAGTAAACTGGGGCCCTCGGTCACTGCAAATGGTGCGGGGGATGTCAAAGACGGTCAGCCAATGACGAATCATCATGACTGCCACTTCCTTGGCAAGCAACCCCTTTTTGCGTGCCGGAACGGCTACTACGTAGCCACTGTGGCGATCCACACAAAGAACCACACAGTCAAAGGTCTCCTTGCCAATGTGCACTTCGGGCATGGAGAAGACGTCCATGGCCACGCTCTCCATGGGCTGGTCAGGAACCGGGGTCCATTGGGCTTCCCCATTGACGTTCCGGTTATCGGGATTGCAGGCCTGACAGACCGAGCAACCCTTCCTGACCTTCTTGATGGCGGTGTAGAGACCGATATGGTCTATCTCGAACCGGCGCTGCATGTCAAGGGCTTGCTTCTTGACCCCTGGGTGCAGCATGTGGTGGTGCCAAGCTTCACATAGCTCGAGCACTCGGGACTCTGGTACTAACAGCTTACCATTCTGGTAGAGCTTGCCATCTTCCTCAGTCAGCCCCTTTGGCCACTTCTGCCCGTCATCAGGGTCGGTCACAGCCCTATTCTTGGCCGCAAAGGCCTCAGACTTGGCGTAGTCGTCGGTCCAGTCGTCCTGGAGGCAAGACTCAGGGAAGAGGTGCTTGTCGGACTCAGCTCCATCAGGGGCGAGTACTCTGACCGCTCTGCCCATCCTCGTTCCGAGGGGGGCATCCGCAGCCATAACGACGAAGCATTTGACACCCTCCTCCTCCATCAGGCGCTCCATTTCAATGATCTTCTTGGCTTCAGCGGTGTCAGCCTCATCGCCATGGGCAGAGATATCCGTCATGCCCTTGCTGGTGGGATAGGCCCACCTGCTGAGACAGTCCGCCACGGTGTTGTCCTTTCCAGGAATATAAACAACCGTAAGGTCGAACTTGGCCAAGGTCTCATGCCATCTTGCCCGTCGGGAGGCGGGACCAGAGGGTGTGTCCACGTGCTCCTTGTGCCACGACTGCAGACTCTGATGGTCGGTGCAGACGGTGACGGAATGGAGGGCTATGTACCCAGCCCATTTCCTGAGAGCCATGACGATGGCATACGCCTCCTTTTCGCGGGGCGTCCACGTCCGTCTCTGGCCTTCCGCCAGGACTCGGCTCCAGAAGGCCACGGGCACGTGCCTCCCGTCGTCAAGCACTTGTTCCAACAAAGCGCCAACGGCGTAGTCGGAAGCGTCCGTGCGCAGGACGAACCCTCGGTCGGGATCCACGAGGTGCAGACCCACTGCGGATAGCAGCACCTGCTTCATCCCCTCAAAGGCACGGTCGGACTCAGCAGTCCAGACCAGCGCCTTCTTGGACCCCTTCTTGGTCTCCTCACGGTTGCCCTTGAGCATGGTCGTCATGGGGGCTGCATACTCGGCATACATCTTGATATACCCCGAGTAGTAGTTGCAGAACCCCAAGTACGCCCGTAGCTCAGAGACCGTTTTGGGCTTTTCCCAGTGCTCGATCGCAGCCACCTTGCCAGGTATGGGCTTTCGCTGCCCGTTCCCGACTACGTGGCCAGCGAAGACCACCTCGCTTACCGCAATGGTGGCCTTGTCACTGCTGCCCGTGAGTTTGTGCCGAACCAGAAGGTCCAGCACTCGAGTGACGTCCCTTTCATGTGCCTCCAGGAGCTCCTCGTAGCTCATACTGGGGTCCCCGGACGCGATGATCACGTCGTCCACGAAGGGGTCCGCACAGTCACGCACCGGCTCAAGCAGGTTCTCCAGCATCCGCTGAAAAGCCGCATTGCCGTTGGTAACACCCATGGGCATCACCTTCCACTGGAGAGCTCCAAGTGGGGTGCTCATGGCTGTGCAGGCACGGGACTCCTCGGCGAGAGGCATCTGATGATAACCATGTTTCAGGTCAATCACTGTGAAGATCCTCCGCCGGTCTTGTTTTTGCAGCATGTCCTCAATGAGAGGTAGCGTATAGCTGTCATGCTGCGTTTGGGCGTTTAGGCCGCGGTAGTCGACCACGAGCCGCCATTCACCGGCCACCTTCTTGGGGACGACGAAGCACGGAGAGGCCCATTCGGAGTGGCACGGCTCGAGCCAGCCTCTCTCGATGAAGTCAGGGAGGATCTTCTCCATGGCCTCCTTCCTCTCGCCCCTCAGGGCAAACTCCCGGTGCCGGTACACACGGGGGTCCTGCTTCAGTCGTATCTTGGCCTCACCATACGGTCCACGCACCGGTGGGGGAAACACAGGCTTTCCGCTGAAGAAGGTATCACCATACTTCTGCTTCAGCCTGGCCCTCAATGCCTGGATCTTGGGGCAATCATCGGAATCCGCCTTGGCCTTTCCGGGCACCTGGACGACTGAACTTACTTGAGGGGTAGCGACCCCGCTCGGTTTCGGCTCAGCTGGTCTTCCCAGGTGGCCGGAAGGGCCATCTCTGGTCTTGCCTCAGAATAGATCGCCGTAGGTGGGTGGGTTACCCCCGATTGGCTCGTCCTGGCTGGACAAGTGGTCCAGCACCCTCTGCACGAAGGTGTTCCCATCATAGGAACCAGAGACGATCGAGTGCACTTCGCACCAGGCTTTGTCCTGGCCCTTGCCCTCACGCTGGCTTCCCCAGTCGTGAAAGGGCTGATCCATATACCCCTGAACCAGATCCAACTCCTCTCCAGTGAGGGGGTCTTCCGATTCTCCGATGTCAACAGGGGGAACCGCAAAGCATTGCCTCCAAGGCTCCGCTATGATGCGGTTGACACAGACGAAGTCCGTGGTGTCGGCCTGATCAAGGCCCCCATCCACATAGTGGACTCCGTTGGCCATCTCTGGGGTGGCATAGGCTGTCCCTTAGCGTCCTGATAGACACTCTCTCCAGCCGGTAGGACGACCTTGTTTAAGGTCATGTTGGTCAATGAGACTACCCAATGTCGGGTACTTTCCTCCTCGGTGCATCCCATAGGAACAACCAGCACTGCCTTGGAGCGGTCCTTGCGAATCTTCGGTATCGCTCTTGGAATGTCCCAACGGGGGCAATGGATCCACATCAATCCCTGATGCGGACCACAGTGCTTCTTCCACGCGGAGTCCTGTGCGCTCCAGTACTTCTCACAAACCATCAGATGGGCGGAGGTTCCTGAAGAGAACGCATCCAGGGCCAGATCCGAAGCTCCCAGGTCCGCGACCACTCGGCTCGCCACTTCCGGCATTACGCCGTACTCCTGGTTTGCTGGCCCAGTGGGCTCAGTGTCCAGCGCGGCCACTTCGAGCTGATTGCGTTCCGGGTGGATCCATTGGCATTCCACATGGTGCTCAGGTGACGAAAGCCACGAGAGCTGGTCGTCCTGGTACAGGGTCATGGAGGCCTGGGCCGGGAGGACGCCGGAGTCCGTCTCCATCATGAAGTCGTACCCAACGATCATGTCCCAGTCCATCTCGGCCTCGTAGAAGCGACCATGCAGGAGGATTTCCTTGCCGAGGTCTGGGCGGCTCAGCTCACGGTGGTTCACGAACTGCAGCCCAATGGCCGCTTCCTTCGTGCCTCCCACCATGTACTGGCCGTTCGCCACCTTCAGCCTGACAGGTTTCCGACTGTCGGTCAAACACTCTGGTGGAAGTAGGCCAGCCTTGACCAAGCTGACCTGTGCTCCCGTGTCGACCAACACGTCGAAGACCTTTTCCACTTCCCCGCATAAGGCACGGACCTTAAGGTGCAACTGCCGCTCACGCCCCACGCGGCGCACGGCGTGCAAGCTCAGGATCTCCGGCCGTTCCAGAAGCTCAACAAGCGACTGGTGCAGGTCTTGGACAATGGGCTCAGGCTGCCCATGTGCAGCATCCAGCTGCGGTCCGGGTGATCCTCCGATACTCTCGGATAGATCTAGTAGTACATCAAACACGTTCTTGGTCGCGAAGGATGGACGGGTGCAAGGGTTCGTGTCTTCACTTGGCCTCACCCCGCCACCGCGACTGGGTGCCGGACCGGGCCTTCCGCCCGCGGCAGTCCCTTTGTGCTTACCGACTCCCGATTGGGATGGTGTGGCGCTTCCCACGACACCATCCTGCGACCGCCCTAGCTGGGGCCCTTGGCTGCAGGGCCTCCGCTAGGGGGCGTCGGTTGTGGAAGTAGGGGTGTTCTCCTCCGCGTCAACCTCGTTGACACCCTTCTTCCGCCTATTCCTAGGCTTCTTGTCCTTGTCCTTGTTCTGGTCGTTCTGGTTGTTCTCCTCGTTCTTGTTGTCCGACCTGGGGACCCAGTTCCTCTTGATCTCCTGGATCTCCTTGGCCAATTCGGTCCCCACCGACATCAGCTTGGAGAGCTCGTCCTTGTCCACCTCCACTTTGGCCTCCCGGATACCCGCAGGTGCACGCTTCTTCGACCCGTGCGCCTTCTTGTAGGCCACCGTGTCGGCCTGGTGGATGGGGCATGTTCGGTGGTCATGGTTGAAGCCTTGCTTCCTCCCATAACACACGAAACAGCCCTGAGGGTGAGCTCGTATGAACTCCCCAAAGGACAGGGGAGGGCTGCCAATGCGACGAGGGTCCTTCTTCTCCTTTTTCTTCCGGCCCGGCTGCAGGGGCTTCCAGCTTCCCCGGTTGTTCCCCGCGCCGTTGTGGGCCACGAAGGCACAAACGGCCATCTCGGCGGGCTCATCGTCGTCGTCATCGTGGACGAGAGCTTCATCGCCATCGGCTCCCGCTGGGTCCATGGCAGCTTCCCCGCCAGGCCCCTCGCCAACGTAGTTGACGTCGCGGTCGCCGGGCCTCAACCCGCGTGTGCTCGAGGTTCCGGTACTCCTTGAGTACTTCCTCTCCAACCCTCTCCAGGATCTCGTCGCAGCTCATCCGCGCCGGGATGGCCTGCAGACGGATGGTCTGGCCGCTCACGTCACACTCGTCAAGGCGCCACATCGCGGTCTTCTCGCGATCGCCCGAAACGGTGATGAGGAGAGCGTTCCGCAGGGAGTGCCGTTTGACATGCCGGGCCACGTTCTTCCTCGTTCAAGCCACCACGTTCGTATGATACTCTTTGGGGAGCATCATCTTGACCGTGTGGTTGGACTTGGCCCGCTTGGCTTCCTCCTTGGTGACCCTCTTGATCCATGCTTCCGGCAGCATGGGGAGCAGGCAAGCCTGCTCGTCACCCTCGTTCCAATCCCCCACGTTGCGGCGGAAGAGGGTGTATTGCCCTCGGAAGTCCCGCCAGTCTCGTAGGCGGATCTCCCGTCCATCATGCTGAAGCTTGATGGACTTCCACCGCTTGGCAGCCACCTGCGGAGCGTCCACCCGCTCCTGCTCGTTGAGCCACTTCTTGGCTTCCTTGAGGGTCTTGATTTTCCCCTCCTTGGTCGCCACGAAGTATAGCTCTTGGAGCACTTCAGGCAGGCGGTACCTGAACCGTCTGAAGACATATTTCTCCGCATCTGCGGGATCCATGTCCTCAGTGACGGTCACCCCCCAATCGTCCAGCTTCTCCAAGAAGCGGTCGAGGTTGAGGGGGTTGCCATCGTACATGGGGGGCTTGATGTCCTTCAAGTCTTCCCACACGGCGGCATCCGCGGCCTTAGAGACCATGAACGCCGGCCACGAGGTCGACCGAGGTTCCCATCGCCCTCGCCCACGGACTCCCACGGCCGCCACGTCCATCTCCTCCATGGACTCCCTGTAGCTACGCCGCGGTTCCTCCATGTACGCTGAACCCAGATAGTCACGCCGTACTCCTTCCATGTACGCCTCCTCATCACGGCGCCGGCGGCTGCGTTCAGCGGCCTCCCGTCGTACACCACGCGGCGGGGAAATGTCGAACTCCTCCAGGTCCAGATCCAGGTCCTCACCTTCGCCGACATCCCACTCCACGTCTCCTCTGGGGACCTCATCCCTGAGTCCACCATAACGTCCACCAGCCATTGGGATTGGCTCCGGGGCTGGTGCGGGGCGTCGGGGGCGTACCGGTGTCTGCGGTGGAGCACGGCGGTTCTGGTACTCCGCGCTGAGCCACTCATCACGCCAATCCTCACTGCCACTGCCGGGCAGCACGCGCTCGTTGCGGCGGCCCGCGCTGTGGTGACAGGGGGCGGTGAGAGAGGGGGCACTGGCGCTGGGGCGACTCCTGGGGGCTCTGCCGGGGGCGTGGGGTCTGCCTGGACCTGGTCCGGGTCCCCAGCCGTCGTCCGACGAGCCAGACTCCAGGGGTGGGTGGTCGCTGCCGACGCTCCCACGGGCTTCCAGCGCGTCCAGCCTCTGCTGCAGGCCGCTGATGACCTTGTTCAGCGACCTGGTGTCGCCCCTGGCGATGTCCAGCAGCCTCTGGGTGGCGGTGGCGACGCTAGCGCTCTTGAACATCTCGATCTTGGCGATGTTCAGCTCTCTCTGCGCGCGCGCGGCGACCCTGGCGATGCGAGTCATCTCGCCCTTGCCCGTGTCTACCTCGCGCTCGAGGTACTGGACCCTCCTGCGGAGGTAGACGATCCACCGCCGGGTGGCATCCGGGTCGCCGTCCCCTGGTGGGTCGTCGAGGTCCCCAGGGGGTCCTCCAGGAGGGCCTCCGCCGGGTCCGCCCGGTCCAGGGGGTCCTCCCCCGCCCGGTGGTCCGCCTCCAGGGGGTCCACTTGGTGGGCGTCCTCCAGGGGGTCCTGATGGTCCTTCGCCAGGGGGTCCCGGTGGGTCTCCGCCGGGTCGCCTCGGTGGGTCCGAGGATGGGCGTTTCTTCGTGATGTCGAAGTCCATGTCGTCATCCTCGTCCATGTCGCCCCACCTGGGCGTCTCGGTCTCGGAAGACTCCGAGCTCCGGTAGGGAGGAGGGGGATCCTCATCCTCACCTTCTGGCTCCATGGGGACGTCTCCGCCTCCTCCGCCAGCCACTCCTCGGCGATGTCGGCGGCCTCGTTGATCCCCGTTGCTGGCGGTGAAGAAGGGGTCGCTGTCGTGGGGGTGTCCGCCCGCTGGCCTCCGTGGTCTCTCGGGGGTCTTCCCCTTACCCTTCCTCCGTCGATGGGCAGTGGGGCCACTGCTCCCACTGCTGCCCGTGTCGACCTCGTCCAGCGTCATCTTGGAGGAGGTGTCCCCTTCGAAAACCTTTCGAAGGGTCTCCACTCGTGATCCTCCCGGGGGAACTCGCGGCGGAGTTTGGCCTCTGCCTCCTCCATCGCGGCGGCGGTGGCTGCGGCAGCTCACCTTTCGGCCTCCTCCCGGGCACGAGCCGCCTCGGCTTCCCGGGTCTGCTGCAGCCGAGCCTTCTCCGCTTCCAACGCCGCCAACTCCGCCTCTGTCTTGGCCCTCTCTTCAGCGACCTTCTGTCGCGCGGCCTCGATGGCGTCCTTCTTGGCGGCGTCCGCCTGGACCTTAGCCGTTGCCTCGGCGTGGGCCCTTTCCTCCGCCTCCTTCTTTGCCCTCTCTTGGGCAAGCGCCTCTTCCAGCGCCTTCACCTCGGCCTCCTTGCAGGCAATGGCCTCCTGCGTCAGGCGGGCTTCCTCGTCGGCTGCCGCCACCTCACCGTTGACCTGGGCAGTCGCTGCCCCATGGGCGGCTACGGCCGTGAGTCCGGCCGCAATGGCCGCCACGGTCGAGGCGTGGATGGCCATGCCATGCGCCCCTTCAGCAGCCTCCTGTTGGGCGATGCCAACGGCGCCCTCCATGGCAGCGCTGTGCTGCTTGGCCCGTTGCCGGGCAACCCGAAAGTTGCAGGGCACCCCACAGGCGCGCTCATAGGCGCGCGCCACGTCCCTTTGGTCGGGAGCGACGCTGCTGCTAGAGCTGGCCTGGTCGGCCGGCATCCTCCCGCGGTGGGCCGACTCCACGTCGCTGCTGGGGCCTGACTTCCTCAGGGGCAGCGGACGGGGCTTGGCCTTGGCCTGCTTGGCGACTTCCAGGAAGTCACCAATGGTGGTGTGGCCGGGGTGGTGACCGCCATTGGCCCGTTGGGGACTTGGGGCTGGGGTTCCGCCCCTGGCGCCTTGGGCGGCTTCGGTGGCCAGGGACTCCTGGTACTCCCGCCACTTCCGGTTCCGCTTCCTGTCCCCGGCGGACCGCTTCTCCTTCCCCGGAGACGCGCTGCTGCTGCTGCCCTGCAGCCTGCGCTCGCTCCCCGGTTCCGGGAAGTTCTTCTCGATCATGTCCCACATGGAGACGTTGATCGAGGCGCCCGACGTGTACTCGTTGGGCTTCTCGTCCTCCTCAATCCCGTCGGGGCGCAGCCCTTCGCGGGGCCTGTCCGGCCGGGTCCAGACCCTCCAGCGCCTCTGCTGGAAGCGGAAGGCAAACTCTTCCACCCGTAGCCAGTCTTCGACTGCCTGCAGGCGGTCGGGGCTCATGTCCGTGCGGAGCTCGAAGCTCCCGGGCAGGCCGCCTTCGCACTGGGGGTGGCTGTGGCAATAGTGCTGGTCCCACACCAACCCACGCAGTAGTGAAGCGTTTTCGTGACCCTCCTGCAAAGCACCGCAATTTCTGCAAGAATCGAACATTTCGTGAGTTGGTTTAAGTTGCTTAAACTGTTCTAAGGCGTTAGCCACAGGCCTTCGAATCTACATAGATGCCTGTGAAAACACGGAAAAACAGTGAAATCTGACGTATAATTACAAAATGGGGCACAACAGCATAAATTTATTATAAAAACTGCTATTTTAACATAAAAATCGGCAATTCTAGCTATTGCTCTGTCGCTTTCGTAATCCCATTTTACGTCATAAATTGCGCTGTTCAGCGCACGTGCGAGCCGCAGCGGGTATCGGTAGGGAGACCCTGCCGCTACCGCTTCACCCCCCTTCTTAAAGGTTTGTTTATCCTCCAAGAGGAAAAACAAACCCCAGAGGTAGCCTTTTCCTAGGTTTCCGGTGGGGAGCACCAATATTACCCTCAGGCAAAAACCTGCTTTGCCACTCTAGGAAAATAAAAAGAAAAAGGCCTTGGGTGGCCTGCCCCGTTTGTTTCGAAAACCTGAAAAAGTTTTCAGTTTCCCGAAAACCTCCATGCTTTCAAAAACCAAACAACAGGACAGGCATGCACACAGCAATACAACTCAGCATCAAATTAACGTTGCTGTGTCAGTTCGTGCCTTACCCAGGCACCGTGCACTGTACTGTACAAGTGCGGGTGCGTGTGCCAGGGGCTGGTCTGCCCCATATATACATGGGTTTTAAGACCCACATATATACCTGGTTGGTGGAGCCTGACAAGACTGGGCTCTCACCACGGCAAGTCTGACAAGACTGGACTTGCCCACAGGCGTTCCAACAAACGGAATTTTAAATTATCACCGTCTCCAACGACGGCTGCCACTGCCGGGCGTCTGCGTCCCACTGTCTTGGTTGGTCGCTTCGCTGGTCGTGGCGGTCTTTTTCGGCGTTTGGAAGGCGACTTGCACCTTCTTCTTCGCTTCGCCCGTAGCGGATTTCGTCTTGGACGTCTTCTCCAGGCGACGGACTCGCTCTTGCAGACTCTCCTGCTCCGACTTCAGGGTCTGGATCTCCGCTGCTGCACTCCTTGCCCACGCTGCCATCTCCACGGCCCAGGCCTTCAACTCCACCGTCTCGGTTGGTAGGATGGCGATCTCCGAACTTAACCGGCTGGGACTGGGGTTGCGTGGATTTCCGGCGAACGCTCCTCCACGTTGGGGTACTGGTCGGTACTCCGGCGCTTTCTGGGGCGCTGTTTGGCGCTCCCTTGACGCTTGATCACGATCTGCGTGACCACGGCTTGAACCTTGTCTTCGGTGGTGCGCTGATTGGCGCTCCGGCGTTCTCCAGGACGCTGGTTGGCGATCCCACGCTGCTTGGCGATGGTCCGGCTTGCGGAAGAGCTCTCTTTCGACGGCTGGTTGGCCGTCACGGTAATCCGGATTGCGGCTGGTACTGCCGCTCTTGGGACGGTTGACGCTGTCGCCGTGCTGGTTCCCACGGCCATACGATTGACGGCTGGAAGGGCCATACCTCGGTTGCTCGAACGCAGGACTGCGGCTCGAACTTGGCCTTGGACTGGGACTCCAGTCTGACGCGTCGCTCATGCTGTCCAGGTTGTAGCCGCCATATTGCGGTCCCCATGTCCTGACGCCGCTGCTGTCGCTGCTGCTCATCCGGGACGCTGCGGAGGCACTTGCTGCCTCTCCTCTGGCGGCGTGCTGCGGCTGACGGCCACGTTGCGGTGCTGCTTGGCGCTGCGCCCAGCGCCTTCTGGTTCCAGCGCGTGTTAGCGCCGCTCCTCGGCGCTGCGATGCGCTGCGGCCGGCGGCTGTCCCTGTTCAGGGTTGTTAGAACAGTTTTGTAGTGTTTTCGTGACTCTCCTGCAAAGCACCGCAATTTCTGCAAGAATCGAACATTTCGTGAGTCGGTTTAAGTTGCTTAAACTGTTCTAAGGCGTTAGCCACAGGCCTTCGAATCTACATAGATGCCTGTGAAAACACGGAAAAACAGTGAAATCTCACGTATAATTACAAAATGGGGCACAACAGCATAAATTTATTACAAAAACTGCTATTTTAACATAAAAATCGGCAATTCTAGCTATTGCTCTGTCGCTTTCGTAATCCCATTTTACGTCATAAATTGCGCTGTTCAGCGCACGTGCGAGCCACAGCGGGTAGCGGTAGGGAGACCCTGCCGCTACCGCTTCAGTAGGCGTACCGCATGGGGGTCGGCCCGCGGCCACGTCTTGCCCGCTTCTTGCCAGTTTACCATGGCAGCGGGGGGCGTAGTTGGTCTTGAGGTCCTTGGTGGTCACTCGTTCCGCTCAACGAACTGGTTAGGTTTGTTGAGGCGGGTGATGCAGCACTGGACTGGGAGTGCGGCCGGTGCTGGTCGGCTGGTGGTTGTGGAAGTGGTTGCTGTAGCTGGGTGTGCGGCCTTGCTGGTCGGCCGAGGGAACTTGTTGATGACGGAGTTCTGGTCCCCGCACTTCCTTCACTGACTCGGCGCTGTCGCTGGGCGGCGCTGCGAGCCGCTGCGCTGCGCTGCGAGCTGCGAGCTGCGAGCTGCTGCGCCGCGCTGCTCGGGGTTGGTGGCCCCGAGTGGCACGCGAGGGATCGGTAACCCCGCAGCGGTGAAACGCTTTTGACGCGTTCCCGTGGGGGGCCTGGCCACGGGACGCTGTGGTGACACGCACAAGCAAGCAGGCAGGCAAAGCACTGCGCTCACAGGGGCATCAATTAGGCTCGTGTCATGAGACAAAGCGTTTCAGGATCCTTCCCACTCTGAAACAAGGGAACGAAAGTATGTACAGCAACACATCAGGATATGTACACATGGGGTTAAAACTGGATTGGGGTAAGGGCATCACAGGACAATACACACTCAGTCCCAACTGGTATCTCAATCCCAGGTCCGACCCTCTCAGTGGCTATTGGGGGCGGGGGCTCAAACACAACCCATGCCCTGCTCAGTCCGCACCCTGAAACCCTACCAATAGGGGGGGTGTCACGCCCACCCACAGGCGAGTCCCTGATAACCAAGGGACTCCAAGGCCAACCGACAGTCGCTCCCCATGCTCCCTCAACAGCAGGTTCCAACTCCTCTCTGAGCCAGAGATATGGCCCCGCCATTATCTCCTAGGAGTTGGTAGCTGAAAAATGGGCTGTTTCAGCCCAAACTGATATTGGCTCAAAACTCTCCCAAATTGACCCCTCGTCTGGACCCGCCAGAGGTAGGGACGAGGCAACTGACCATATGCCCTTCGAGTATGAACTTTCTGGAGCCCTCACCCAACCTGGTTCTCTCTGAGGTACCGGCATCAGGGCACCACGGGTTCGTCAAGTGGGGTCATGAAGCCAAAAACACCAAAATTGGCATCATTCTCACGCGTGGCTCGCCCGGCCAGGGCAAGGCCAATGACCCACAGGATAGGAGGCAGGACCTAGGACTTATATCTGAGTGTACAACCTGAAATTGGGTCCGGGCTCCTCATGGGCATAGAGATATTGGGCCGCCAATTGACCACACGGGGGGGTGAAATTGCGGTCCCAAAAGGGGGTCATTTTGGCTGCTCGAAATGAGCCAAAATTCGGGGGTGCTCCCAATAGTATATCTCCACGCCGGCGTGGAGATTGGATCCGCCATTCCATACGCGATCCACCGGGCTCCAACAGAGACTCCCATGCCCTTGGCTCTCAAAGATCTCCATGCCACTTGGCGTCGTGACAATCCCAATTGGGTCCAGAAATGCCAAAATAGCAAAATTGCCCACACTCACTTTGGGCTAGCACCTTAACGAAGGTTGCTCCGCTTCGCCCACGTGGTGTGTGAACCATGGGGACCAATATGCATAACACCCATGTCATATGTGGTCCATTGGTCCATGCGTGTGGCGTGCACGGGTGGGCTGAACATAGTGCACGGCGGGCAGAAAATGTGGAAAATTGCTCAAAATGGCCGAAAATGCGCACACTCATGGTTGGGGCAAATGAGGCACATGCCCGACTTGGACCGGAGTGTGCCATAGGAGTGGTATCAAGTCATATGCGTCCAACATATCTTTTGGGCGTCGCCCAACTCCTCCGGTTTTGGGAATGGCAGGGTCACCAAGTGAGCCCATGATTTGGGATAGTCCCAAATCGCCAACATGGCGGCCACGGTATGCCAAGCCCAAGGGGAGTTATTCGCCGGGTCCAAGATAGGTTGGGCACCGAAGTATGTACCCTCATAACATACTTGGGCCATGATGTCAATTGAGCGCAACGTTGAGATACACGGTCGCCACTTGACATCATGACGGGCAGAAAACAGCAATATTGGCGAAAAATCACCCAAAAGTGCCTTGAAAGGCGCACAAATATATTATAATATCTTCGGCTTGGATTGAGTAATCGACCAATCCTTCTAAACACAATGACTTGACACCAATGACCTTCCATGCCACATATGTGCTCCACTGGGGGCGCTTTGGAAGGTCGCGCGCGCTGCCTCCCAAGTGGGCACATGCAAAAATGGAATATTGCAAAAAAACACACCTTGCTCGCAACGCATCGCTTCGGGAGCGCTCCACAAGCGTCCCTTCACGAAGGTTAGGCTTGCGAGTGTTGGTTGGGAGTACAATGAAGGGCCTCGTGCGATATGGGGTCCATTGGCGGGTTAGTCTTGGAATGGTGCACCCGCCAAATGGGCACACGATATGACACGAAATATGGCATGTAACCCTACCCATGCCTTCTACACCCAACCTAGTGGCCTAGAATCAAAGTATGCCTATATTCTAATGTAACGTTGGTCCCTTAACACGCATGCAAGTGCTTTGGTCGAAAATCGACCTCCTTTCGGAAAGCCGAATTTTAGCATGCACGCAAAATATATTGCCAATATATATATGGAAATCATATATGCACTATCCGGGGAAGACAAGTGATATGCCCCGGATGTAGAGGCAGGCAAGGGTGGGACAAACGCCAACTCAACATACTTCTACACGTACTTGGACGCCAAGTACGCGAAAAAGTGCACTTCTTGGAGAACACTCAAACTAAATAACCCTTTGGGCCTATTGAGTTGGGATCCTTTGGCCTCATCCTATGCCTATGGGGGGCAAAAACTCATACACAGTGCCTATGGGGCACGTTAGTTCGTCCTTGGGCGCTTGAACGCTCGTAACCCTTGTTATTCCACTTGGGGGTTCAAAGCGCCTTCGGCTGCCCAGATTTTCTGGGAAAAATCTGAAACGTGATCCGTTATATCAAGGAAAAAATTGCAGATCACTCGAATACTGTTTCAGTCTTAACTTCAAGAGAAATCGTATTACAGAATAATCTAATGCACTTCCACGGAACAGGCGACGACAGGCGGCGCGACTGCGGCGATTTCACGACAATTGGAAATCGCGGTAGAAATCGGGTATTTCACCGATTTCCGACCGAGAATCGCCTAAGACAATAAAGTTATGGTAATGAAGCGTTTGGGGGGAGGGCAACCTCCAAGCTTCCCTTGGCATGCACGACCCCAAACCCATGAAATCCAAGACTTCCTCTCTAATTTGGGAGTCTCCAAAGAATTCTGTGATCCTTGCCTCGGCCATGACACAATCTGGCGTCCTGGGCAAGAGATGAAGGTATATGTAGACAATATAAACATGTAGACAAGTAATATGTATATGTAACAATTCTATACTATAAAATAGCTTAGAAAAGAAGACGAAATGAAGGCGGCGGCGTCGCCGCCATCAGAAAATCTGACGGCTACGAGGCGTCGCCATCAGGATCTCCACTGAGATCCTGCCCAAACTGGGCCAAACAGTGGTTTTCGGGCGAAAAGCAATGAAATATAGTGATTTTTGAGCCAAAAACACTCATTTCGCGTGTCTCCCCCCAACGCGTCGCGTAGCCGACACGACGCGTTTCTGTACCAATTCAAACTATATTTGAGAAGGCCCACTGTTGGGCCACGCCATGGGCGTCTGGCTGATTCCTGGGATCGCCTCAGGAAATTTTGAAAAATGCGTGAACGTGACTCTTTTCGCAAAAATTGACCTTCGCGGAACGCCGCGAAAAAGGTCACGCTATATTCTTTTATTTCTAAAGACGATAGATCTATAATAAAATAGATTAAAATCTTCAGAAATCGAAGAATAAAACTTCGATCTGGAGCTGCGTCGCGCAGGCGACGACTGTCGTCGCCAGCCCAAAAAGGACGTAAAATGACGATTTCTGGGGTATTTTACAGAAATCCCACAGAAATCGAGATGCCGTAATCAGCACAGGAAAATTCCTGAGCCAGCCTGGCGAAGAGCGCCACAGGCTGGGCAGCGGGTATGGGTGAAGCACCCCATACCGCTTCACCCCCCCCCTTAGAAGCCTTGCCTATATCCAAAGGAAGGCAAGGCCAAGGAGGCGCTCTGACCCCTGCACTGCCCTGGTTTCAACCTGATTCAGCAGGACAGTGGGGGGGGGGGGGCTTTGTAAGGAATCTACATGTCACTCCCATGTAGGTCCCTCCTTTTTTTTTTCTTGATATATTCATAGGGCAATTGCCCCCCAGGCGATCACACTGGTCCCTGGCACTCCTCTCAGCCTGTAGTTACATGAACAGAGGCGCTGCAGGTCCTTCCGACCTGACTGATGGCGCTGAGGTGCACATATTGGCCCTTTTTCTCCATGGGCATGGAAACATGATAATTCAATAAATTCAAAAAAAATTATTTAGGGTCAAACCCAAGGCAACGAATTCCTCGCGCCTGAATTTAGGGCCATTTCCTGCTGAAGGCGACCGGCGCCTGTTTAGGGTCGATTCCCAACCCAAGGCGACGAATTAACGCGCCTAATTTGGGGGATTTAGGGTCATTTCGTACCCAAGGCGCCCCACGCCTATTTAGGGTGGGACCTCCGGAGGGTCAACCAACCCAAGGCGCCGAATTAACGCGCCTGCTTGTGCGGTTCGGTACCTGGCGTCGTCGTCGCTGTGGTCGTCGCCCAGAGGATACTCACGCTGTTGATCAACTCGATAGACTTGGGGGCTCCATAGGGTCCATGGGGAAGCCAAGGTCATACCCATCATAGGAGTCAAGGAATTCCTCCTTCATCATGTTGATGCCCTGGACCTTAGCTCCTGCAGATGTTTCACAGCGATCAGCGACCAGCGATCAGCGGTACTCCTGCAGTCTGGGCGTCGTCGCCGTCCGCAGGCCGTCACACCGCCTTGGTGGCCTTGGCGTCGGCAGAATTCTTTTTCAAGCGTTTGGGGGGAGGGCAACCTCCAAGCTTCCCTTGGCATGCACGACCCCAAACCCATGAAATCCAAGACTTCCTCTCTAATTTGGGAGTCTCCAAAGAATTCTGTGATCCTTGCCTCGGAGTAAGAAAAAGTGCTTTTCCATTGCTTTGAGGCATACTCTAGTTGTATTAGAGATGCACTGAGCATCCATGCATTTTAATCTTAGTATTGGTCCAACCAAAACTGGTGATAACACATTTTGACCTATGGAACCAAACACCCAATCAGGATATGGAGTGGACCCCTTAATCCCCTTTCAATCAGAAGTAAAACATCTTTTCCTGAGTTGACTGAGCACTGACATACCTAAGGTAGAGCCTATGAATTTATCTATGTTTTTCCATGAATACTTATCTGCCCTAGTGGTATGCACCATAGGGGGTTAGGCACCTCTTTTTGAGAGGTCCTGGGTTCAATTCCTGGTCAGCCTAACTAAGTAGGAAGATCCCATGTGACATGGCAGTGACCTCATCGCCACATACCATGCCACCTCAGCACATATGGGACCCAAAACAAAGAGTGCACATCTCCTAAGATGGCACTATGGAGAGAGAGTGATCCTGAGGCAGTTTTCTAACTCTTTTCTCAAAGCATTTCAGCTATCTCTGTGAATATGCATTCATTTGTATCCTGAGTTGCAGTTTCTGTGAATATCTAATCATCTTTCACTGTTTACACTGCAGCCCTTCATGCTTTGATCCTGAATTACCTTCTCCTTGCATACTATTGGCTTGGGCTATCCTGGATTGAGTTGGCTTTACTGTATTTCAACAAACAAAAGCTTTTCATCATCCAATACCAGCAGCAGGACACCCTACAGCAACAACAAGCAGCAGGAGAAGCAAAAACACAGTGCTGAAAACACTATAAACTTTTCTGGTAGCAAGAGGCAGCCTGTCTCTGTGCACCGGCAGCGACCCCGCGCCGTACAACCAGTGCTCCGAGCAGGCAAATATAAGCAGAAGGGCGGATTAAGATGGATCCAGGAAGAGTGGACGCCGATGTGAACACAGCGCCAGCGCCTGAGGCACCGGCAAGGCCGGCGCCAGACGCTGTACCTTCGGTGGAGCCCTTACATGGGCCAGTGGACACGGCGGAGGACTCCCTGGATGGCCTCCAGACGGCCTTCGGGGCCCTGTCGGTGAAGGAAATGGTCTCTCAGCCTCAGCCTGTGAAGAGGAAGAGAGGGAACGAGAGCGAGAAGGATGCTGGAGAAGAAGCAGACGAAGGAGAGGAGCAAGGGCAAGACCCGACGGATGTCCCTACCTTCGAAGGCGCACCAAGCGCTTCTGGCCTCCATGCATCACCCTCTCCCATAACCACCACACTCCCAGCCGCCGCTACATCCACTTCCACAACCAACCCGCCTATGGCAGAGGGCACAGGCTTTACTGGCATGCCTCACTACCCCGCCTATGGCATGGGCCCACCTACCACTGCGCTCCTTGAGGCAACTACTGCCAGTGAGCCGGTGGCTTCCAGCTCTGCGCCGCGATGGTATGCGGCTGACCATCCCCATCCACTCCACGCCACTGGAACCTACATGGAAGTTCCTGGGTATGCTCCTGGGTATGCACCTGGGTATGCACCCTTGAGTGGGTTGAGGAAAGGACCAGAGTCTCTGGGAGGCAGGAGTAGAGGATCAGGAAGATCCTCCAACAGGTCCCTGACGCGGTCGGAGATCAACGAGGTGCTCCGAGGAGCCACTTCGCAAATCGTGAGCGACCTCACGCAAGAGATCAGGGAGAAACTGCAGCCCCTGATGATCCCGTCCCATGCGTCACCTACGACGGTGGGAATGTCACCCCACCGAGTACAGGCTAATCACCTGGCGGCAGGGTTGACAAATACCCTGGGGAGCCTGAGGAGCCGACCGATGCCGACTCCTGCAGCAGTACCGAGAAGTCCATTCGTCCCGAGGACAGCCCAGCCGCCCTACAGCCACGTGACGAACTCGACGAGGGCCGAGCTGGACCAGCCGGGCCTGACAGCCCTAAGGGCTATGGTGGACGTGGAGCCTTATGGCTCCAGTGATCTAGGCGGAGACCCCTCCGATGATGGGCCGCCGTCGATGACTTCTTCTTCGCCATCGGATGACGAATACCCTGAGGACCCCGAGGACCCCAAGGGTAAGAAGAAGAAGAAGAAAAAGAAGAAGACCCGACGCCCTGAAGGACGCCGAGCTCAGGAGGCGAAGGCTATTGCCACCTCCAAGATAGTAGTGAACCTGCCTGAGTTCACAGGCAAGGACCTCAGCGAGTTCGCTGAGAACTTTGGCCGGTTCCTACGACTGACCGGCCAAACCCACGCGAGTGGGCGAGTGAAGTGCGACCTGCTCCTGCAGTGCTGCAAGACGAAGTACCTGGAGAAGCAGGTCAGGCAGATCGTCACTAACTCCGCCACCTTTGCCGACGTGTTGGTTGCCCTGGAGAGGCAGTACCCAACCTACGAGACAGACCTCTCCATCAGGGCCGAGATCTAGAACCTGCCCGTCCTGCCGCCCAACCCCAAACCCGGCAGGGTCTCCGAGCTGTTGGCGGACCTGGACCACTGGGCTGGACGACTGACGCCCGGTTCCTACAGCAGCGACGACCTGCTGTTCTGGTTGTGCGCCAAGCTCCCCCGAGAGCTATGGGACGAGTGCCGTCTGACGGCTGAGCGCAAGGCTAGATCCCTCCGCTATGAGGATCTATGCGTGCTGCTCCTGGAGATGGCGCTGGAGAAGGAGAGCGACCAGCACCTGAACAACTACCGTCCTGGTGCTGGAGGTTCTGGAGGCAAAGGGTACCAAGGGTCCCGACCTGGGCAGGGGACTACCCCCAAACACGCCCACGCCCGCCTAATGGAGAACGTGAAGGAGCTATTCTGGTGTGAAGCCAGAGATGAGCAGGGCCACCTGCAGCACGCCTCTGACTGCGAGCAGCGAGACTGCTTTGTAGTCCAGGGGAAGCAGCAGGAAAAGATCACCGGCGCCAAAGTGAAGCTGCCGGATCATTACCGCTGCACCATCACGTGTGCATTCTGCGGTAAGCGGAAGCACTATGATTACGAGTGCTACCATAAGCAACGCCTATCGGCGAAGCTTAAGGGGGAAGATCCTGGCAAAAGCTCAGGCAAAGGTGGAGGCAAGGCCAAAGGCAACGACTCCGGCAAGGGCAAGTCGAAAGGACGTGGTCAAGGTGGTCAAGACAAGGGTCAAGGTGGACGAGGAGGAGGCGCTAACCGCCAGAACGACAACAAGAACAAGGACAAGAACGGAGGCAACCCCAACCCTCATCCAGGGGGGAACTCCGAGCCCTCTGGAGGGCAGACTGGACCTACCACACGCTCACAGACGCAGGCCCAGCAAGAACAAGGAGCCAAGCGTGAGCATGAAGGTGGTGATGACGGCAACGCCAAGAAGAGAAGCCGTTTCATGAGGATGGCCCGCAAATTGCGGAACAAGGGGTTCGAGGTGACCTGTCCCGCGGAATTCTGACGGGGACGCTCTGGTGGCACCCAAGACCTGGTGTTTTGGGTACGTATCCGACTAGGGGGACGTGAATACCTGGGGGTACTGGATACTGGCGCCACAATATCTATAGTGGCCAAGCAAATTTTACCTTGTGGGAGCCTGAAGAACACCATGACCACCGCCGCTATACGCATGGGGGATGGACATGTGGTGCACAGCTGCGGGGACTGTGAAGTGGAGGTACCTATGGGCTCTCGAACTATCGCCCATCGGTTCTATGTGATGGACACTGAGGCCTTCGACTTTGTACTGGGTACTGACTTCTTCGTGCAGCACTCCCAGATACAATCCCTGACGCTGCAAGCGCCCTACCTCCTGTACGTGGACCACGGCAGTGGCAGAGAGTCTGTGCCACTGGAGCAGTCGGAACATACCTCGAGTTACCTGAGACTATCGAAGGAGGAGCCCTCGAACATGATGGCGGCCTCCAAAACTGAGGACTATCAACTATTGGGTGAAGTCCTAGACCAAGGTCTGAAGGAGTTGGGTTACTCTCGAGAAGACCTAAGTGTGGAGCTGTTCGCCAGCGAGAAGCAGCATGTATTGGACCTATACTGCAGCAAGGGGAAGAACTGCAGCTACAAGTTTTACTGGCCCTCTTTCGGGATGGCCTACGGGAACCCCAGATTCAGTGAACTGGGGAAGGTGCTGACCAAGGTGGCCTTGGAACGTTCCCGTATGGACCTGTGTTCCCCCGATTGGAGAGCCCATGGGGGCAACGAGTACTGGCGAACCCTCCTTGACAAGCTGACTATCAGCTCGGTGCGATTACCTGATGAGGCCATCTACGTGCCTCTGGGACGCAAGACGCCCATTGGGAAGCCCGGATGGGGGAGTATGCTCAGCGTGGTGGACGGAAGTCTTACCACCATCCCCTGGGAAGACCTGGACCCTACTCTGGTCCAGGCTATACAACGAGAAAGCGATGGACTCGCCTTGGGTGACTTGAAGGATCGCCTACGACCTCAAGATGCTGTTGAAACTACACCCGGAGGAGATGAGTACGTCGTGACTGACACCAACGCCCCCAACTCTCCCTGTCATATACCTGTTCCTGATGGAGTCTCTGAGTGTGGACTATCTGAGCTACCTAGCTCTATCCACTCAGACGACGAAACTGAGCACGACGCCTTCTTCGTGCAGACCGCGGTGGAGGAAGTGGAGAACGCCGAGTACGTCGCCCCACTAAAACCCCTACTCTCCATGAGGGTGGAAGACCCCGTGGATGAAGAGCTGGACCCTCGATCCAGGCTCAGGGAGTATGTGGATTCCAAGAGGAAGTTGGTGGCAAAAAAGCTATGCTACGCTAAGCCTACCCGCAGCTCGTGGCCACTGAAGCTAGGACGTATGGGAGACCTATCCCAACTGAAGGAGGACCTCGAACAGAAGATCACCACCTGGCAAAGGGAGGTAGATCTCAAGCTCATGAAGAGCGTATGGGGTGCCCATGTGAGGACCCCAGAGGAGGACGACCTCTCGGAGGAATGTGTATGCGAACCCCCTCGAGCGTGCCTATGTTGCCATCGTCCACCGGAGATGGTCGAGCAAGACCTTCTATATGCCTACCAAGGGCTGAAGGATACTACCTCGGGCGAAGAGTCGGTGGAGGACCACCTCCCGAAGTCTATTCAAGGGGCAAGCAACTTACACTCCGACGAGGACATGGAGGACAAGATCAAGGTATTGGACCCGCGGGTACAGAAGCTGATAAGGACCTATCTCGAGGTGTTCGGGGAACTACCCCCACCAGCCTCATGCGATAAGCTGGTACAGATGGACCTCAAGCTGAAACCCGAGTTCGTGGGTCATAAGATTCGGAGGAGACCCTATCCAGCTCCTAAAGAGCAGGCCGATGAGATTGAGCGACAGATACAAGAATGTATCGACGCTGGCCTAGTCCTGGAGTACAAGGACGGGGACTACCCCCTACACTGCAGCCCCTGTTTCCTGGTGGCTAAACCTGGGTCTACAGCCAAACGGCTGGTAGTGGACTATGGAGAGCTGAACAAGAAGACGTTGAACCACTCAGGGTCCATTCCCAATATGGAGTCTACCCTGGAGAAGATAGCCTCCTGTCGCTACAAGACCAAGATGGACAAGCGAAGTGGATTCTGGCAAGTGGACCTGACGCCCAACGCGCAGGAACTACTGGCCTTCATCACCCCTCAGGGGAGGGTATTCAAGTGGAAGGTCATGCCATTCGGCGTGGCTAACGCACCCGCTCTGTTCCAAGAGCTGATGAACAAGATCTTGTCCATCCTACGAAGGAGACCTAAGGTGCAGGAGCTCATATCCCGTGGGGCCCAGATGGAGGCTCACATCGACGATGTATGCCTCGGGACCAATACCCAGGAGGATCACCTAATCCTCTTGGGTGAGTTCTTCGCCGTCTGCCAGGAGAACCACACACGACTCAAGCTGGAGAAGTGTGAGTTCATGCAGGAGACCATGCAGTACCTGGGGTTTGACGTTGGCTATGGGTGGTGGACCCCAGCGGCCTCTAAGGCCAAACCCCTGATGGATGCCAAGGTACGACACGAAGACCCCAAGAAAGGACTTCATGATGTACGCAGTTTCATTGGGGCGTGCAACTTCTATCGCCGCCACATCAAGAACTTCACCTATACCAGCGCCGTTCTGACGGACTTGATCGAGAAGAGTACTACTTGGCGCTGGGGCCCACAAGAGCAACAAGCGTTTGACGAGCTCAAAGACAAGGTAGCCAACGCTAAGTGCTTGGGCGTGCCTAGGGCACAAGGGGAGATTATCCTGGTGACCGACGCCAGCAATGTGGGCGGTGGTGGAACGTTGTTCCAATGGCAAGCACTAGAGAAGGAGGAGTTCGACTCGGCCATTTCCCAATGGGGGACGGAAGGTCTCAACCGAGATGGAACCCTCAAGCACAGCTACCCTGACGACAAGTGGGTCCTAGTACCTCTGGGCCACTGGAACTGGAAGTGGAACCAGGCCAGGGGGAACTACTCCACCTATGAGCAGGAATTGCTCGCGGGTATGCTGGTGCTATCCTCTCAAGCACGACTGTTGGGGAGTAACCCGGTGGTCTGGCTATGTGACCAAGAAACGGTCCGCAGTTTCCAGAAGGGCCCCCCACCTGAGAAGGCCAAGCTACGTCGCTGGTGGACCTACCTCAGTCAACTACGGCTGACGGTACACCATATCCAGGGAGTGAAGAACGAGTGTGCCGACTACATCAGCCGCAACAACTTCGACGCCCCGATTGGTGCCCGGTCTGAAGCGCTGGCTAAGGAGGCGTTCAGCCGTATGGACGTACACCTGGACCTGAACATGACCATGATACGCCCCCTGGATGGACTCCAACAATCGGAGTACCTACGGGAGTTTTGGGATATCTACCGGCGCCTGGAGAAACGCCTTGAACCCCTCCAGGTCAACCAAGACCAGTGGAAGCGGGACAAGAGCTACCTCTGGCACGAGGACCGCATCGTGGTGCCTAGTGACCGAGTCCCAGCGCTGCTGAAGTGGACCCATGAGTCCAGTGGTCATGTGGGTGCTGACCGTACCCTGAGGCTGTTCAAGCAGTGGTTCCACACTACGTGGACTGACGACCAGCTGCGGAAGACGCTCCTGCCTATCGTGGACAAGTGCCCGTGCAGGTCCTGTAAACCAGGGGATATCAGGGACAGAGGCCTCTACTCGACCCTGCCCATCCCTCACTGTGCTAACAGTGTTCTATACGTGGACTACACGGAGATGCCGAAGTTCGGGGGCTATGACTTCGCCCTCGTGGTAACCTGTGGGTTGACCAGGTTTACCAGGGTGTTCCCCTGTACTAAGCACATTACCGGGGAGGAGACTATCAAGATACTCCTGGAGGAGTGGTTTTGTGTCTATGGGGCGCCCAAGGAGATCAACTCTGATGAGGACGTACGAGTACGCTCAGATACTGGCTGGTACAAGAGGGTCCTGAGATCCCTCAATGTCCAGGTGTCTACGGGGATTCCCTACTCTCACACGAGCAACCCCCTATGTGAGCGACAGATTCGTGTCCTGAAGGGGAACGTCAGGATATGGTGCAAAACTGAACGCACCAGAGACTGGGTGAGACTACTCCCCGTCATATCCTTGATGATGAACTCCCAAGAGAGTTCAGCTACTGGCTACTCGCCACATGAGCTATTCATGGGGCGCCCGGCGTGGTTCCTACATGCCCCCTATCCAGAGGACACCCATTCTTCTGTGGGTGAGTGGGTCCAAGAGCAACAAGCGAAGGTGGACAAGGCCAAGGCTATGCTCCAGAGAGTGAGGGAGCGTCAGTGGAACAAGAAGAACAAGCACTGAGTACCGGCCACCTACCAAGAGGGGGACTGGGTGCTGGTGCACCACAGTCGACTACCCGCCTGGCCTCGCTCTACCAGCGATGACCCATACTTCGGGCCGTACAAGATTCTATCTGTGGATGGTCACCGTATCACGGTGCGGTGTTCTCCCCGTCTAGGGGGGACCCTGGTGTGCGCCGCTCAACACCTGAAGCGCTACCATGATCCTGAAGACCTCTGTGGGGAGGAGTGGGAGCTGAACGACGAGGAAATCGCCGCTCTGGACCTACAAGGGGCTGCCAGCCCTATGGAAGTTGAAGGTGAACTCCCCGACATGAACGCCGAGGAGATGGCTAAGGAGGGCTTCTACCTGGTGAAGTCTGTCCTACGCCACCGCTATCGCCAGGGTTGGCGCTTCCTCACCCTCTGGGAAGGGTTTGGAGTCGAAGAGGCCACCTGGGAGCCCTTCTCTGCATTTGTTCTACCTGAGGGACGCCTAAACTCAGTTCTGGTTGACTACTTGTCCCAGAACAACCTTGGTGAGTTGTTGAGGCTCGCTGAGACGCTTGCCTCCAAGAATAAAGCTAGAGACTGAACCTTACCCTTACCTGCCAAAGCGTATGTGTGAGTGTGCTAGTCCTAAGGTCCTGAGAGCAAGCCGCAGAAGTGGTGTCCTAATTATACCCAAGTCTGCGCCCTTGCTGAACCTGGAGGGTTGGCTTATTGATGCCACGGGGTACGCCCCGGGTCTCCCCTCCCCTATGCGCCCAATTTCTGTGCTGGCGCAAAACCTTGGGGGAATACCCAGAGTGTTAATCCAGGTATTGTTTTCCCTACCTATCTGTCTACTACAGGGAGGGGTGGCCAAAAGCTATGAAGGCATGCAAAACGCCCGTTTGCTATGTGGCCAAAACACTGACCTAACCACTGTCACAGCCCACCAACCCAGCTAAAATTGCAGGAAAAGGGTGGGACAGTGACACGCCCCCTACAGGTCCTACACACCCTACAGTGGCACCATCCTGGTGGGCGAGCACTGGGCAACTGGCTCTAGCCCCCACTCAGGACTACCACTCCTACACGCACACTCTACTTGGCGTTGCGAAGAGGAAGGTCTCAAGGGTCCTAGCGACCCACCTGTGAAATGACAAGAGAACACAGCGCTGCTAAGCAACTGTGGCCTCACAGGGGACGCCACAACGCGTTCACCCTGCGGGGGCTTGGAGGGAAGGAGTGCTCTCGTGTGCAAGGCGCAGATGTCGATGAAGTCGGACTCCCTGCTCTGCCACAGGCGGAGCGGAGTTACTTGTTTGTGTGATCTGCGCCCCTGTTTAGCAGGGCATAAAAAAATGCTGCTGCACCACTCACCCTACCTGCCCACCTGTTAAACAAAGGCAAATGAAAGGGCGCTTGCGGCGGAGGAACCAAGGCACACTCCAGGTATTATACCCTTCTCAGTGTGCCCTATAATACGCTGTCCGCAAACACGCTGCATGGAGCAGCTACCGTTGTCAAGCAAGCAAGCGTTAAGGGACTCCTCAGGTTCTCTTAAAGAACGTACCGAGGAGCCCCTGGGTAGCCTAAACAAGGTTTACCGTGCGCACTTCGCGTGGCCTACCCTTTAATGCGTGTGTGCATGCACGAGTATGCGACAAGAACGTGGGCAAACCTGCCCATCCACGCGTAAATCTTGACTCCACCAGGGGGTGGCCCCGCCTGGGCGTACCTACCTTACCTACCGCTGGGAAGTGAAGCAAGGTGTGAGTACAAAAGGGGCGCACGCGAAGAACGTTGCTATGCACTTGTGTGTATGACTAATCACCCTGATCTGACCGCTAATCATCTGCAATCTTTCTAATCAATCCCTCTACCGCGTCCTATTGTGGTTATCGTTGTTAGCGCTGCTACACGACTCGTTCACGGAGACACGAGACGAGCAATGTGTATGCGGCATGCGAGACAAGCATACCTGTAGTTTATACCTGATTCATTGAAGTCTTTTCAATTGATTTTCGAATTCTTGAATTTTCGAATCTTCTATTAGTGTGGGTGGAATCTGTATGTTTGTTTATTAATGTGTGTCTCGTCATTTTCAAGACTACGTGATACATACATTTATAATTCCATTATTTTTCCATTTTCCGGCGCTTCGCTAGGAGCCGCTCCTGCGCGCCGCCATTTTATGCGTATGAATTTCTGGATTTAAAAAATCCAGAGATGACTATAATTTCTATAAAAATGTGCTTTCGATGCACAATTGGATTCTACTCAGGTGTGTCGTTTCAGAAAAATTCTACGCCGTCATTTGACGGATTTTGGTGTCGTCGCTTCGTTTTTGCGTGGATTCGTCCATAATTCTCCCATTCCTGCCTCTGCAGATACCCATGCGCAGCCTCGCTGAGTAGGCCGTGTTCGGGCCGAAACGCAGGTGCCTGGAGAGACTGAGCAGAACCAAGACCCCACCAAGGGGCAAATTAATTTCTTTTTCGACTCCCTTCGCCCTAAGACAGGTCACAGGTCGCCAGCAGGTTTACGAGAACCCATGCGAGTGTGTATAATGTGTCTTGCGTTTGGGTTGTGTCGACGCTGCGTCTTGGAGGGAGGGATGCATATGCACATGTTTGGCATGCTCCCAATCTAACCCAACCAAGCCACAGGAGCCCCGGCAGCGCCATGAGCGCTGAGTCTTCTGTAGGAAACTGTACCATCAGAGCAGCAAAAGGACGCCAGCCATGGTGAGCGCCCATTTTTCAGTGTGAGGGAGACTGTAGGTATTTTAAAGTAGGTGTGGAAACCAAGGAAAGGCCAAGAAAAATTCCCTTTTTCCTAAAATGCGACAGTGGTGGCCACCACAGCACAAGGGGGGAGTAAGAAAAAGTGCTTTTCCATTGCTTGGACGCATACTCTAGTTGTATTAGAGATGCACTGAGCATCCATGCATTTTAATCTTAGTATTCGTCCAACCAAAACTGGTGATAACACATTTTGACCTATGGAACCAAACACCCAATCAGGATATGGAGTGGACCCCTTAATCCCCTTTCAATCAGAAGTAAAACATCTTTTCCTGAGTTGACTGAGCACTGACATACCTAAGGTAGAGCCTATGAATTTATCTATATTTTTCCATGAATACTTATCTGCCCTAGTGGTATGCACCATAGGGGGTTAGGCACCTCTTTTTGAGAGGTCCTGGGTTCAATTCCTGGTCAGCCTAACTAAGTAGGAAGATCCCATGTGACATGGCAGTGACCTCATCGCCACATACCATGCCACCTCAGCACATATGGGACCCAAAACAAAGAGTGCACATCTCCTAAGATGGCACTATGGAGAGAGAGTGATCCTGAGGCAGTTTTCTAACTCTTTTCCCAAAACAATTCAGCTATCTCTGTGAATATGCATTCATTTGTATCCTGAGTTGCAGTTTCTGTGAATATCTAATCATCTTTCACTGTTTACACTGCAGCCCTTCATGCTTTGATCCTGAATTACCTTCTCCTTGCATACTATTGGCTTGGGCTATCCTGGATTGAGTTGGCTTTACTGTATTTCAACAAACAAAAGCTTTTCATCATCCAAAACCAGCAGCAGGACACCCTACAGCAACAACAAGCAGCAGGAGAAGCAAAAACACAGTGCTGAAAACACTATAAACTTTTCTCTCGGCCATGACACAATCTGGCGTCCTGGGCAAGAGATGAAGGTATATGTAGACAATATAAACATGTAGACAAGTAATATGTATATGTAACAATTCTATACTATAAAATAGCTTAGAAAAGAAGACGAAATGAAGGCGGCGGCGTCGCCGCCATCAGAAAATCTGACGGCTACGAGGCGTCTCCATCAGGATCTCCACTGAGATCTTGCCCAAACTGGGCCAAACAGTGGTTTTCGGGCGAAAATCAATGAAATATAGTGATTTTTGAGCCAAAAACACTCATTTCACGTGTCTCCCCCCAACGCGTTGCGTAGCCGACACGACGCGTTTCTGTGCCAATTCAAACCATATATGAAAAGGCCCACTGTTGGGCCACGCCATGGGCGTTTGGCTGATTCCTGGGATCGCCTCAGGAATTTTTGAAAAATGCGTGAACGTGACTCTTTTCGCAAAAACTGACCTTCGCGGAACGCCGCGAAAAAGGTCACGCTATATTCTTTTATTTCTAAAAACGATAAATCTATAATAAAATAGATTAAAATCTTCAGAAATCGAAGAATAAAACTTCGATCTGGAGCTGCGTCGCGCAGGCGACGACTGTCGTCGCCAGCCCAAAAATGACGAAAAATGACGATTTCTGGGGTATTTTACAGAAATCCCACAGAAATCGAGATGCCGTAATCAGCACAGGAAAATTCCTGAGCCAGCCTGGCGAAGAGCGCCACAGGCTGGGCAGCGGGTATGGGTGAAGCACCCCATACCGCTTCAGTAAATCTACATTGATTCAATGGTTAAGGATCGGATTCCAGATCCCGCGGATTAGAAAACAGGGATCTCCCGCTGACAGCCGGCATTTGCACTTACCCCCCCCCCCCGTCACGAACCTGCACAAACCCAAGTGCGAAACATATGCCTGAAACTTAACCACATATCCTTGTACTTGGGTTGGTACCGGTGGCGAGTGGCCTTGCACAACACCGGGAACGTGTCCACCACACGAACCACGTATCGCGGAAAGTGCGGAACATGATTGCTTAAGTGGTCACAGAGGAGCTCCGAGATATTTCTTGCATGTGAGCATTCAACAATGACAAAGTCGCAGCAATGAGACGACGAACCCGGGTGTCGCGCATGGGCATGTGCAAAGGTGCAAAAGTCCAAAACCGCCCTTGTCGGGAATAGTGCTTAAGATAGCGAGCCGAAACCCAAACGTTGAACCGTGTAATTTTGTGGTATTGGTGATGCACCCGTACACCTTCATTGTGCAAATACTTCAAGTATGCAAATTCAAGCACAAATGCCGGGAACCCGCTCTCCGACCGAATGGAAGAAGCGACGCCTGCAACTTGTGCCCTAAAATCCGGAACAGCAAAATCAAGGCCGTAGAAGGAAGATGCATAATGTTCATGAGCATCTGACATGGCGGAATAACAACAAGTGCAAAGACACTGAACCGAAGCGCGCAACCAAAGGCCCAACGAAAAACATAATGCACAATATATGATTGTTTTTGTTTTTCTAACTTCAACTGTCATCACAACAACACACTAAACTTAAAAGTACCGTGAGTTTGTTGTGTTGTTCATAAATTGGAAGGTGCACTTTTTGATCCGGATCGTGGCACTTTTTGATCTGGATCGTGGCACTTTTTGATCCGGATCGTGGACTGGACCTTCGCGGAAACGCCTCCCCCCCATGGATCGGAGTGGATCGTCGATTGGACCCCGACTAAACCCCCCGGGTACCTAGTTCCCAATAGCTACGAAATTGTTGTGGGTTTCTTAACATGGTAATTTGCTAGTGGGTCCACCATCACGAGGGTGGTGTATCACTCAAATGTGTACAGAAAGCACAACAAATGAGCAAGGGCTCAACAGTGTCAAAAGAACATCAGAATATGTGTGATAGTGAAAGCTTGTGCACACGTGTTACTCGATTTTCGCCTCAACCTCTTAGGAAGGTATGCACATACAGTGGTTTTCACCCCGTGGTGATGGCCACTAGCTAATCCCCCCACCAACTGTTCCTCTTGTGCCACTCAGTTCTTTCGCATATTCTTCTTACGAGTTATACTTGTCATGCTTTGCAATATGTCGTCCTCTTTGTTCAGTGTTGGTTCACTTTCAATGAACATTGCCGCTCATATGCCGTAATGGGACAAAATATCTCATCTTCAATGCAGGCTACACTTCTTGGACAAACAAATCTCAATCCGCTTGGAACCCAACATATCGGTTTTTCATGGTCCCCACCTTGGGTTTCGGGTATTTGCCATGGTCACCCGTGCACCTTTCAAGTGTCCTTGTCAACAAGCACTGCAATGTGTCTAAACCCGGTACGATCTGCAAGAATCAAGATAGTGTACCGTTTGTACTCCAACAGACATACACTCTGGAAGTTGGTGTCTTTCCATAATTGTTCAAATTCGGCATGTTGTAGTATTTCTTCCTCTAGATGTGGGCTTCACCTGATGGCCTCAATGACGTCATACAGTTTGCCCACGTGGGCAGAGTAGGAATCTGAATTCGGGAACCCGCATATTTGGTGAGGTGACAAATTGGCTTTCATGCCGTTGTGCATTGTAAGAAGCGGCAAAGTTTCCTTCCATTTTTGCTATTGGCATGGGGTGAGATCCTGTTGGAGTCCATTACATCTCTGCATTTTGGGTAGCTTGGCATTTCCGAAACATCTTGCATTTTGGAGATAGTGGCAATAAAGGATATTTGAGCCTTGAAGACCCATAGCAAGATGTCCATGAAAAACAACACTTGTCAATTTCAATTTCGGCTTCGACATCCTCTATGGTGTTATCCAGAAAAAATGGGCATTCGCTCTTTGGGGTGCAACTCAAAGAAATATCCTTCGTCAACGTTTCGTAGCAGGGATTGTCTAGAAGCGTGTGGAAAGTAGTACATGTTGGGCACCTAGAACAGAAAGATGTCCTTGAATTATGCCCTAGGTCTTTTGATGTATTCCTGCAGGTTTTGTAGTTGAAAACCCAAACCAAAGCAGCAAGTAGAGCAAGAACAGGATATGGATCGAATCAATGATTTGTTTTGGAATCCAGTGTAACACAGAAGGGCTGCAGATAGACAAAGCAGGTTTATACACAAAGATTCAATCACAAATGGATAATACAAAGATTTTAAATGAAAATTGGTCTGACTCTAGCCTCAGAGATAGCATTAGGCACTTCATGTGCACTCTTTTGGGTGAAATGGTGCTGGTTAGGACTGAGGGGCATAGATGTCAGGACCACACAGAAAATGACTTGGCCAAGCAACTGAATTCCGAAACAGTTACAAAGTAGGACCACAATAAGTGGTAGAAACAATTGAGTATAGGGGTCTTGGGGTGGGAGACCACTAGGCTTAACCTCCAAGGCCTAAAGCATGAAATGCCTGTTTTATTTCGGTATATCCTCCATGAAGGAAGGTACCTCCGCTCAGTTGAGTGGTAGGGGTGAACTTCATGGGGGGCTAGGGTCACAACCCTAGTTACTTTGAGAAAGTGTACTTTAGGCAACAAAAGAGGGACAAAAACACTTAAGTTTGTCTTAGCATCAACAAAAGGGTTTTGAGGGGGGCTTGGCCTGGGTCAAGCCATCCAAGAAAGACATGGCGTGACTTTTCCTTACTCCCCCCTGGAGTACTAGTAGATCAAGCTAGTAGGACCAAGGAAAAAGGCTCAAATATTCCCAAAATTACCTCCGAAAATGCATTAAACTTACCAAAAACATCCTCATCACTTCATAGAAGCCTATCACACTGTAGGTACCCTTAAAAAACAGTGTAATGTACCGTGAATGATGTCCCTTCGATGGGGCATTCCTCAAAAGTCGCCGGCGTGCGACGAAAACCTTTGGAAAAAGTTTGGGGGTTGTTGGAATTGAACCCAGGACTCCCTCCCTAGAGCACATATGCTTGCCCACTAGGGTACAGTCGAACGCTCTAATGCGGACGGCTATCGCTGTATAAACAGCGTTTTGGTATACGTCCTGACCAAGGGCCAGGGCGGAGCAATACTCCCAATGGAGGACACAAACCCCCAGGAGCTGGAAAAAATAGAAAATGTAACCAGCAGGGAGTGATTCCTGCGGTTTAGCGGAAGGGGTTGCGATTTAGCAAGTGAAATCGTTAAAAATTGACGAAACCACGCGGGAAATCGTCATTTTTACACATAACTCAAAGTCGCAGACAAGCGCAAAGGAAGCGGACTCCAAGAAAAGGGTTGCGCAAGCGTAAACGGCTTTTGGAAAAGAAGGTATGAGCCGTAGTTTTTAAAGTTTTAAAGGAAATATTTGCACAGTTGCATCAAAATTTTTATAAACTTCAGAGTCAAGTATTCAAATTCAGCCCACACCACAGAGCAGGTCAACAACCCATCTCTCAGGTATGTCAGTGTCATCTCACACTCACGCATTGCGTTCGTGTTGGTTGTTTCGTCAAAACGTTAGGGTTGTCAACGTTGTGCTCGTTGGGGGGTTGGGTGTTCTTCTCTCGTGCTCTGCACAGGTAAAAACAGGAATGAAAGGTATGTGATGCGAATGGAGCGCGCAGCGCGCACGTAGGGTTAGAATATGCGCTGTGCTTGCGATGCATGTGCCTAATCGGGGCATCCACACACTGTGACGCTTTACCTGTACCCCAAATTCACCGTTGTTTTCTTCTTCACAGGTAAGTAAAGAAAGCGTTTGTTCGTGTGCGGCCGTGGCGTTAAAGTAGGGTTGCTTAAAACGCTTAGGCTTGTTTTGTGTTCGTTTCAATTCGGCATTCACACGATGCATGGTGAGTAAGGTAGGTTAGCCCAGGAGGAGCTCACCTCCTGGTTGAGTCAGTGGTTCAGCCTCCCTTCCCTGCGTGCACATGATGCATTAAAGGGTAGGCCACGCGAATTGCGCACGGTAAACCTTGTTTAGGTTACCCAGAGGCTCCTGGGTACGTTCTTCAAGAGAACCTGAGGAGTCTCTTAAAGCTTGCTTGCTTGACACGGGAGCTGATCCGTCAGCGTGTTTGCGGACAGTGTATTATAGGTCACCCTGAGAAGGGTATAATACCTGGAGTGTGGCTTGGTTCCTCCGCCGCAAACACCCCTTCATTTGCCTCTGTTGTACAGGTGGGAGAGGTTAAGGGTGATTGGTGCACGCAGCAGCTGCCTTCGGCGGCTATCCATTTTTCTGCCCCAGCAAAACAGGGGCGCTGATCACAAATCAAATCACTGTGCCTCAGCCAGTACTGGCGAGGGCAGTTCGACTTCAACGACATCTGCGCTGTGCACGCAACGAGAGCACCCCTTCCCTCCAAGCCCTAGCAGGGGAAACGCGTTGTGGCGTCCCCTGTTAGGCCACAGCTGCTTAGGAGCGCTGTGTTCTCTTGTCCTCTTCACAGGAGGGCCACTAGGGCCTGAGTGACCTTCGACAGCAGCACCCAGTAGCGTGTGTAGGGGTTAGGGTCAGCAGGCCTGGCAGGAGTTGAGTGCAAGTGATGAGTGCTCATCCTGCCTTCGAAGGCCGGTGCTGGCGTTAGTGAGTGTAGTGTAGTGGTGTCTCCTGTCCCGCGTGCTTTTCCTCGTGGGCAGGGGAGTGCGTTAGCTTTTGGCCTGTAGCAAAAATGGGCGTTTTGTATGCCCTTAGCACACTTGGCCACCCCTCCCCTCTAGTAGGTAGGGCTTTTGCCGTCCTACCCCAAGGATAGGCGCCAGCACAGAAATTGGGCGCCATAGGAGTGGTAATAGTACCTGATTAAGACCTTCGGTCCGACGTCAGCGAAGCCCGGTCTCCGGAGCCACGCTGGGGAGAGAAGTGAGACACACACAGACATACGTAGCACACATAGGGGTATGGTAAACCCTGTAAGGAAGGGTAGAACCCCATGGATCTGGACCAGTCAGGGGTCCTAACTGTGGGCTCGCTTGTCTCCAAGGAGGAAAGACACACCTTGCCTCATAACACCTTGCTTGTCATTCCCCCCTGGTGTAGTAAGCCACCGTTCTTCGTTGGCTCTCCAAGGTCATTACATTAGGGCAGTACCCATGCAACACATGGTCAACAAGGCACACACTCGCTGGGTGGCTGCAATCATGATAAGCGGCCACCTGGCTCATGCTGGAAACCATAGGCATGGGTCTGCAGGGCACAGACTGACACAGGGAGATTAGTTTCGCTTCTTACGCTGGGACATAGTCTCAGCACGGGTTAGGAGTTGCCCCTCGTTGTTCTCAACGAGGTAAGTGCGGAAGATGGGGTTGATACTCCCATCTGGTTGTATGAAGGCTGACATAGGTTCCCAGGTCGCCTCAGACAACCCATAGCCATCCCACAGGGTAAGGAATTTCCAGCCCTGTTTATACTCGTGGCGAGCAATACCTGCAACCACGTAGTAACCATCGACTGCCATCTCATCGGCAGTCATCTCTTGGAGTTCGTCTGCCTCCCCTGGACTGGCAGCGTTCTCTAGGTCTATACGTTCAATCTCACTGTCGCTGAGGCGCCACTCATCCCAAGACAAGTCGTCAGGGGAGTGATAGTGCCTCAACTGCTTAGGTGCACACAGCAGTTCACCACCTAGACGTGGACTGCACCTGACATGGATCCTGGATCCATCTATCCTGATGATACGATAGGGTCCAAAGTAAGGGTCCTGTAGGCAGTTACGTGGCCAGGAGGGTAGGCGTGAATGGTGTACCAAAACAAGGTCACCAACCTTGAAGCTGGCAGGTCGCCGTAGGCGGTTCCGTCGGCTCTGTTCACGGTCACGAATGTGCCTCAGGTTAGTACCAGCCTGGTTAGCCAGAGACTGCTTGTGTTCCAGCCAATCTCCCACAGGGCTCTTGAAGTCCTCAGGAAAGGGGGTTTTGAAGAACCAAGCAGGTCGTCCTCCATGGAACAGTTCGTGGAGGGTGAAACCCGTAGAAGAGCTCCGCTGTGAGTTCATGGACAGCACTGCCCAGGGCACTAGGCGTACCCAGTCCTTGGTGCGCTCCTGTTTCATCAGGATTCTGAAGTTTTGCTCCACCACACGGTTCTGTCTCTCACAGAGAGGGTTAGAGGTGTGGGTATAGGGCACACCTGTGGTTACCTCCACGTTGAGGGCATTTAACACTCGTTTGTACCACCCAGTGTTACTGCGGATGCGTACATCTTCATCAGAGTGCACCCGCTTAGGTGCTCCATAGGGTTCGAACCATTGTTCGACCAACATTTTCACAGTCTGCTCACCTGTGATTTTCTTATTGCATGGGAACACACGGGTGAAGCGAGATAGACCACAGGTGACCACGAGGCAACTATCATAGCCGCCAAAGCGTGGTAGGCCGTGGATGTAATCCACGTAGAGAAGAGGTTTAGCACAGTAGGGTATGGGTAAGCTGGAGATCAGGCCCCTATCCCTACTGTCGCTCTGCTTGCTGGCATGACAGCCACAAGCATCCACAATGGTCTGCATACGCGACCTCAGTTCAGTCAGGGTTAGACTAGAGTAGAAACACTCACGGAAGAAGTCCACTGAGCGATTAGCGCCAGTGTGACCAGAACTGAGATGGGACCACTGTAGGCACCCATCCAGTCGTGTCTCGGGCACAACAATTCGGTCCTCGTAGAAGAGGTACTGATTGTTTTTATACCACTGGTGCCCGTCAATGACACGGGGTTCGAGACCAGTACTGAGGGTTTGGAGAATTTCTTCATACTCTGACTGATAGTCGGTTAGACTCCAACCCTCCAGGATTCCAGCAGTGCGCATGGACAGGTCAAGCTGGACATCCATACGCTGGAAAGCCTCTTTGGAGAGCGCCTCAGAGCTCTCACCAATAAGCGCATCGAAGTTGTTGCGCGATATATAGTCAGACAGTTCATTCTTAATCCCGAAGATATGATGCACTGTCAGCCTGAACTGGCTCAGGTAAGTCCACCACCGTTTTAGCTTTGCTTTTTCTGGTGGTGGGCCCTTCTGAAAAGACTTCACAGGCTCCTGGTCACACAGCCAGACAGTAGGGTTAGATCCCAGGAGTCGGGATGGTGACGATAGCACCAACATACCGGCCAGGAGTTCCTGGTCATAGGTGCTGTAGTTGGAACGCGCTTGGTTCCATTTCCAGTTCCAGTGTCCTAGTGGTACCAATCGCCACTGTAACCGCTGCATAGTGGTTGATCTTTGTTGTGACTGCGAAGCCTGTAGCCTTGATGCCCCAGGGGTCGTAACGCCCGACACTGCCCCTGATATCTCTGAACCCACATAACCCTCTTCGGACCCATATCCAGCCTCTGGGAGCGACATATGCGAAGCACTTGTAAGTCCAGTGAACTCCATGGTGGAATATGAAGAGTACGAAAACCCGGTCTACAAAAATGGAGCAGACATAGAATCTCAATGCGCATTCATCGCAACTAATGACACAACGTGAAATCATTCGAAAAAATTTAAATAAATCCGATTGGGAAATCACGAAAGACAAATGCGACTCGACGCGCGCTCACAGGCGACATCTGGCGGCGAACGGAAAACATGAAACTGAACGGAAAATCTACTGCACTAATGTACATCTGAGAATCATTGGAATTCTGATCACATCAGTGTATAATTGAGTGCTGTCACTGCTGCCGTTACACTCCCCCTCTGAAAACATACGCCAGTATGTCAGGCTGGGTCAAGTGAAGTGAACAAAACGGCGAAAGTGACCAAAAACTGCCCCATCTAAGGCAAAATGTGTGAAATTGAGCTGAATTGAGCAAAATTGTGCTGAGATCTGTGCTTCGCGATGGCCATCGACTTGAATGAAACGCATAGGTACCTTAGGGCACACAGAAAAAGCTTCGTTCAAGCTCGAAAATTCGAAAATTGAAAGTCTGAGTGAAGAATGTACATGATGATCCATGATCCATGATTCATGATGAAATCAGGATCTGACATCCCACTGCCAGAAAACAGAAAACGAGCGTCGCCATGTCGTCGAGCGTCAAAAAAATAGGGTATCCCTTCATGGAGTCCAAGATATGTGAAACTGGCTGGTTAAGGCAGAGATAACAGCGGCAACGGCGCGATCGCAAATCCAGCAGAGCAACAAAGCCAAATCAGGACATTAAATCCATACCAGAGGGGTCTGTGATAGAAAGGGGAATACAGACCCATAGAACAAACAAAGGCGCATCAGCCTACATTATAAAATCCAACGATTTGCAATTGCATCCGAACTACAATCCCCAGGTCCACGTCAGCCCTATCTAGTGCCGTAGGCCAATCCTAGGGTCCCATTGGGTCAGGTCCTGCTGGTCTGCTGCACGCCCCTCCAAGTCAGAACCAGGGGCTGGGTCTGACTGACAACCCATAGCGACCAATGGCAGACCTGACATGCCTGGCAGGATCAGAACAGAAACCCAAAAACAGCACAAACACACCCATGCAACCAAAAAAAAAATTTTTTTTTTCTGACAGCAAATCATGGGCAAAGCACAACAAAACTGCTGTGAATCCATTGCCTGGAGCATGTACAGCACCTGTGACAGAACCCTGCCTGCAGTGGAACTGTGCCTGACGCTGTCTTAACCTGTCCTGTTACCCAGAGATCCGAATTCTGACGTCAGGGGGAATTGGACTGCCTTGATGGCTTGATTGCACGCAGACCTGTACACAAGCAGACAGGGAGGAACGTAGCAAACCCCACTCTGTCAAACAGTCGGGACACAAAACAGAAGGAGGTAGGACAGAGGGGAAGGAAAAACACAATACTGCAACTCTGCAACGGTCGGGTGGGGGGGTCTCAAGATCTCAGATCAGCGGCAGGTCCCATTAAAAAATAGGAAAAAAATCAGAGCAAGTACTGTGCATCCGCAGCACCCCCCCCCCTCGCCACTGCGGTTGGGAGTCCAGGACCTGTCGCTGTCCCTCACCCGACACCCTGTCCCATGTCTGGGGATAGACGTGTCGATTATGATCCTCCACGGTATCCTGCGACTATCGCCTCGACGGTGTCCCCGGAGCCCCGGTTTGCCCTGTCCAGAGCCCAGACCAAAAAATAGCAAGACCATGCAGGGTTGTTACTGTACAATTTCTGAAATACGCAGATCCAGTCCCTTGGCTGCATTAAAATCACGCCAGGGCTGGGCAACATGATGAAAAAACGAAGAAGCAGGCTCCCACGTGGGCTTGTCATGGCCCTTCCACAGAACCTGCCACTTGCGATGCCTTTTTCTGCCCTTCCCAAACCACTGCACCTTCAGAACCTTATCCAGGACCCATTCCTCCTCCACATGGGCACGTGGGTTGTGCCTCTTGCGATGAAAATGAAAAGGTTCCCGCTTGCCCTGCGGTGCCACATAATATTTTAACCGGGTCGCTGGCAGCACCTGTACGCCGTCAGGGGTGTCAATCTTGAATCGCGTACCGCTGACGACTTGGAGCACTTCACAGGGCCCCTGCCATAGGCGCTCAAGCTTGCTCTCCCGCGGCAAGTTACGCACCCACACCGCATCTCCCACAGACAAGCTCAACTTGGGATGTTGTGCCTCAAATTTCTTTCGTGCAGCTGTATGCAGCTTATGAAGCCGTTTACGAACCAGGGTATGCTCCTGCGAAACCCGTTCGAAAAACTGCAGGGCATCCTCAGGCCCCTGCCAATCCTCCATGGGGGGTGTGTCCCCAAACCCCGGGGGGTCACGCCCAAACACCAACCGATGGGGGGAGTAGGGGGTGCCAGCCCCTGGCAGGTCATTCAGACCCCAGAGCGCCATCGGCAGCGCCTCAACCCAATTACCCGGGCGCTCCTCCAGAAAACGCCTAAGGGCATTGACTACCGACTTCACCGCCACCTCCGCCCTCCCGTTGCTCTGTGGCCTATAGATCACCCCCTGATGCTGCTCGATTCCGCTTTGAGCACAGAGAGTTCTGAAAAACTCGGAGGTAATCAGGTGATCATTGTCCGAAAAAATCTCACGCGGAATCCCCATAAAACAAACACAGCGCTCCAGAAAAATGCGCGCCAATTTGGCAGCATCCAGCCCCTTCTTCCGGGTGGGGATGGCTATAATATAACCACTGAGCCTACACACAACTATCAGAGCGGAATCAAAATTCTGTCCATCCACCTTGACAGAATCTAACTCCACAAAATCCATGGCAAGACTTGAGAAAGGGGTGGAAGGAATGGGAAAGTGCTCCAGTGTATCAGCGCTGGACCTGTTCGGCGCTTTGCATGACTGGCACACTGGACATCGGGCAATGACCTCAGCAATCAGCTTTTTTGGAGAGAGGGGGAATAAAAAGCGGCGGCGACACAACACATCCAGCTTGCGCTGGCCCGGATGGCTGTACGCATGCATGGCAGCAATGACAGCTCGTACCAAGCACTTGGGCACCACCAGCTTTCCCTTACACCTAATCTTCCCTTTATACAAGGCGCAGTTTCGTACATACTCGCCTTTTTGCAACTGCTTATACACAGATGACCACTGAGAGTCCTGACTGTATGCTTCTGCCCAACTGTCAAAAAGAACAGCAACAGGAGGAGTGGAAACATCATCATACTTCGCCGCAGGATTCCCGGCGCGATCCGATGGCTGTCGACCGCGAGTACTCTTCCGGCGGTGAACGCGAATCGGCATCTGTGTAAGGGCAGCAATGGAAGCAACAGACTCAGGGGCAGCAGGAAAATCAGCCAAAACACTGGGGTCTGGGGCCGACATAGCCCGTAGCTGAAAAAGGGCCTCATAGCTCCAACATTGATGTCGCAGTCTGCTACAACAGACTGTATCCTCACATCCCCGCCTGCCTGAAGCTGTGCTATAGTTGTCGAATCGGATGCCCACAGGGCCGCTGATGGACCCGAGGTCCTCGCGGAACCAATGGACCAGAGCCCGATGGTCTGTGCTGGCCCTGACAGTCACCCCAGACTGAATCCAGCTACGGAATTTGTGGAGCGCAGCCACAAGGGCATACGTCTCCTTCTCCCGTACCGACCATCCCCGCTGGCCCTGTATCCCCTTCCCCTGTAGCTTGCGGCTGAAAAAAGCTACAGGCCGCAGCAGGCCTTCTTTGTCGTGCTGACTCAATACTGCGCCAACCGCAAAATCGGAGGCATCAGTGTCCAGAAAAAAAGGCTTTGCGGGATCAGGAATGTGGAGCATGGCCTCCTGAATTAGAGATTCCTTGATCTGATGGAAGGCATGCTTCATCGCCTCACTCCATTTAATCTTATGCCGCTTACCACTCTTATCCCCCTTTTTCTTATTACTCTCCAGACCCGTCAGTGCCTCAGAGAGTATTGCTGCATGCATAGCATAGTTTTTCATGTACATTGCATACCATTGCGTTAGCCCGAGGAATGCTTTTAAATGAGTGGGCGTGACGATATGCGTGTGATCCCAGCGCTCAATGGCTGCGCGTTTATCCGGCGCGGAAAAGCGAATGCCATGCCGCAAGATATGGCCACAGAATTTTACTCGCGTTTGGAACAGGAACATTTTCTCACGTTTCACAGTGAGTTTATAACAACGAAAAATGTCAAAAACACGCCGCAAATCAGTATCATGCGCTTGCAGCACAACGAACGCCACTTCAGTTACCTTCCCTGACGGATTCTGGGGGTCTGGGGGTACCTCCTTCACTGTCGGGGGGGGGCCTGGCGTCCCTGCCAGCACATCGTCGATGTACGGCTTCGCACTGATGCGCTTATCCTGTTCCAAACACCACTGTACCATACGCTGGTACTGGGCTGGGGCTGTTTTCAGCCCCATGGGGAGCACGAGCCATTCATAGACTCCCCATGGGGTCATGAATGCCGTATATTTCCGAGAGGACTCGGCTAACGGCATTTGATGAAAACCGTCTTCAAGGTCAAAAATTGACCAGATGACGTTTTTGCCTTCCTCTAAAATTTTGTCCTCGATATACGGCAAGGGGAAAGTAAAATCTTTGATTTGGGAGTTTAGGTGGCGGTAGTCTATCACTAACCGCCACTTCCCTCCCGGCTTGGGGACCACAAAGGCCCGGCTAATCCATTGTGGATTTACCGCCTATTGTAGCATGCCCCGGGACTGAAATTTGTCCAAAAGCGCTTTAAATGCTGCAGCCCGCAACCCAACACAGCGGTACGGTACCACTTTCTGTGGCTGTGCATCTGGTTTTTCAATTATCGTCGCGACACCATCAGGACCACGATACGGGGCCTCCGTGTGTGGCTTAAACATCAATACATCCTCATAATCCTGCTCAAGCTTCTCCCGAAAAACCCGGCAACGAGGGTCCTCCTGATCTGCCTCAATGACTGACCTGATGTCGCGGTTAAATCGCGAGTCATTCCAGGCTCGCATGGACCGACGATGGCGTCTGGGGGCTTGGTGATGTGGCTCGGGCTCCTGTGCATGAAAAAGCACCAAGCGCCAACCCCCAGAACTGTGTACGGGGGTGCCTTTTGACGAAGCAAATATTTTTTTGTCAGGTGGAATATCCCACCAATCCAAAGACAACTCCCCCAAGGCCCAGAACCAGGCCTCCTCCCTCTTTACCGGCACAAGGATTACCCCGCGTGCCCCATCCAGGAGAATTTTATCCACTGTGCGCTTGTAACAGTGCTGCGGTGGGCACAAAAACATCATATCTGTGCCCCAACACTGTTCGCAGGCATCCTGCTGACGCCCCCAAGACTTTACACGTGGGCCAGGCATGGGACGTCGTCCCGCTGCGAATGCGTCAACCCACTTCGTTTTCTCAGGCTCACCTGACCATGCCCTGACGTCACTCAAAAAATCGGAAGACACAGACAGGCCCTTGGAGTTCTCCCTGAGGCTCTTTCGGACTCCAGCTATCTTACGTGCTGGACGCCATGGGGCCTGACAACTGGAGGCATCAGGGGACATCTCAGGTTTGGCCAAACCCAGCGCATCCTCAAGGTCCTCTGACGTGGCCTCCGTAGAGGAACCTGATGCGCGCCCTCGAGAAAAACCCCACCCCCCACATAACTGGTCAGGGGCTCCAGAAAAATCATCAGAGTGCACCGACTCCTCGTCAGAGATCCCCTCAGATTCCCCATCACTATCAGTCGTGCTGCAGGCCTCACATGCCCGTAATTTGACCTCCATAGGGTGAGCCGTGTCTGCAAAAATTTGGCCGACCAATTCAGGACGTCTGTCAATCTCACTTGCAGTCAAGGCGCATAATTCAGAGCATCGACATGGGAGCCTGGTAAGCGAAGGCTCCTCCTCAGTAATTCCTGTGGAGCGGACCTGTGCACTCCGGTCCGTTTCTCCTGACATGCAAAAATCACAGTTATGCTTGTCACAGGTGCAGAACCCCTGCCCTGCCACAGCAGCAACTTTTTTTTCATCAGACTTCTGCGGTGACTCAAAAGCCTGTCGTAACTGCTGCTGCAGGCTCTGCATCAGGGCTTCATGGCTGCACGGACAGGGCTGCCCCCCCCCTGGCTGTAAAGCCCCGACTCCGGGCCCCAGAGGTGGATGCCATGCGTCCGTACGACCTGCCCGCAGGCTTTGATGCTTACATGCACACCTGGCGGCACATCCACAGTGGAACGTTTCGCTATTATTCGAACTCAGTTGTCGTGCTCTGGATATACCTGAAGGCAGGCATGCCGTCCCCATAGTGACACACCAAGGTAGCCAGAACACCGCAAAAACAGAAAGCAAAGCAAAGCAGCCAGCCTGAAAAAACTGCAGAGGGGAGGAAGCCACACTGATGTCCCCCCCCCCACCTGCCGGTGTCGTAGTCAGGACTTGTGGGGAATCTACAAGGGCACAACATTTACCCGCCCCACAAGGTGCGTTATTTGTCCTGAGCTGCTCTCTGTCACTCTGAAATCTGTTCATGTCAACAGTGATGCTCTCCCGTGGTATTATACAAGACTCCAGGGGGCACGGCACCAACTGATAAGCAATCAGGAATGGCCATCCCAAAATGAGGTCATTTGCCACTCCTGCTTCATAGACGAATGCCCCAGGGCAGTGACACAAGAGTCCCCCAAGGCTGTCACAGATAGGCAGCGACACTGTCACCGATGTTCCAAGTTTGCCCCCTGTCACTCCCCCAGAGTTGACCGACGACAAGCGCAATGGATGCCTCGCCGTCTCCAGAGTCCCCTGCGGAAAACACTTACGAGGGGCAACAGCAAAAATGGAACACCCTGTGTCAATCAGCGCCAAGACTTGGTGCTCAGCGCCGCCAGAAAATCTGACAGTGACTAACACTGTGATCTCGACCTTAACAGATCGGACCATCCTGGCCATTGTCCGCCTCAGCCGCCACACCCGTGCCCTACTCAGGACACGACCCGGCTCAAGCGTGCAACAGCCCGGGACTTGGCTTTTGGGCGGGGACGCCACGGTTACTCCCCCACACCCTTAGCGCTTGCCCCCACCCCCCTCAGACTGATCCTTGCCTGAAGGGTCCGATTTCTTCGTAGAGGGGCAATCCTTTTGTAGGTGTCCCTTCTTACGACACTTGTGGCATCGACGTCCCTCGCCCCCAGAATCTGCACCACCCCCTTGTTTTTTTTCTTCTGGGTGTCCGCGCGGATCCTGTGAGCATCGGGTGCCCTTGGGATGTCTGTCCCTACCGCAGTGGATGCACTTGCGTTGCTTCCACCTGTCAAGCATTTGCTTTTTTCGCTGCGGGAACTGCTGCAACACCTTCTGCAGCCAATCGCACTTCTCAGGATATTTCAAATAGCAATTATCACTGGAGTGATGTCCCTGGCAGTGCGTGCACTGAGGCCGGTCGTGCTGGTCGCCCTTTTTGTTGCGGTACCCCGGTGCTGATCTGGTTCGGCGAGGCCTGCCACCCTTACCACCCTCAATCCTGTTTACAGAAGAGGTACCCTGGCGGTACCCGTGAATGGCATCAACCCTCCGAGTGGTCAGCAACTTAGGGAAAAAAAATTATGGGCTTCCATGTACGTGTACTCACGCCCTCGAAGCTCCTCTTCTTCGACCAAGTCTTTCAGGGGTTCTTCATACCGGCCCCCCGCCCTGCTGAGCGCTCGTGTGTATCGCTTTTTGGCGTGGCGATTGGTGACCTCCCCAACCTTAGCCAACTTGACACACCAGGAAGTGAACCACCTCCTATAGGAAAGGACATCATCCCCATCAGGAGTACTATCCTCCCAATCGTCCTCAACAACATCCGGATTAACCAAGTCCTTCCCTTCTGCACTCAGGATACCCCAGATGTCCTGGTATGACCACCCGAGGTAGATCATGCATTCCAGAAAACAGTGGGCCTCTTTTTCAGGGATGGCAGACAAAAGAAGAATAGCTTGGACATCCGAATCAAGGGCACTACCAAAAAGATCCAACCACCAATTCCATTCAACGGAAAAATTCGCCAATAGAGCATAGTCCCCATTCCAAGTTGGCCGTTTCATGAACCTGTGCATACTTTTACGTGTCTCCTGATCAAGAAACTTAAACTCTTTATCATCTCCCGTCCCCGCAAAAAGTCCCCGAACGGTGGCACCTACTCGACCCCTCACAGCGTCATCATCCGGGGAGTCCTCCAGGGACTCTAATAAAGAGAAAATTGCACGTGTTTGTTGGACCTTGTCCTTTTGGGTGTCAAAAGCCATGGTATCCGTCCGACCCGGCTTTGGGTGGATGGGTGCCGCCAATCCACGCTTAAGGGGGGACGCAGTTACCGTCGCCAAACCTGTGAGAGGTTTAACCCGTGGCTCCCCGAACGCAGCGTCCCTGCCCCTTAGTAGCTCCAAGCGCCCTGCGCCCGTCAACGGAGACTTGAAGACGCTGTCAACTGACGCTGTTGAAACGACCGCGGTTGTGGTTTCCTCACACCCAGCCTCATCGTCAGCAAAGGAAATTCCTTTTCCTACACTGTCATGTGAGCATGCACCAACCTTGGTTGTTTCATGCATACCATGGTCCTCATCGTCCACGGATGGTCCCCGCGACTCCAAGCCTACGGAAAGGCAAGATTTGTTAACCTGGCACTGGAGTGCGCGCACGCTCTCACCCAACGCATCCACATCCTCTACCAAGTCGGGCAAATCAATGTCCACCCATTCATCATGCAAGGCCTCAATTTTTTTTTCACACTCACCAACCTGTTCTTCCCATGAAAGAACTCGCGCACACACGTCACCATATGACGTTCCATACGATTGAAGGAGCAACAATTGCTGTGCACACGTACGGAATTTGTCTTCCATGGTGTTGCCTATCATCTCCGATGAGGGCACCAATTGTTCAATGAAATGCATCAACAATTCGCCATTTTTTTTCAAAGGCCCAACAAGGTCATGGAGTTTGGCATCAATGCATGCACGCCATTTTGTGTCGAGCGACGTCAAATCGCTCGCGACCGAGACTTGATGTGCCTCAAACTTATTTAGCAATTCATGCATAGCGAACCGCTCATCTACACCAACCGTGGGTAGTGGGCTACTCGTAGAGCTCGTTCGTTCGGCCGTAGCCGCCTCGACCTTAATTCCTCTTATTTTGAGAACATCCACGTCCACAACAACACGTTGCAAATCCCTTTTTACCTCATGCACCATGTCATGCATTTCCTCATTGTGAGTGCAAACCTTGCGCATTCTCTCAAATCACGGGTAATGGTTCCAAACTTCTCTTCATTCTGTTTTGCACCCGCTTCAATGGCCAAATGACAAGATGCAACGTCGCACGAATCGACGATCATTGTTTTGACTCGTGACTCAAAATCATTCATGCGGCACGTCACATCATGCAATAAACTGGACTGTTTTGTTGCAAAAGGCTCACATACCGTGACGACGTGTCTACGAGCCGCCTCGATTGCCTTACGTTCGATATTCTCACATGACTCATGTACAAACGTCTTAACAAAAGAAGTTAACTCATGCACACTTGAATCAATTCGTTCATTGCACACACGCTTGAAATCATTCATGCAAGAATCAAAATGTCGGCGTTGCTCATGCAATAAGGGCTCGACAATATCATGAATTAAAGATGCATGTGACTGAAGATGATTCTCCACATGTTGTGGAATTTGCGAAGCAAGCACGGAAACACTTGTTTGACAATATTGTTCCGTTCCCTTAATTCGTGCCTCCAAAACATCTTTACTCGCCAAATGTTGTTGGATGTGCTCTTGTTGTTGGCGAAATTGGCCATGCAATTGAGTCACTTGGCCACGGACGCTCTCAATGTTTTGGGTTGCCGAAGTGCACATTTGTTCTACTCCTTGCACGGAGGCGGCATGCACCTCCTTGTGAACAAAATATTGTTGGGAATACTCTTGATGTTGTTTGAGGTGTTGTTCAAGACTGTCAATACGTTGCAAACGCTCCTCATGTCCCTGCAACACTCGACTCATGTCTCCTTGGAGTCTCTCACATTTGTTGCCGGCATTGATAATTCTATTGATATCCCCATGGCATTGACGCAAATACCCATGCACTTGTGTCAATTGTGCAATGAGTGTATCTACCGTGTTGTTGAGCTCCTCCATCATTTGTTGTGGAGCTTGTGGCTCACGTGTGAGCGTGCGCCACCTCTCGAATATGCGACCGCCGTCCTCAATCCTAATATGTTCATGGCGAGCCTCACCAAACCCACACTCCATGTCTGCACTACTGCTTTCCGACTGTTGGAAGAGGCGTTCGGGTTCACGGACGGAAATTTCCCCATGTCCACGATGATCCGGTGGACTAATCATACTCCGTCCTCGTGCCCATAACCTTCGAATGGTGTTTGGCGTCGAATTACTTGTCGGAACCAACGACATCTCGATACTCGCAAAAACGATGGAAATCGATCAATTAATAATCAAATCAAAGTAAATTGTTCAGAATTGGCTCATAGAACTCTCGCAGAACTTCAACAAGACGATGCTACCATAAGGCAGAGATAACAGCGGCAACGGCGCGATCGCAAATCCGGCAGAGCAACAAAGCCAAATCAGGACATTAAATCCATACCAGAGGGGTCTGTGATGAAAAGGAGAATACAGTGTAAGTGCGGCTAGCCCCATCTGCTCAGATTTTCAGACATTCTGCCCAGATTGGCTACATTTTGGTCATTTTCTTTGCTTCGGCGGAATTGCCGCCTCGCAGCTCAGTCTCAGGATATTTCCTATATATTTCTGATATGCCGGATTTGATTCCGCGGTCCATTTCCCGTAAATCCGCCGCGTTCCGCTATTTTAGCTGGAATCGCCATTTGCCGCTGACGCGCGCTCGCGGGCCAGATCGGCCAAACATTTTTACATAATTGGATTATCTAAATCTTTTCAGACAGTTTTGGACACTCAGATGTATTTAGAATAATTCGCATCAATTTTCTTCATAGACTGGGATTTTCTGCCGGACCACAATCAGCATGGACCTTGCTTCAGTTGTTGCTGCTCTCGCCTCCGTTGGTGTCCGAGTATCCGGTTCTACCCCCAATAACAACATCCAGGGAGACTCCTCGCGTGCCTGCCCCACTGGTCTTGCCGGCCCCGAGCCCTCCGGCACCCTCAACGACCCAGGGCAGCACTTTCATGGTAGCAGAGGCTACCTGAATGTTGTTCCTTTGGTGTCCCAACCACAGCTAGCTCCCCAGTACGGCCCCGTAGACTCCGCCACCTCCGGAGACGTAACGATTACGCTGCCGTGGTGCTGTGCGAACGAGGCCTTGAGAGGAATGCCTTGCGCAAGCCCAAGCTGCCCAAGAAGGGCACAAATCAGCAGCTGTGGGGACCCAGATTACAATCCCAATCCCAGTCCAAATTGGCCATCAAGCAGCTGGAATCTCCCAGCCTACGCTAATGGCAACGCTCCGGTGGAGCTTACAGAACTGGTAGGTACTAATACTCCCTACCAATGTCCACATTTTGAGACCATCGACGCCGACATTGACGACATTGAGATGGGTGGTCCAGGTGAGGTACCTACCTATAATGGACCAGCCTCATGGGCACAATGGGACAACCATTTGTCTTCAGAAGTGACCCGTAACCTTGAGGCGCTTGAGGCCCTTTGTCTATTAGCCACGTCTAAGCTGATAGGTCAAGAAAGAATCGCCTCTGATTTTTTATTTGAATATTTTTTCCTTCTTCAGGAAGAAATTAATACCAGGATGTGGTGGCGTTCTCAAGAAGATGAATCTTTTGCCATTTTTTTGCAGATCTGGGAGGCAAGTCCCTTCCCGAAGGAGAAGACCAAGGCACCTGTTGCCGGGCCCTCCGCCCCTCGTCCCCCTGTGTCCATCCGCGACGATCTAGCCGCCGCGGTTGAGGAAGGAATTTTAGAGGCAGCCAGGCAGGCAAGCCTGGAAATTAGGGCTGAAGGAGCTCCCCAAGTGGACTCCTGGCTGCGAACCACTGAGATTAGCGGTCCGACAGCCTGCTCAGGCCCTTCAGGACACGGTATGTACTGTCCTGCCGACTGCTCTTGCAGATTACAGCGAGATACTGAGCTCCAATTGCTCAAAGATCAAATGCAACTCATCATTCAGACGCTGGGAATTAAAGATCTTTTCAAGACACACATGCGGTCTGAGGGCGCATCATCGGTGGAACAAACAACAGAACCGTCGGAGGAGGCGACAGAAATTTTTTCGATTGCTCCTTCGGTGGACTCTAAGACCACCGATGCCAGGATCAGCAGGACTAAGCTAAAGGAAAGGGTTACAATCTCTCGATCTCAGAGTAGGTCGGCGAAGGCTAGGACTGAGGCTCAGAATGCCAAGCGAACTGCCTCCCGTACTACCCTTCCTGCTGTTGATTCCAATGCAATAGCCCAGATGTTGCTCGCCCAGACCCTCGCCGGAGCTGGTGTGGCTAATGATGCCGCCAAGGTGTCTGCCATTACGGCCGGTGTTGGGCTGGATTCACTCCTAAATCCTACTTCATTGCGACTTCGTCAGGTTGCCAAGCAGCCGAAGTATAATGGGAACCCCAGACGTTGGCCTCAGTTCCAACGGGAATTTAAACTGTGGGTTAAGACTCAAAAACTCCAGGATGATCAGTTCCTGATGGCCCTCTTGGACTGCCTTGAGGGAGCGCCGGCCAACACTTGGCTCAGGACCTGGAGTGATCGTGAGGATTCAAGTTCCCCCCTTACCTTTGATGAGGTGTGGGAACAGTTGGAGGTACGTGGATCCCGGCTGCCAGAGGATCATTACCACCAGATGTTGAAGAATTTTCCTTCATTCTCTCGATTAATCTTGCACGAAGTGCAGGACAAGAGACAGCGCTTCTGGAATCTCGTAGAAGAATCTGAACATTCAGGCGAAAAATTTTCTAGTGCCGAGCTGAAAAATCTGATTTTTGACAAGATCCCCTCAGAAAACGCCGCCGCCCTTCGGAATAAACAGTCCGAAGAAAAGGTCAAGACCTGGTGGGCGGAGGTCGATGGCTTCGATGCCTCGGCCAACCGGTTTACAGTCAGGGAGGCACTTCAAAAGTGCTCCCCCACGTCGTTTACCAAGGTGAAATTCACTGAAAACACGTGGAAAATCAAATTTAATGAACACGAGGATCGGGACTTGTTTGTCCAAGTCCTCAACAGGGGAGTAAGTTTCCACGGCCATCGCCTGAAGGCCAGGAACTGGGTGTTTTCGTTCACTCCGCAGGAACTGTGGGAAGAGGTTGAGCGGCTCGCTGACGCCGCCAATCAAAATTTCCATGAGGGTCTTGGGGGAAACAAGAATACCCAGCAAAACACCCAAAATGGGGCCCAAAAGGGCAACAAGAAGGTGAATGACACCCGGAATGTTCAGGATCATTGTAGCATCTGTCTTCTTTTAGGTTCTACGAACCGAGCTAAGACGCATTCTACTGGTAATCACCGATGGTCTGCTTACGATCACAAGGTGATTGGTGAAAATGTCAGTAATTCGCAGAATTCAGACAGGAATGACAGACAGGTGCATGGTGCAAAGGGGGGAAAGGGTAATCCGACCCCCTCCGGTGGAAACAAAAATACTGGAGGCCCTGGCGGGTCCCAAGGCAAAGGAAATCGGACTCCATCCGGCTCCGGTGGGCAGCCGAACGGCCAGACAAGTCCTAATGGCAACGCCGGAGGCGGAAATCGAAATCCAGGCCAAACCCCTCAATCCGGTACAAACAAAGGAAATGCTCCAGGATCACAGGGTAAAGGTAAGGGAAATCCTTCGGGAACCCCTTTCTCTGGTAAGGGCAGAGGGCGTGGCGACGGTGGTGGTCCATCATCCGGCGGCCGTGGCCGTGGACGCGGAAAGGGCAACCATCGTGTGGATCAGGTCTCAGGTGCAGATCAGGTGTCCGATGCGGATCGAGATTATGTCGAAAATGCCCTGAATCCAGCAGATGATCCGTTCCAAGATGAGTGGATCGACGAATCAGGCTGTGTTCACAATGTTAACGCAGCCGCTGGAGGTCAGAACGCCTAGGGGAGCCACGAAAATCGCCCCTCCCCAGGCGATTTCAGGCATGATCCCCAAATTCCTGATCGACCATTACTTGATGTAGGGTCGCTTGTCTCCTCTCCCCTGGATCCGGCAGCGGATCCTTCTGTTGTAGTGGACGAGGTTGGTGTACAGTCCAAGCACAGGGCCCGTCAGTTTGTCACAAAGCTGTGGGTCTCTGATTGCAAGGGAAATTTCCACCTCGCCACTTGTTTGTGTGACAATGGATCAGAGGTAAATCTCCAATCCAATTCATTCTTACCCGACGACTGCGTGTTTGAATCGCCTCATCCTGTTACCCTCGAGGGAGTTTCTGGACATTCTCTCGCAGGTGGGCAACGCGGTTGTTATATATCCACTCATTTGGTCGCTCAAGACCTTTGGGAAGAGCAAAATGTGGAAGAAGTTGTCCTTAAGGATGACTACTTCTATCGTGCCGACATAAAGTATGACCTTTACTTGGGCCATCCTTGGCTTCGCAAGAACAGGGTAGCGCCCGTAGGTCATCGACGTTGTTTTTTGCTGGAGTCAGGTCCCTTGGAGCGTCCTGAATTTCGTTTTTTGCACGCAGGGTTTAAAAGTGCAGAAGAATTTTTGAAGCAAAAGGTGACACCAAAATTTGGTGAAGATGTCACCATTGCAGAGGTGAATGGGAGTGCCGATTACTCCCAAGAGTTAGAATGTCTTCGTAGGGACTCCCAGCCACGACGTCCTTCGCGCTGGCACTCTTCATCCTACAGAGTTGTCGACAAATGGCGCGATGCAATTTGTGAATATTTTCATGAACACCATTCCTTTTGGCCCCAGTATGATGCCTTTGCTAACCGTATGAACAAGCGCTTTGACAAGCACTTTAGCGACGCTTGGACCCATAAATGGGAAAAGAAGTTGTGGATTAATCCTCCGTTTCACTTAATCCAGCAGGTTATCCACAAAATCAAGCAAAATAAAACCCAGGCAATTTTGGTTGTGCCCTTGTGGGACGACAAGCCTTGGTTTCAGGAATTACAGGACATTTGTGTAGATTACATCGAACGTCCCAGGAAGATTAAGCTGTATGCCAGGGACGACACAGGTCCCCTGCCACAGCGGTCCTGGAGTTCGCTTGCATTCCTGGTGGCTGGAAAGCTTTCTGACTCTAATTCTGCTGATTCTGGTACTGATTCTTGTGTTGGGTCTGAATCTGAGGTTGAGCGTGGTACTGATGATGAATCTATTTTTTCTGTTTTTTGTCCGTCAGATACCCAAGGTGATCCAACGTCCAATGGATCCGCCTCGTCTCCCTCTTCCCCAATACGATCGACATCGAAAAGAATCTTCAGTGCACGGGCGAAGAAAAATTCGAAATTGCGCCGCAAATTCAGAGTTTTTTATGAAAAACCCCCTGTGGAAGCTTTCATGGATCCTTTCGAGGAGCTGGATCACGAAGAGAATCTCTGGGATTTCGACACACGACCCACCTATCTTCAAGAGGCAGTTGATACGGACCTGTTTAGGGACATCCGTAAGAAGATTCTTCCTGCCAAGGCCGAAGAAGTTGCCAAAGTTTTTTCGACAGTAATTGCTGGTGATCAGGTGGACACTGAGTTGTGTTCCAAGTCAAGAGAAAAGATTTTTGAGGAACGGAAAGACACAACCCTTTCAGGAAAGTTGGTCAAAGACCCCCCTGTCCGTGGGCAGTTCGGTGAAGCCTTCATCGAGCTTCGTGAAGGGTACAAGGCGAAGAAACAGCGCCCTTATGAGAACCATGGACATAAACATGAGATCCTCGGAAAAATCATCGAGAGAAATCTCAGGGAATTTGGTTGGCTTGAGGGTTGTATGACCAGCGAATGGTGCTGTGCACCCTTCACAGTCCCGAAGCCACCGCCTGCAGACCAGAACACCATTGATGGTTGGCGAATGGTTGTTGATTTTCGCAATCTCAACGCCGAAACCAAGGCGGATTCACACCCCCTGCCCCTCATTGAGGAGGAAATCGCCAAGAGGGCAAGAGGTCGTTTGTTTTCTGTGCTGGATCTCCGTCACGGCTTTCACCAAATGCCGTTGAGGAAGGACAGCCGACCTCTCACCTGTATGTGCACGCCATGTGGCCCAGTCCAGTGGACCGTCATGCCCATGGGCCTGAAGAATGCCCCCTCATTTTTTCAAAGAATGATGGAGGATGTGCTTTTTACAGCCCATCCTGAGCTTCGTGCCTTCGTGAGTGTGTACATAGATGACATAATCATCGCGACGGAGGGGGAGGGACTGACCGAAGCCGAGCTGGTGGCCCTACATGAGAAGCAGCTGAACCAAGTTTTGGACATTCTTGACGCTAATCAGCTGATTTGTGGGCCAAAGAAGGGAAAATTTTTTTTAAAATCAGTCGAATTTTGTGGTTCTCTCCTAGAGAATGGCACCCGACGACCCAGTCCAGGGAAGCTCGTCGCTATTCAGAAGTGGAAGCGCCCTGAGACGATCACGGAGTTGAGAGGATTCCTGGGTTGTTGCAATTTTTACCACACTTTTGTGCCGAATTATGCCAAATTTGCTGCCCCCCTCACTGAATTGTTGAAGGTAGGGAGAGATGCGGGCAAGGCAGGTTGAAAGGTTCGTGTCAAGTGGACTGACGAGTGCGAGGAGGCCTTCCATCACTTGAAGGCGGCCCTCTGTGAAGTCGCCACGTTGCATGTGCCCCAATTTGACCGACCCTTCTACATTAGAACCGACGCTTCTAGGTACGCGATCGGAGCTGTCCTTGAACAGGTTGATGAAGCCACCGGCGATCATTACCCTCTTGCATTTTGGTCTCGGAAGCTAGCCCCACGCCAAATGCAATGGTCGCCACGTGAGCAAGAAACATATGCCATCATCTGTGCTTTAAAAAAGTACCAATCGTGGGTTGGCACCAATCGAGTCGAGGTCCTGACAGATCATCGATCTCTGGAGTATTGGGCCACCGAACACATTGATACTGTCGCGAGCCCAGCTGGTCGACGGGCCAGATGGCACGAATTTCTCTCTCTGTTTGACCTCCATGTGTCGTATTTGCCTGGAAAACACAACACGGTAGCGGATGCTCTGAGCCGATGGGCTTACCCCGCCTCAGAGGGGCTGCAAAGTACCAACATCCATGGTACGGAGCAGGACCGCCATGTCATCATCGAATGGGATCAGGAAGAAAAGAAACTCATTCGACGTGCATGCATGCAGTGCGCTGTTAAACAGCACGCATTGCCGTGTCACGACATCACGGCCATCTCAGATCCGGCGCATGCTCATGAGATCTGTACCAAAACACTGAAAGTTGTGGAAAAAGTCACCGATCCCTCCTCAGGGAGTGTGAAACGGTTTGACTATACCCGACGAGTAAGTCGATTTCGGTTGATCCAGGGCATTAAGCGTCGAGATCCGGCCAAAGCTCCACCCCTGCCTAAAGATTCCCTGATCATCCGTGACTGGACGTCCGATTACCTGCAGGATCCCATGTTTAAAGAGGTCTTTGGAAACCTCAAATCCAAAGATGCTCACAAGGATGGGATTTTTCCTGAGTATTCGTTGGATGGGGGGAAGCTGTGGATGGAGGGTAAATTGTGTGTGCCAGACGCCCTAGCCCCCCGAGTGTTAAACTGGTGGCACAAATGGGAGTCCCCCCACGCACATGGCCGTCGACTGTGGTCGATGATTAAACATAGGTTGTTTGGCTCACGGCTATATACTCACTGCATGAAAGTAGCCGCCGGATGTGCCCAATGTGCTGTCTCGACGCCCCCCAGCGCGAAGAAGCACGGCCATCTGAGGCCTCATCCTATTCCGGAGCGCCTCTTTAACAGAGTCACCAGTGATTTTTTCTACCTTGGTGAGCTCGATGACGAAGAGTGCCATTGGACAAATAAAAAAGTCAATGGTGTGCTCCTTATTCAGTGCCGTCATTCCGGCTACATTCAAGTGTTGCCTTGCAACATTGAGTCGATGACTGGCAAGGCTGCCGCCAAATGGTGCGCGCAGACCTGAATGGGAGGCTGGGACGTCCCATCCGAGGTGGTGACGGATTCAGGCAAAGAGTACACCTCCGAATGGTGGAGAGAATTATGTGCTCGCCTTGGAATCCACCACCTCCGATGTGAAATCCACTCGCATCGAGCGCTGCCTGGTGAAAGAGCCGGCCGCTCAATTATTAATATGCTTCGTAAGGAGCTCGCGAGTGAAAAGGATTTCCATTGGATGGAAGTTCTCTTCGCATTGCTTCGCCGTTACCACAACACGCCTTTGTATCATGGCCTTTCTCCAAATGAAATTGTCTTTGGACGAAAGAAGTGTTGGTGGAACATGCCGTTGAATAATCCTCGCCCCTGTAAAGATGCTTCGCTGTTTTTGGACGAAGTCCAACGAGCAGATAAATCTGTGTCGAAATTAATCGAGAAGCATCAAGCTGACTGGCTTTGGGTCCAAAATCAAGGCCGAAAAAACCCCCACAATTTTGAAGTCGATGATCGAGTTTGGCTTCGAAAATCCGAAACCACCCTGGACGGAGATGACAAGCTTCTTCCCTTGTGGGAGGGGCCATTCGCTGTTACAGCGCGTCTTGGTGAGAACAGGTGGAGGATGCGTGTGGATGTCAGCAGGGAAATTGACGTTTAGGGCGATCGCCTCAAGAGAGAGATCCCCTCCCCCAAGGATCGGGTTAAACCCCTTTTTTGGACTGCGAAACATTTGTCGGATCGGGTCATCGAAGGGGGGAAGTATGAACTCAAGAGGATTGTTGAAGCAAGACGTGACGCCAAGGGCGAATGGGAATATCTGTGTGAGTGGAGGGGCTTTGATTCCAGTCACAACAACTGGGAACCAGCCCAATCTTTTGTCCATGGATACACCAAGGGGTTCATTGACTTCCTGAAGAAGCACCCCGAAATTGGCGTACTCCTGACAGACTGTTTGTCGAAACCAGACAGACAAGTGGAGAGCGACGGAAAACGACCTGTGGTGAATCGAGATCCAGCCTTTTACGGCCCTCAGCAGCCACATTCCAGGGCTGATCCGTCGATCCCCCCTCCTGCGGTCAGGCCAGCCCAGGAGCCAAATGAGGACCAAGCTTCAAGTTCGGCCGCTGATTTGCAGCGCCCAAGTCGTACGAGGGCCAGGCCAGACAGGTTGGTGGTCACATGTATTCGTGCTTGGCCGAATTGAGGAAGCCATCCTACCACATTCTGCTCAATCCACTGTTCATTCTTTCTGTTTATGTCATGATGTGGAGAATTACGAATGTTTGATAATTTGACGTCAATCAATCCATTTTTCTTTGGTCTCCGTTCGGTAACGTATCGAAAGTCGAAAGCCGAAAGCCACGGAGTGTGCTGCCGTGTTCAGAAAAAACCAAACTCAGGCTTAATTCAGGCAGATTCGGGGTAATCTTGTCTCTGTTGGTCTGTGCATCTTTGGAATTTGGCTACTCGTGCAGATGGAAGCAAATGTACATAATCAAAACACCGGCCGGTGACATTCACCCCTACAGGCACCCCCTGTAGTACTGGCTGCACCAGATGCAACGCCAGGAACTCAGATCTTACCTTCATTTGCTGTGATGCTAACGCCAAAGTCCAGTTTCAGATCCAGGATCCTCAAATTTACCTTGAATTTCTCAGGTTTGTCCATCATTCTGCCACTGTTGTACGAAACCCAGACGTCAATTGTTCAGACAACCTTCAGATAGGAGCTCTAGGGACTTCTAAAAGCAACCTCTGAAGTCCGTAAGCTTCGTTGTATTTTTGGCACACGCCAATGTGAGCTCAATCCGACCTGAAACTGTCGAAAATGGTGAATCCAAGTGTCTTGTGGGACTCCATCGAAAGATTGGCCTTGTCCAAGTCGATTGACACCACCGTCACTGTAAATTCGGTGTCTCTCAGTTATATACTGTCAGTAAAGCGCCTTCAGCGAACCTTCGGCGCGTTACCTGCCAAGGATCCAGGGCCAGCATGTCCCATCATGATGCATCATCACATGATCCACATTTTCATAGAATCTGTTAGATGCTCGCGAACCAACGTGCCGGAAAGCACAATTGAGCTGAATAAACGACAATATATATTAACTTTAGTCTAAACGAAGGTGTTGGTAGTTTCAGTTGTACACATTCCGCTTCATTTCACCTTCATCTTAGGGAATTTCCTCATTTTAGGACAATTGAGATTGATTTCCTTGTCATCTCTTCACATTCCTCGAAGATCTGTTTAGATCTAAGTGCACAGAAAAAAATCTCTTCCTTCAATGGTTCACTTAGGGTCTGTAGACTACATTTGTATTTGTTTTTCCTCTCTGTGATTGTTTAATCTCCTTCATCTTTGCTCAAATTAACTCTCATTTTTGCTGAATCTTGTGATCATCCACCAGATGCGCCAATTCTGTGCCACATGCTGCACTTTTCAGAACGAGAAAAGCGGGAGTAACACGATGTAGAGTTCGGCGAGGACACCGTAGCGTGCCCGCGACAGCGAAACTGTGCCAGAGCGCTGAGATGTCACTCCAATTCTTGATCCCCCCACTCAATCCACCAATAATCTACCTCATTCTCAACCAATGCATGGTTTGGTATCGATTCTCGATACGTTTACATGCTTTTTAGCCCCTAACCTAATGTTTTACTGCACGGAGGACTGTTCGTCACTTCTCATTCTGTCTCATTTCAGGTTCATCCAGCCTGATTCAGTGCCAATTCAGCCCAAATCAGGTCAGATCAAGCAGACTTCGCCCCATCGAGGCTACATTTCTATTTTTTTCTGGGACTTACCCGCACTACGTTCTTCGTTGACGTAGCGACACACCCCAGTGTGTTTTTTGAGGGGGAGTGTAAGTGCGGCTAGCCCCATCTGCTCAGATTTTCAGACATTCTGCCCAGATTGGCTACATTTTGGTCATTTTCTTTGCTTCGGCGGAATTGCCGCCTCGCAGCTCAGTCTCAGGATATTTCCTATATATTTCTGATATGCCGGATTTGATTCCGCGGTCCATTTCCCGTAAATCCGCCGCGTTCCGCTATTTTAGCTGGAATCGCCATTTGCCGCTGACGCGCGCTCGCGGGCCAGATCGGCCAAACATTTTTACATAATCGGATTATTTAAATCTTTTCAGACAGTTTTGGACACTCAGATGTATTTAGAATAATTCGCATCAATTTTCTTCATAGACTGGGATTTTCTGCCGGACCACAATCAGCATGGACCTTGCTTCAGTTGTTGCTGCTCTCGCCTCCGTTGGTGTCCGAGTATCCGGTTCTACCCCCAATAACAACATCCAGGGAGACTCCTCGCGTGCCTGCCCCACTGGTCTTGCCGGCCCCGAGCCCTCCGGCACCCTCAACGACCCAGGGCAGCACTTTCATACAGACCCATAGAACAAACAAAGGCGCATCAGCCTACATTATAAAATCCAACGATTTGCAATTGCATCCGAACTACAATCCCCAGGTCCACGTCAGCCCTATCTAGTGCCGTAGGCCAATCCTAGGGTCCCATTGGGTCAGGTCCTGCTGGTCTGCTGCACTGGTGTCATTTGCAGTCATGAGACCAGATGCCAGATTATGGTACAAAATGTGCCTGAATTGAGACCAAAATCAGTGAATTGCACACGGATTCAGGGTGGCGAAACTCACCGCAAGCCAAAATAGGTCCAATTCAATGTCGATAGACTCTGTGTGTAGTGTTGAACGGAAATCCAGTTCTCATTCATAGCCAATCCAGGTCAAATCCTCATGATGATGATGAATCCCATGATGGAAATCCAATCATTTAAAGTAATGATAGCCAAGAAAACCCAGTGGGGATTCCCCACACTGTCAGTATTGTTCCCAGGGCTTCATGTTTAATCCAGTATGAGCCAGAAGGGGTAATTGACTCGTTATAGTCCCAGAATGTATAAGCATCCAATGCTTGGTACTGGGAATTTGCCAAAATTGAGCTGATTCTGAGGGGGATTCCAACACAATCCACAGATGAACAGCGAGTCGACACAAGTAAGAACACCATCGTCGTCACTTGGTCTATATAAGCCCTTTGACAGTGGTCGATTGAAGAACGAACCAACCGTCTCAATGTAAGAGCTGATGGAAATGACATTCTGAGCAGATCCGTCAAACACATGAAATGGATCAGACTCAGTCATGTGCCAGAATCTCTGTAATGAGCACGAACTCGAACGAGTCCTTCCCAAGGCGAGTAAAGGGGCCCAGCCGACAGCAAAAGGCGATAGTGTCGTCGCGGTTGAGGATAAAGGCCTCTCGGAACTTCCGATTGGAATCATCTGAGATGAAGCACATGATTCACATGATGGCCATGATGAGAATGACGGATGGAATGACCAGGATGACCCCAGAATGTCCCATCATCTGTCCATTGAACCACATAGACGATGCGCCAGGACTGTTTTGTCCCCATGCCAAGGGTATATGTCGACCGTAAACCTCTTCGAAAGTTTCGGCGACCCAAATTCTGATCAGATTTTGTCAGGGATGGATGATGCCACGATTGGAGCTTCTTCTTGTGCTTGTAAGTCTTCCTTGGTGACACAATCCTTGATCAGCGAGAGCTCTTTGTCAATCTCAGGGTGTTTCTTCAGGAACTTGATGAAAGTGTCCGTATACCCATGGATAAAGCTTGAAGCTGGCTCCCATTTGTCTTCTTCTGGACCGAATCCTTTCCATCTGCACAGAAAGTACCACTTGCCTCGAGCATTCTTCTTGTACTCAAGAATCTTCTCCAACTCGAAACTGCTTGTGACCATCTTCCTGTCGCTCAGGTACTTCGAAGTCCAATAGAGAGGCTTGAACCTTCCTTTGGGGCAGGGTACTTCGGCCTTCAAACGATCTCGATGTACTTCTTGATGCCTGCCTGGCTCAATCTCGATGTTGAATGTAGTCTCACTTAGTTGACTTTTGACTTGGAATGGGCCATCCCACAAAGGTAACAATTTGTTGTCGTCCTTCAGGGTCTCGTCTGACTTACGAAGCCAAACTTGCTGGCCTTTCTCGAAGGGTTTTCCTTGCGTTCTTGACTTATTTTTGAAATTCAACCAATCTGCTTGACTTTCCACTTTGGCCTGGATCCACTTGGACTCTAGATCCTTGATCTTCTCAAACCATTGCGATGCGTCGTAGCACTGCCTTGGATGATACATCACTGGTCCTGGACCCATCTTCTCACGACCAAAAACCAGCTCATTCGGACTTAATCCAGTGTGATTCTTGGTACGATGGTATCTTCTCAAGACACAGTAAATCGTCTCCAACCAATTGTAGTCTTTTTCAGTCGCCAGGAATTTTCTCAGAATGGAGATAAGAATCCTTCCAGCGCGTTCAGCAGGGAGAGCTCGATGGTCGTAGACTCGGGCACGAAGGTGATGAACTCCCAATAGGGCACACATGTTCTCCCACCAAGTCCCAATGAACTCCTTCCCACTGCCCGTCAGAATTTCACTGGGTACATCCCAGTTACTCATCCACTGACTTGCAGTCCACTTGGCAGCCATTTCAGAGGTGAGATGCTTCGTGTTGCAAGGGAGGACTTGGATGTAGCCACTGTGGCGGTCTTGAATTAACAAAACCCCATCGATAGGCTTCCTCGTGTAGAGACATTCCTCTTGGATTTGTCCCAACTCGAAGACATCCGCCGTCACCTTGTCGAACAACCTCTCTGGAATTGGTAATCCCTTCAGTAATCCTTCTGCCCTTTGATTCTTAGGGATGGTCGCCTGACATTGCTTGCATCCTTTGGCAACTCGTTCACAGGCACCCTTGAGGTCCCTTGTGTAAACTCTGTGGTGTAGCTCCTGCTCCAGCACACGAGAATGTGTGTGGGCTGTCTCATTCCGATGCCAATGTTTGACATATTGGTCAATCAGACAATCAGGAACACAAATCCGTCCTTGCCAAAATAACTTGTCGCCTTGGATTTTGAAATCAGACGTCTCTTCAGAGTCGTAAGGCTTGTCCCCTTTCAACTTGTGGTATACAGACCCAAAAAACCTGTCCTCCTTGTACATCTTCGTCCAATCCACATAGAGGAAGGAAGTTTCCTTGTCCTTTTGTTGTGGAGGGAGCGTGGATTTCGCTTTGGATCTTGTCGTCGGAAACACATTAAGGAGTGGCAGCGACGACTCAGAGTCAGAGTTAACTCCTGCAGTCTGATCTGCCTTGGTAATCTCCTTGCATCTGACCAAATCCACCTTCATCTGATTTTTAATCGAACATTGGAGACAATGTTTCTTAATCAGTGCTTGTTCCTCCTTGTCGAACTCGATCACTTCAGCTTTATCCGTCGCTGTCCCATGAAAACTCACTTCAGAGTAAGCCTCTGAGGCTGGGTAGGCCCAGCGACTCAGGGCGTCCGCCACTGTGTTGTAGCGACCCGGAATGTAAGTCACATGGAGGTCAAATCTGCTGAGAGTTTCATGCCAACGGCCTCTTCTCCCAGCTGGTCCACCAGGGGTATCCACATGTTCTGTCCTCCAGCTCTCCAGTGACTTGTGGTCAGTCAGTACCTCGACGCGATGGCCCAAGATCCAACCTTCATAACGCCGTAAGGCACAAAGGATTGCGTAGGCTTCTTGTTCCCTTGGACTCCAATTTCGCTGTCTTGTTGTAAGCTTGCGAGACCAGAAAGCCAGAGGATGATGGTGACCTTCGTCGTCGACTTGTTCGATCGTAGCACCAATGGCGCAACGACTGGCGTCTGTACGAACATAAAAAGGTCTTCCATCCAACCACGGAGTCTTTAATGTAACCACATTTGCCAGTGCTTCCTTGAGACCAGTAAATGCCTCTTCACATTCTGGCGTCCACTTGAGCTTGACTTGAGATCCCTTCTTTCCTTCTATTTTGCCAACCTTGAGTAACTCTGTCAATGGACCAGAGAACTTGGCGTAGAGAGGAAGGAACTCGTGGTAGTAATTGCAGCAGCCCAAAAAGGCACGAAGCTGCGTGATGGTTTTAGGCCTTTCCCAGAGCTGCAGGGCAGCCATTTTTCCTGGAGCTGGTCTTCTTGTCCCATCTTCCAAGACAGAGCCACAAAATTCCACACTCTGGAGGAACATCTTGCCCTTCTTGGGTCCACACACGAGTTTCTCTTGTCGAAGGACTTCGAGAACTTTTCGAACTTGTTCTTCGTGCAACTTCAGGCACTCATCAAAGTTTTTTCCCAACGGCGTGGCAATCAGAAGGTCGTCAATGTAGATGCTGCAGAATTCTTGTAAATCCAGATCTTTGTGCTTCTGAAATAAAATGGTCTCCATCATCTTCTGGAACATCGACGGCGCATTCTTCAGACCCATCGGCAGTACAGTCCACTGGACAGTGCCACAGGGCGTGCACATTGCCGTCAAATGCCTATCCTCCTTTCAAAGGGGCATCTGATGAAAGCCATGGCGCAAATCCAACACAGTAAAGAGCTTGCCTTTGGCCCTCGCGGCGATCTCCTTCTCGATTAGAGGAAGAGGATGCGCGTCTGGTACTGTGGCGGCGTTCAGGGCTCTGTAATCCACCACTAGACGCCAAGCATCTATGCTGGATTGGTCAGCAGGTGGGGGTTTTGGCACAGTAAATGGTGCTGAACACCACTCAGAACTCATGCAGCCCTCCAACCAACCGAATTCATAGGGATTGCGCTCAATAATTTTTCGCAGGGCATCCGCTTTGGTGCCGTGGAGATAGAATGGACGTTGTTTGTGCACCTTGGAGCCTTCGATTATGTCAATCTTGGCTTCCCCATTTTCACATCGAATTGGGGGGTTTTTCCACAACTTCCCACTCAGCACGTCATCTTGATAATCTTCGAACACTGCGTCCCTTCTTGCAGATATCTTGTCTCCGTCGACCTGATTCCCACATTTAATCACCGACATTATGTCCACCAATTTGCGAATTGTTGGTCGTGGTCTCATGTTCTTGGCCACTTCATTCCAAACTTCTTCGTCGCATTGCTGGCGGATGAAGCTCACCTGAGCTCGCTCCTCCGTGGGATCCCACCAATGAAAGGGGTCCACGAATGTCTTGAAGGGATGGTCGGACGAATTCAGCTTCATTCCTGTCAATTCAGGCGAGATTCTTGGGGATTTGTCTTCATTCTTGCTTGAAATCTTGACTTTTTTGGCTTGATTCTCGTCTGATGGGGACGAATTGTAATGGATGGAGGCGTTCTCTTGAGGGACGCCGATTGTCCTTCCCTCCTTCCGCGACGATACGTCGGGATTCCGCTCTCGATCGTCTTCATCCACCTCAATTTCGTCGATTCTTGAGGAATTTGAGATAACCTCTTCTGTTCCCATTTCACTGCCATCTTGCCAATAATCTCCCAGATTCCCGTCAACTCACCACGCCAACGTGCTCCACGAACGCTGCGGCAAAGGCTTGCCATTGTCTTCGCAATACAGCTTCACGCCCTTGTGCGGAAGCTCGACAATGTCGATTGAAATGTCCATAATGTCCTTGAACAACTCTTGTCTTGGCCAATTGGGGACAATCAAAATCGCCTTCGCGCCGGATTGCTTCAGCTTCTGCACTACACGAGGGAAAACGTCGAAGGGCGGATTGATCCAAAGAGGTTCAGACCAGTCCTCACTCCAGGCATCGTCGTAGAACTTCGGAAATCTTTTATTCTTTTTGTTTGCAAAGGCATCAACTTCAGGACGAAAATTGTGGTTCTTTTCGAAATAATCCACCAGAATGTCCCGCCATTTGTCGACCACTCGATAGCAAACTGACTTCCACTTCTTGCTGTTCAACGAATCCACCTTTCCTTCGTCGAAATCTTCTTGATTCCTTGTCCATTCCTGCCCATCTTGCTGAAAATGCAGCTTATTTCTCTCCTTGAATTGGTGGATACTCTTGGTATATGGGTGCAGATAATACAGATCGGACGGGTCGCTGGTCGACGGATCCTGGAGGAAGCACGTCCTGTGTCTCATGGGCGACACACGGTGCGCGTGAAGCCATGGTTGACCCAAGAATAAATCGTACTTTATGCTGGCTTCATAGAATTTTCCAGCAAACCACTCCTCAGTGACCGTCTCTTCCACACTCCAGACTGATTGTTTCACCAATCTGACCGCCAATTCTGCTTCTCTGTCGCCACCGTCAAGGCGATGTCCGCTGACTGCCTCTAGCTGGACAGGTGTCGAGGACATCCTCGTCTCATCCTCGTGCAGAAAGCCTTTTCGCACCAGATTCACCTCTGAACCATTGTCGATCAGACATCTGGCAAGTTTAACCTTACCATCCGTCGATCTGACCTGGATCCAGCAGACAAACTGGCGCTGCTTGCCTCGCCGGACAGCGCTGAGGACCCAGGCAGGGTACAGGAGGCCGGAGGACCGCGCCAGTCGATCCCAGCAGCGTCCATCCACCGCCCCAACTACCCTGATGGGTTTGGTCTCCTGCCACTCAACCCCAGTGTTGGGATTTGGGTCAAGTTGGCTTCCCTATTGCCAATCTTCTTCTTCGTTCAGCTGTACGTCCTGTACTTGTCCTTCGTCAACCCATTCCTCTCCTGCTTCAACGGCATTCACTCCTTTTCCACGTCCACGACCTCCAAATGATTTCCCCTTACCACCTTTCTTACCTCCTTGACCTTTGTTGTTGGAGGTGTTGGAATTGGGGTTGGATTCGTTGGATCTGCCCTTGCCTCGACCTCCAGTATCCTTGTTGTTGCCGAAGGTCTTGTTCGCTGGCGTCTCCGCGTACAGGGGGTTGCCATTCACCTTGGAATCATCTTGATTCCCGGACTTTCCCTTGCCATTTCCACCTTTTTGGCCATTTTTTCCACCAGATTTCCCACCAGCATCGGTCCATCTTGAGTCGCTTGGATCTCCGCCTTGCTGCGAGTAATCTTTCGGTGTCCAGTCTCTGTTCTTTCCTTTGGACTGCCCTTTACCCTTTCCCCGTCCATGCTGGTCAGCATCTCGTGCTCCATCCTGCTGGGGATTCTTGGGAGAATTTCCTTTTCCATCCATTTTGGACTGAATTGTCTTGAGATCTGAGGGCGTCCACCTGTGATCTGCGGTCGTGTGAGTCGCCGCTCGACCTTCTTCTCCAAGGGCAATGCACACAGAGCATCCCTTCTCACCAACGGCGTTGACCTTGCCTCCGAAGCCATGTGCATCCTGGGACTTCTGGCGTTCTAAGTTTGCATACTTTTCAAGTTGGTCGCAGATCTGCTCGACTCCATATGAGAAGATCCACGGTCGTACCCGCAAAACTGTTCCCTTATACTTCACTTTTCCATCCACCATGCTGCAGAAAAACTCCGACTGTTCAGAATCGTGGAAACCAACTCTCCATCTGCCCTCACGAATAGTGATATCTCTCAATCCAGTAGCACTGATAGAGTGTAGCAACTCACGAACAGCCATTTTTCCCATAGTTTCTGGTAATCCTCGGACTTCAACCCAGTTGCCCAGGACTTTTTGGTCCGCCTGAGAGTCCCTGATCTTCTGCTTGGTCTCCGGCGTGAGCTTGCTCAGGAGGATCTTCTTCATTTCGCCTTCAGAAAGTCCTTCTCCAGAGTTCTCCGCCTCTTGCACCAAAAACTCCCAATCTTGCCTTGCAATTTGAATTTCTTCCAGAAATAATTTCTTGATCGCCCTGAAGTTCTCCAGACGGTTCCTGTAATGATCTTCAGGTAGTCGAGACCCTTTCTTCTTGAGACTGCGATACAACTCCTCATAACTCAGGGGATTTCCTTGGTTTTGTCGTTCCACATACAGATTGTATGTGCTCTCCCTGAGCTTGCCCGTCAAGCAGTCCATCAGCCCAAGGATCCAGAGCTCCTTGTCCAGCTTCTCCGTCTGCAGCCACACCATGAACTGCCGTTCGAAGGACGCCCAGTAATTTGGGTGTCCAGAGAACTTCGGCTGCTTCATTACTGAACCACGAAGCCTCATGTGCAACGGGTTCAGCAGGTGGTTCAGGTTGAAACCTGTGGATGTGCCGACCGGATTGACGAACACTGGGTTGACTGCGGCGCCTCCCATTGCCTGTGCCTGCGCAATTGCGGCCGCCAGCAACGCCTGGTCCACAGTAGGCTGCACGAACGGCGTCTGCGGTGCTTGATGCAGCCTCATCTCCTTCAATTTCTTCTGCTTTTCTTTGATCTTGGCCTCATTTTCTTTCTGCCGCCGGTCCTTCTTCTTCAAGGCCATTGATCGCTCCTTCACGGTGGTCCTTGCTTCTCCATCAATATCTTCGACAGTACCAACAGACAGTATAGACCCATGCGACGAAGATTCTCCTCCTTCGGTACCCAGATTCAACCCAATAGGACTTCCAAATCCAGTAGGGGGGATACCAGAAATTCCAGTAAAAGCTGGATGGTGGCCAGTAAAAGCTGGGGGTGCTGGAGAATGTGGAGCGCCGTAAGGCGTGGATGTGGGTGCAGCTGAGGAGGTACGTGCTGGGTGGCTTGCCTTTGTAGGCGCTGGTCCAGCGAGCCCAGTAGTGCTCAGATTTTGTACCAGATCTGTAAGCTTCACCAACTTCTGTTCCATCTCCTTCCACGTGTTGTCATCATCCCTCTTTTTCTCCTTGGCGGCGTTCTTCAGCTCCTTCACCTTGTTCTCCAGCGACGAAATCTGCCTTCGACAGGAGCAGTCCTTGGCGCACTCGCCACAGGAAGGGCATCTCGTCCCCTTTCCTTTGCTTCTGACTTCATCAACCCAGCTGTCAACACTGGAGTTGGAGTCAGGAAGCTTGGACAGTTGCTCCCTGGAGAGGTGAGAATGTGTCGAATCACACCTCATTTTGTCGACCTCTTCGTCGTGTCGACCCCAGGCGCCCGACGGACCAGCGTGCTGACGCACATTCTGGCGTCTCTCCTCGGCGATGATGGCCATCTGCACCATCACGGCGGCCCTGGTGGTCGAACTGATCCAGCAGCTCTTCCCAGTCCTCTTGTTCCTGCAATTGGGCGTCGAATCGCAACCGGCCTGTGTCCCTGATGAACTGGCACGACGCCCTGAACCAGTCCCTCAGGCGGCCACGGTAGCTCGCCTCCGCCAGCAGCCAATTCTGGCGTTGCAGAAATTCTTGGTTCCAAATATCCTGAAATTGGTGTTCCCAGTATGCACCAGAAATGTCATCCATTCCAGTATTGGATGGCTCTCCTTCGCTGCTGCTGTCTTCTAGATCAGGCAAAGCTTGAGAGCTGGAACCAGATTCGCTTGAGGAGGGGGATTCTCGACCGGGTTTACGGTTGGGTGGGGCGTTCACACAACAATCAGCACAAGTATGAACTCCAGGCCAATGCCTATGGCCACAGTAAGGGCACTCTGACGGATGATCCTAGGTTTGTTGGGGAGATGCTACGAAGGTAACCTCGGGGGGAACACGCAGCGACCCAGAAGGAGTAATAGCCCCGCTAAAGTCCGATGATCTCAGAGTGTCAGTGGAGATTCCAGAAGCAGAGTCATGATTTCCTCTGCTACCATGTAACCGCTGCATAGTGGTTGATCTTTGTTGTGACTGTGAAGCCTGTAGCCTTGATGCCCCAGGGGTCGTAACGCCCGACACTGCCCCTGATATCTCCAGTAAGAAAAAGTGCTTTTCCATTGCTTTGGGATATACTCTAGTTGTATTAGAGATGCACTGAGCATCCATGCATTTTTATCTTAGTATTGGTCCAGCCAAAAGTGGTGAGAACACATTTTGACCTATGGAACCAAACACCCAATCAGGATATGGAGTGGACCCCTTAATCCCCTTTCAATCAGAAGTAAAACATCTTTTCCTGAGTTGACTGAGCACTGACATACCTAAGGTAGAACCTATGAATTTATCTATGTTTTTCCATGAATACTTATCTGCCCTAGTGGTATGCACCCTAGGGGGTTAGGCACCTCTTTTTGAGAGGTCCTGGGTTCAATTCCTGGTCAGCCTAACTAAGTAGGAAGATCCCATGTGACATGGCAGTGACCTCATCGCCACATACCATGCCACCTCAGCACACATGGGACCCAAAACAAAGAGTGCACATCTCCTAAGATGGCACTATGGAGAGAGAGTGATCCTGAGGCAGTTTTCTAACTCTTTTCCCAAAACATTTCAGCTATCTCTGTGAATATGCATTCATTTGTATCCTGAGTTGCAGTTTCTGTGAATATCTAATCATCTTTCACTGTTTACACTGCAGCCCTTCATGCTTTGATCCTGAATCACCTTCTCTTTGCATACTGTTGGCTTGGGCTATCCTGGATTGAGTTGGCTTTACTGTATTTCAACAAACAAAAGCTTTTCATCATCCAAAACCAGCAGCAGGACACCCTATAGCAACAACAAGCAGCAGGAGAAGCAAAAACACAGTGCTGAAAACACTATAAACTTTTCTGGTAGCAGAGGCAGCCTGTCTCTGTGCACCGGCAGCGACCCCGCGCCGTACAACCAGTGCTCCGAGCAGGCAAACATAAGCAGAAGGGTGAATTAAGATGGATCCAGGAAGAGTGGACGCCGAGGTGAACACAGCGCCAGCGCCAGAGACACCGGCAAGGCCGGCGCCTGACGCTGTACCTTCGGTGGAGCCCTTACATGGGCCAATGGATACGGCGGAGGACTCCTTGGATGGCCTCCAGACGGCCTTTGGGGCCCTGTCGGTGAAGGAAATGGTCTCTCAACCTCAGCCTGTGAAGAGGAAGAGAGGAAACGAGAGCGAGAAGGATGCTGGAGAAGGAGCAGACGAAGGAGAGGAGCAAGGGCAAGACCCGACGGAAGTCCCTACCTTCGAAGGCGCACCAAGCGCTTCTGGCCTCCAAGCATCACCCTCTCCCATAACCACCACACACCCAGCCGCCGCTACATCCACTTCCACAACCAACCAGCCTATGGCAGAGGGCACAGGCTTTACTGGCATGCCTCACTACCCCGCCTATGGCATGGGCCCACCTACCACTGCGCTCCTTGAGGCAACTACTGCCAGTGAGCCGGTGGCTTCCAGCTCTGCGCCGCGTTGGTATGCGGCTGACCATCCCCATCCACTCCACGCCACTGGAACCTACATGGAAGTTCCTGGGTATGCTCCTGGGTGTGCACCTGGGTATGCACCCCTGAGTGGGTTGAGGAGAGGACCAGAGTCTCTGGGAGGCAGGAGTAGAGGATCGGGAAGATCCTCCAACAGGTCCCTGACGCGGTCGGAGATCGATGAGGTGCTCCGAGGAGCCACTTCGCAAATCGTGAGCGACCTCACGCAAGAGATCAGGGAGAAACTGCAGCCCCTGATGATCCCGTCCCATGCGTCACCTACGACAGTGGGAATGTCACCCCACCGAGTACAGGCTAACCACCTGGCGGCAGGGTTGACGAATACCCTGGGGAGCCTGAGGAGCCGACCGATGCCGACTCCTGCAGCAGTACCAAGAAGCCCATTCGTCCCGAGGACAGCCCAGCCGCCCTACAGTCACGTGACGAACTCGACGAGGGCCGAGCTGGACCAGCTGGGGCTGACAGCCCTAAGGGCTATGGTGGACGTGGAGCCTTATGGCTCCAGTGATCTAGGCGGAGACCCCTCCGATGATGGGCCGCCTTCGATGACTTCTTCTTCGCCATCGGATGACGAAGACCCTGAGGACCCCGAGGACCCCAAGGGTAAGAAGAAGAAGAAGAAGAAGAAGAAGACCCGACGCCCTGAAGGACGCCGAGCTCAGGAGGCGAAGGCTATTGCCACCTCCAAGATAGTGGTAAACCTGCCTGAATTCACAGGCAAGGACCTCAGCGAGTTCGCTGAGAACTTTGGCCGGTTCCTACGACTGACCGGCCAAACCCACGCGAGTGGGCGAGTGAAGTGCGACCTGCTCCTGCAGTGCTGCAAGACGAAGTACCTGGAGAAGCAGGTCAGGCAGATCGTCACCAACTCCGCCACCTTTGCCGACGTGTTGGTTGCCCTGGAGAGGCAGTACCCAACCTACGAGACCGACCTCTCCATCAGGGCCGAGATCCAGAACCTGCCCGTGCTGCCGAACAACCCTAAACCCGGCAGAGTCTCCGAGCTGTTGGCGGACCTGGACCACTGGGCTGGACGACTGACGCCCGGTTCCTACAGCAGCGACGACCTGCTGTTTTGGTTGTGCTCCAAGCTCCCCCGTGAGCTATGGGACGAGTGCCGTCTGACGGCCGAGCGCAAGGCTAGATCCCTCCGCTACGAGGATCTATGCGTGCTGCTCCTGGAGATGGCGCTGGAGAAGGAGAGCGACCAACACCTGAACCACTACCGTCCTGGTGGTGGAGGTTCTGGAGGCAAAGGGTACCAAGGGTCCCGACCTGGGCAGGGGACTACCCCCAAACACGCCCACGCCCGCCTAATGGAGAACGTGAAGGAGCTATTCTGGTGTGATGCCAGAGATGAACAGGGCCACCTGCAGCATGCCTCCGACTGCGAGCAGCGAGACTGCTTTGTTGTCCAGGGGAAGCAGCAGGAAAAGATCACCGGCGCCAAGGTGAAGCTGCCGGATCATTACCGCTGCACCATCACGTGTGCATTCTGCGGTAAGCGGAAGCACTATGAGGACGAGTGCTACCATAAGCAACGCCTATCGGCGAAGCTTAAGGGGGAAGATCCTGGCAAAAGCTCAGGCAAAGGTGGAGGCAAGTCCAAAGGCAACGACTCCGGCAAGGGCAAGTCGAAAGGACGTGGTCAAGGTGGTCAAGACAAGGGTCAAGGCGGACGAGGAGGAGGCGCTAATCGCCAGAACGACAACAAGAACAAGGACAAGAACGGAGGTAACCCCAACCCTAATCCAGGGGGGAACTCCGAGCCCTCTGGAGGGCAGTCTGGACCTACCACACGCTCACAGACGCAGGCCCAGCAAGAACAAGGAGCCAAGCGTGAGCATGAAGGTGGTGACGACGGCAACGCCAAGAAGAGAAGCCGTTTCATGAGGATGGCCCGCAAATTGCGGAACAAGGGGTTCGAGGTGACCTGTCCCGCGGAATTCTGACGGGGACGCTCTGGTGGCACCCAAGACCTGGTGTTTTGGGTACGTATCCGACTAGGGGGACGTGAGTACCTGGGGGTACTGGATACTGGAGCCACAATATCGATAGTGGCCAAGAAAATTTTACCTTGTGGGAGCCTGAAGAACACCATGACCACCGCCGCTATACGGATGGGAGATGGACATGTGGTGCACAGCTGCGGGGACTGCGAAGTGGAGGTACCTATGGGCTCCAGGACTATCGCCCATCGGTTCTATGTGATGGATACTGATGCCTTCGACTTTGTACTGGGGACTGACTTCTTCGTGCAGCACTCCCAGATACAATCCCTGACGCTGCAAGCGCCCTACCTCCTGTACGTGGACCACGGCAGTGGCAGAGAGTCTGTGCCACTGGAGCAGTCGGAACATACCTCGAGTTACCTGAGACTATCGAAGGAGGAGCCCTCGAACATGATGGCGGCCTCCAAAACTGAGGACTACCAATTATTGGGGGAAGTCCTAGACCAAGGTCTGAAAGAGTTGGGTTACTCTCGAGAAGACCTAAGTGTGGAACTGTTCGCCAGCGACAAGCAGCATGTACTGGACCTATACTGCAGCAAGGGGAAGAACTGCAGCTACAAATTTTACTGGCCCTCTTTCGGGATGGCCTACGGGAACCCCAGATTCAGTGAACTGGGGAAGGTGCTGACCAAGGTGGCCTTGGAACGTTCCCGTATGGTCCTGTGTTCCCCCGATTGGGGAGCCCATGGGGGCAACGAGTACTGGCGAACCCTCCTTGACAAGCTGACTATCAGCTCCGTGCGGTTGCCTGATGAGGCCATCTACGTGCCTCTGGGACGCAAGACGCCCATTGGGAAGCCTGGATGGGGGAGTATGCTCAGCGTGGTGGACGGGAGTCTAACCACCATCCCCTGGGAAGACCTGGACCCTACTCTGGTCCAGGCTATACAACGAGAAAGCGATGGACTCGCCTTGGGTGACTTGAAGGATCGCCTACGACCTCAAGATGCTGTTGAAACTACACCCGGAGGAGATGAGTACGTCGTGACTGACACCAACGCCCCCAACTCTCCCTGTCATGTACCTGTTCCTGATGGAGTCTCTGAGTGTGGACTATCTGAGCTACCTAGCTCTATCCACTCAGACGACGAAACTGAGCACGACGCCTTCTTCGTGCAGACTGCGGTGGAAGAAGTGGAGAACGCCGAGTACGTCGCCCCACTAAAACCCCTACTCTCCATGAGGGTGGAAGACCCCGTGGATGAAGAGCTGGACCCTCGATCCAGGCTCAGGGAGTATGTAGATTCCAAGAGGAAGTTGGTGGCGAAAAAGCTATGCTACGCGAAGCCTACCCGCAGCTCGTGGCCACTGAAGCAAGGACGTATGGGAGACCTCTCCCAATTGAAGGAGGACCTCGAACAGAAGATCACCACCTGGCAAAGGGAGGTAGATCTCAAGCTCATGAAGAGCGTGTGGGGTGCCCATGTGAGGACCCCAGAGGAGGACGACCTCTCGGAGGAATGTGTATGTGAACCCCCTAAAGCGTGCCTATGTTGCCATCGTCCACCGGAGATGGTTGAGCAAGACCTTCTGTATGCCTACCAAGGGCTGAAGGATGCGACCGCGGGCGAAGAGTCGGTGGAGGACCACCTCCCGACGTCTATTCAAGGGGCAAGCAACTTACACTCCGACGAGGACATGGAGGACAAGATCAAGGTACTGGACCCGCGGGTACAAAAGCTGATAAGGACCTATCTGGAGGTGTTCGGAGAACTACCCCCTCCAGCCTCATGCGACAAGCTGGTACAGATGGACCTCAAGCTGAAACCCGAGTTCGTGGGTCACAAGATCCGGAGGAGACCCTATCCAGCTCCTAAAGAGCAGGCCGACGAGATTGAGCGACAGATACAAGAATGTATCGACGCTGGCCTAGTCCTGGAGTACAAGGATGGGGACTACCCCCTACACTGCAGCCCCTGTTTCCTGGTGGCTAAACCTGGGTCTACAGCCAAACGGCTGGTAGTGGACTATGGAGAGCTGAACAAGAAGACGTTGAACCACTCAGGGTCCATTCCCAATATGGAGTCTACCCTGGAGAAGATAGCCTCCTGTCGCTACAAGACCAAGATGGACAAGCGAAGTGGATTCTGGCAAGTGGACCTGACGCCCAACGCGCAGGAACTACTGGCCTTCATCACCCCTCAGGGGAGGGTTTTCAAGTGGAAGGTCATGCCCTTCGGCGTGGCTAACGCCCCCGCTCTGTTCCAAGAGCTGATGAACAAGATCTTGTCCATCCTACGAAGGAGACCTAAGGTGCAGGAGCTCATATCCCGTGGGGCCCAGATGGAGGCTCACATCGACGATGTATGCCTCGGGACCAATACCCAGGAGGATCACCTAATCCTCTTGGGTGAGTTCTTTGCGGTCTGCCAGGAGAACCACACACGACTCAAGCTGGAGAAGTGTGAGTTCATGCAGGAGACCATGCAGTACCTGGGGTTTGACGTTGGCTATGGGTGGTGGACCCCAGCGGCCTCTAAGGCCAAACCCCTGATGGATGCCAAGGTACGACACGAAGACCCCAAGAAAGGACTTCATGATGTACGCAGTTTCATTGGGGCGTGCAACTTCTATCGCCGCCACATCAAAAACTTCACCTACACCAGCGCAGTACTGACTGACTTGATCAAGAAGAGTACTACTTGGCGCTGGGGCCCACAAGAGCAACAAGCGTTTGACGAGCTCAAGGACAAGGTAGCCAACGCTAAGTGCTTGGGCGTGCCTAGGGCACAAGGGGAGATTATCCTGGTGACCGACGCCAGCAATGTGGGCGGTGGTGGAACGTTGTTCCAGTGGCAAGCACTAGAGAAGGAGGAGTTCGACTCGGCCATTTCCCAATGGGGGACGGAAGGTCTCAACCGAGATGGAACCCTCAAGCACAGCTACCCTGACGACAAGTGGGTCCTAGTACCTCTGGGCCATTGGAACTGGAAGTGGAACCAGGCCAGGGGGAACTACTCCACCTATGAGCAGGAACTGCTCGCGGGTATGCTGGTGCTATCCTCACAAGCACGACTGTTGGGGAGTAACCCTGTGGTCTGGCTATGCGACCAAGAACCGGTCCGCAGTTTCCAGAAGGGCCCCCCACCTGAGAAGGCCAAGCTACGTCGCTGGTGGACCTACCTCAGTCAACTACGGCTGACGGTACACCATATCCAGGGAGTGAAGAACGAGTGTGCTGACTACATCAGCCGCAACAACTTCGACGCCCTGATTGGTGCCCGGTCTGAAGCGCTGGCTAAGGAAGCGTTCAGCCGTATGGACGTACACCTGGACCTGAACATGACCATGATACGCCCCCTGGATGGACTCCAACAATCGGAGTACCTACAGGAGTTTGGGGATATCTACCGGCGCCTGGAGAAACGCCTTGAACCCCTCCTGGTCAACCAAGACCAGTGGAAGCGGGACAAGAGCTACCTCTGGCACGAGGACCGCATCGTGGTGCCTAGTGATCGAGTCCCAGCGCTGCTGAAGTGGACCCATGAGTCCAGTGGTCATGTGGGTGCTGACCGTACCCTGAGGCTGTTCAAGCAGTGGTTCCACACTACGTGGACTGACGACCAGCTGCGGAAGACGCTCCTGCCTATCGTGGACAAGTGCCCGTGCAGGTCCTGTAAACCAGGGGATATCAGGGACAGAGGTCTCTACTCGACCCTGCCCATCCCTCACTGTGCTAACAGTGTTCTATACGTGGACTACACGGAGATGCCGAAGTTCGGGGGCTATGACTTCGCCCTCGTGGTAACCTGTGGGTTGACCAGGTTTACCAGGGTGTTCCCATGTACCAAGCACATTACCGGAGAGGAGACTATCAAGATACTCCTGGAGGAGTGGTTTTGTGTCTATGGGGCGCCCAAGGAGATCAACTCCGATGAGGACGTACGAGTACGCTCAGATACTGGCTGGTACAAGAGGGTCCTGAGGTCCCTCAATGTCCAGGTGTCTACGGGGATTCCCTACTCTCACACGAGCAACCCCCTATGTGAGCGACAGATTCGTGTCCTGAAGGAGAACGTCAGGATATGGTGCAAAACTGAACGCACCAGAGACTGGGTGAGACTACTCCCCGTCATATCCTTGATGATGAACTCCCAAGAGAGTTCAGCTACTGGCTACTCGCCACATGAGCTATTCATGGGGCGCCCGGCGTGGTTCCTACATGCCCCCTTTCCAGAGGACACCCATTCTTCTGTGGGTGAGTGGGTCCAAGAGCAACAAGCGAAGGTGGACAAGGCCAAGGCTATGCTCCAGAGAGTGAGGGAGCGTCAGTGGAACAAGAAGAACAAGCACCGAGTACCGGCCACCTACCAAGAGGGGGACTGGGTGCTGGTGCACCACAGCCGACTACCCGCCTGGCCTCGCTCTACCAGCGATGACCCATACTTCGGGCCGTACAAGATTCTATCTGTGGATGGTCACCGTATCACGGTGCGGTGTTCTCCCCGTCTAGGGGGGACCCTGGTGTGCGCCGCTCAACACCTGAAGCGCTACCATGATCCTGAAGACCTCTGTGGGGAGGAGTGGGAGCTGAACGACGAGGAAATCGCCGCTCTGGACCTACAAGGGGCTGCCAGCCCTATGGAAGTTGAAGGTGAACTCCCCGACATGAACGCCGAGGAGATGGCTAAGGAGGGCTTCTACCTGGTGAAGTCTGTCCTACGCCACCGCTATCGCCAGGGTTGGCGCTTCCTCACCCTCTGGGAAGGGTTTGGAGTCGAAGAGGCCACCTGGGAGCCCTTCTCTGCATTTGTTCTACCTGAGGGACGCCTAAACTCAGTTCTGGTTGACTACTTGTCCCAGAACAACCTTGGTGAGTTGTTGAGGCTCGCCGAGACGCTTGCCTCCAAGAATAAAGCTAGGGACTGAACCTTACCCTTACCTGCCAAAGCGTATGTGTGAATGTGCTAGTCCTAAGGTCCTGAGAGCAAGCCGCAGAAGTGGTGTCCTAATTATACCCAAGTCTGCGCCCTTGCTGAACCTGGAGGGTTGGCTTATTGATGCCACGGGGTACGCCCCGGGTCTCCCCTCCCCTATGCGCCCAATTTCTGTGCTGGCGCAAAACCTTGGGGGAATACCCAGAGTGTTAGTCCAGGTATTGTTTTCCCTACCTACCTGACTACTAAAGGGAGGGGTGGCCAAAAGCTATGAAGGCATGCAAAACGCCTGTTTGCTATGTGGCCAAAAACACTAACCTAACCCACTGTCACAGCCCACCAACCCAGCTAAAATTGCAGGAAAAGGGTGGGACAGTGACACGCCCCCTACAGGTCCTACACACCCTACAGTGGCACCATCCTGGTGGGCGAGCGCTGGGCAACTGGCTCTAGCCCCCACGCAGGACTACCACTCCTACACGCACACTCTACTTGGCGTTGCGAAGAGGAGGTTCTCGAGGGTCCTAGCGACCCACCTGTGAAATGACAAGAGAACACAGCGCTGCTAAGCAACTGTGGCCTCACAGGGGACGCCACAACGCGTTTCCCCTGCAAGGGCTTGGAGGGAAGGAGTGCTCTCGTGTGCAAGGCGCAGATGTCGATGAAGTCGGACTCCCTGCTCTGCCACAGGCGGAGCGGAGTTCCTTGTTTGTGTGATCTGCGCCCCTGTTTAGCAGGGCATAAAAAAAAAATGCTGCTGCACCACTCACCCTACCTGCCCACCTGTAAAGCTAAGGCAAATGAAAGGGCGTTTGCGGCGGAGGAACCAAGACACACTCCAGGTATTATACCCTTCTCAGTGTGCCCTATAATACGCTGTCCGCAAACACGCTGCATGGAGCAGCTACCCTTATCAAGCAAGCAAGCGTTAAGGGACTCCTCAGGTTCTCTTAAAGAACGTACCGAGGAGCCCCTGGGTAGCCTAAACAAGGTTTACCGTGCGCACTTCGCGTGGCCTACCCTTTAATGCGTGTGTGCATGCACGACTATGCACGATCACGTGGGCAAACCTGCCCATCTCCACCACGATCTTGACTCCACCAGGGGGTGGCCCCGCCTGGGCGTACCTACCTTACCTACCGCTGGGAAGTGAAGCAAGGAGAGAGGACAAAAGGGACGCCCGCGAAGAACGTTGCTATGCACTTGTGTGTATGACTAATCACCCTGATCTGACCGCTAATCATCTGCAATCTTTCTAATCAATCCCTCTACCGCGTCCTATCGTGGTTATCGTTGTTAACGCTGCTACACGACTCGTTCACGGAGACACGAGACGAGCAATGTGTATGCGGCATGCAAGACGAGCATACCTGTAGTTTATACCTGATTCATTGAAGTCTCTTAAATTGATTTTCGAATTCTTGAATTTTTGAAGCTTCTATTAGTGTGGGTGGAATCTGTATGTTTGTTTATTAATGTGTGTCTCGTCATTTTCAAGACTACGTGATACATACGTTTATAATTCCATTATTTTTCCATTTACCGGCGCTTCGCTAGGAGCCGCTCCTGCGCGCCACCATTTTGGACGTATGAATTTTTGGATTTAAAAAATCCAAAGATGACTATAATTTCTATAAAAATGTGCTTCTGATGCATAATTGGATTCTGCTCAGGTGTGTCGTTTCAGAAAAATTCTACGCCGTCATTTGACGGATTTTGGTGTCGTCGCTTCGTTTTTGCGTGGATTCGTCCATAATTCTCCCATTCCTGCCTCTGCAGATACCCACGCGCAGCCTCGCTGAGTAGGCCGTGTTCGGGCCGAAACGCAGGTGCCTGGAGAGACTGAGCAGAACCAAGACCCCACCAAGGGGCAAATTAATTTCTTTCTCGACTCCCTACGCCCTAAGACAGGTCACAGGTCGCCAGCAGGTTTACGAGAACCCATGCGAGTGTGTATAATGTGTCTTGCGTTTGGGTTATGTCGACGCTGCGTCTTGGAGGGAGGGATGCATATGCACATGTTTGGCATGCTCCCAATCTAACCCAACCAAGCCACAGGAGCCCCGGCAGCGCCAAGAGCGCTGAGTCTTCTGTAGGAAACTGTACAATCAGAGCAGCAAAAGGGCGCCAGCCATGGTGAGCACCCATTTTTCCAGTGTGAGGGAGACTGTAGGTATTTTAAAGTAGATGTGGAAACCAAGGAAAGGCCAAGAAAAATTCCCTTTTTCCTAAAATGCGACAGTGGTGGCCACCACAGCACAAGGGGGGAGTAAGAAAAAGTGCTTTTCCATTGCTTTGGGACATACTCTAGTTGTATTAGAGATGCACTGAGCATCCATGCATTTTTATCTTAGTATTGGTCCAGCCAAAAGTGGTGAGAACACATTTTGACCTATGGAACCAAACACCCAATCAGGATATGGAGTGGACCCCTTAATCCCCTTTCAATCAGAAGTAAAACATCTTTTCCTGAGTTGACTGAGCACTGACATACCTAAGGTAGAACCTATGAATTTATCTATGTTTTTCCATGAATACTTATCTGCCCTAGTGGTATGCACCCTAGGGGGTTAGGCACCTCTTTTTGAGAGGTCCTGGGTTCAATTCCTGGTCAGCCTAACTAAGTAGGAAGATCCCATGTGACATGGCAGTGACCTCATCGCCACATACCATGCCACCTCAGCACACATGGGACCCAAAACAAAGAGTGCACATCTCCTAAGATGGCACTATGGAGAGAGAGTGATCCTGAGGCAGTTTTCTAACTCTTTTCCCAAAACATTTCAGCTATCTCTGTGAATATGCATTCATTTGTATCCTGAGTTGCAGTTTCTGTGAATATCTAATCATCTTTCACTGTTTACACTGCAGCCCTTCATGCTTTGATCCTGAATCACCTTCTCTTTGCATACTGTTGGCTTGGGCTATCCTGGATTGAGTTGGCTTTACTGTATTTCAACAAACAAAAGCTTTTCATCATCCAAAACCAGCAGCAGGACACCCTATAGCAACAACAAGCAGCAGGAGAAGCAAAAACACAGTGCTGAAAACACTATAAACTTTTCTTCTCCGAACCCACATAACCCTCTTCGGACCCATATCCAGCCTCTGGGAGCGACATATGCGAAGCACTTGTAAGTCCAGTGAACTCCATGGTGGAATATGAAGAGTACGAAAACCCGGTCTACAAAAATGGAGCAGACATAGAATCTCAATGCGCATTCATCGCAACTAATGACACAACGTGAAATCATTCAGAAATAATTTAAATAAATCCGATTGGGAAATCACGAAAGACAAATGCGACTCGACGCGCGCTCACAGGCGACATCTGGCGGCGAACGGAAAACATGAAACTGAACGGAAAATTTACTGCACTAATGTACATCTGAGAATCATTGGAATTCTGATCACATCAGTGTATCATTGAGTGCTGTCACTGCTGCCGTTACAGCCACTCACTGGTAGGATAGTCATGTTTCAACGAACCATCACGGTTCAGTCCAGTAGTACGATAATGGCAGTGGGTTAGTTCAGCGGGGTTAAGCTCCTGCCATTGGTAGATCGTACCACCCCCCCCTACATCACTGGCATCAGTGATCAGGACTATCTCGCCCTCAGGGCGGGGCACTCCCAGGCAGTTGGAGGAGGCAATCTTCTTCTTCAACTCCTGGAAACACTCTTCCTCTCTGGAGGTCCACCTCCAGGGAGTAGTTTTCTTGATCAGGTCAGTGAGGGGTGCAGAGGAGTAAGTAAAATTGTGGATGTGACGCCGATAGAAATTACAGGCGCCCACAAAACTCCTCACATCGTGTAGACCCTTCTTAGGGTCATCGCGAATCTGCATGTCCTGTAGGGGCTGCATCTTAGACGCGGCTGGTTTCCACCAGCCATACCCCACGTCAAAACCCAAATACTCCATCTCCTCTTTCATAAACTCACATTTTTCGAGTTTGATTCGGAGATGGTTTTCTTGACAGACAATGAAAAATTCACGGAGGAGAAGGACGTGGTCCTCTTTGGTATTAGTACCCAAACTCACGTCGTCGATGTGAGCCTCCATTTCTGCACCCCGAGAAATCAACTCTTGTACTAGAGGCCTGCGCCTCAGTATGTACAAAATTTTGTTCATAAGCTCCTGGAAGAGCGCTGGGGCATTAGCCACCCCGAAAGGCATAACCTTCCACTTGAAGACACGACCCTTAGGGGTTATAAAGGCCAACAGCTCCTGAGCTGCGGCGGTCAGAGCGTTTGTCCATTTTGGTCTTATACCTGCATTTGGCAATACGCTCCAGGGTGTTTTCCATGTTAGGAATACTCCCTGAGTGGTTCTGGGTTTTCTTGTTGATCTCACCATAGTCTACAACAAGACGTAGGGCAGTCGACCCTGGTTTAGCAACAAGGAAACAGGGACTGCAGTGATGGAGATAGTCCCCGTGTTTATACTCTTCAACGAGGCCAGCATCAATGCATTCTTGGATCTGGCGCTCGATTTCTTCAACCTGTTCCTGTGGAGCGGGATAGGGACAACGCCTCACTCGCGTCTTTTCCAATTCTGGTTTCAATTTCAGGTCCATCTGGACCAGTTTTTTACAAGAAAGGGGAGGCGGCAAGGCGCCGAACACCTCCTCATAGGCTATCAGCAGTTTCTTCAGGCGGGGGTCAAGGTTAAGACTCTCGAGTTTCTGAAGGAAATCCTCCTCAGCATGGAGGTTGCTTTTTCCATGTTCTTTCTTTTTCTGCCGATCAGCAGTTTCGGCAGGCACAGTACCATCGTCCCACTCAGGGGGACATTGCTGCCCATAGTGTAGAGAATACACTAGAGGTATCTCAGGATCAGGCAGCGTATAGGACTCATCGTCCTCCTCAGACCAGATGGAGTATTTCCAGGTCTGTCTGAGGTATTGCAGCCGCTCTTGGCGCTCAATACCTTCGGCCTTCAGGTACAACAGCCGTCGGAGTTCTTGAGTGTCATGCTCAGACAAGGGCATGTTATTAGCAGCAGGCCGCGCCAGAGCATCAGCACTCTGGGCCACGGGTTCACCTGTGTGCACAGGCTGCATGTGTAGCACTGGCTTCCCAACAGGGGAAGCGGGTTCAGAGGTTGACTCTAGATCTACCTCCTCTAGCAACAGCTGGGCTAGGAAAGCACTATGTTTTAGGTCAACACAGCTGGGATCAACAGAGGGAATAGTGCTGGCGATCTCAGACAGTTGGTCGTCAGCATCCTCTTTTACAACTGCAGGTTCCAGATAGTCATCAGGAGACTCATACCCTGTAAGTGTGGCAGATAGGTGCTCAGGAGATCGATTTTTGAGATCATAAAGGGTCAGGCCACGATTTTCTGCCATGACCTCTTTTAGTAGCACCTGGTCTAGGTCACACAGGGGTACAGGATTGAGAGATCCATCCACGATGGACAGGAAACTGGCCCACTCAGGGGCCTGCATAGCTGCGTCTGAGTCCTCAGGCACATAGATGGGGCCGTCGGGGAGTTGCACTCTTCCGACGGTCATTCGATCTAGCATACGGCGCCAGTAAGCATGTTCACCAGAGCAACCCCAGTCAGGGGTGCACATAACAACCCTTCCTCCCTCATAAGCGATTTTGGTTAGAACCTTCGCGAGCAGGGAGAAGGGAGGGTTAGCATACGCTAGGCCCATTGCTTTCCAGAAGAAACGGAAAGCATTGTTCAGTTGTTTCGAGCAGTACAACTGCATGATGTGCTGTTGTTGGCTCGCAAACAATTCCACCTGGATCTCATCCAGGTTTACCTGAAGGGCCGCCAGTCCATTTTCAAGAACGTGACGGGCCAGTTGGTAGTTTTCAGTACGATAGTTCGTCTTGGCTGCGTAGCGCAGCCCAGACTCTTTTCGTCCTGACAGCTCCAAAGGAACGGATAATAGCCCACTGCCAAAGTCGCAGTGCAAAGAGTAGGGACGCTGTAGGGACAGCATTTTTACCTGGGGGTTTCTTCGTAGAAAGTCAGTGCCAATGACGATGTCAAAGACGTCAGTGTCCAACACTCTGCAGTGTTGGGTCACAGTTTTGTCGCCCAGACATATGGTCACATCGACCCCTCCCAAGGAATGGATGGTACGCCCATCCCCTACTCTTATGGCCACGGTCTTAGTTTTCCTGAAAGTTTTAAGCAGGCGCCGGGCCACTATGGAAAGTGTTGCACCGGTATCAAGCACCGCTCGAAAAACCTGATCCCCGATTTTCACGAGGATCCAGAAAACCAAGTCCTCCTCTTCGGAGCCGCCCCCCTATTCCTCATCAGGGAATTTCACATCCACCCCTGCAGCCATGAGGGACTTGGCCATCCAGGCCAAGCGCCTCTTCTTGGAATTATTCCCCTCAGGGGTAGCGTTATCCCCTTGGGGGCGTTTCTTGGGGTCACCTGCAGGAGCGGGTGTAGCAGCAGGAGTGGGTGTTGCAACGGGCGCTGCTGAGCGCCTCTGGGGGTTAGGGGGTCCCGTTTTGCCACCCCCTTTGCCACCTCCTTTACCACCTTTATCCCCGTTCGGGGGATTTCTGGCGGGCGTCTGGGTCTTCTGGCGCTCCGCCTCCTGACGCTTGAGTTTGTCACTCTCGCGTTTCTTGATGTGGCATTCGTCCTCGTAGTGACGACGTTTGCCACAGTAACCACAGGTGATGGTACACCTGAAATGGTCCTGATGGGTCACCTGTTTCCCATCTTTGGTGTGCTGCTGACGTTTCATCTGCAGCATACAGCCACTGCGGAGATCGCAGTCAGAGGCATGACAAGGCCCCCCCTTGTCATTGACAGGTTGGCAGTAGAGCAGGGGGGGTGTGCCTGCATCAGGTTGAACCTCGTTCATGGCACGTAGGTTGCCCCTCCCTTTACCACCTCCCTGGTTGGTGTTAGTGGGATTTTTATGCCCCTTCCCTTCGCCACGTTCGGGGGTAGGGGTACCACCTCGTCCCAAATGCTTCTTGAGGAATTTCTCCATGTGGGAGTCATTCTCTCTCTCAACAGCTAGCTCAATCAAGAGATCCACCAGTTCATCGTACGAGTGGGTCCTGCTCTTCCTCTCAGAGGTGGAGCGGCAATCATCCCACGTACGCTGGGGGATCTTACTCATGAGCCACAGGTGGGGCTCAGTGGCTCCGTAGGAGCCCACGTTCATCCTCGAAAACAAGTACTCCAAGTCGCACACATACTCAGAAATTCGCGCAGCGGATGGACACTCCGGGAGCATAGGTAGCTCCTCGATCTGTGTGCATACGCTGAGGTCAGTCTCATAGACTGGGAATGTTTACTCTAACCTCAGGAGTACCTCTGCCCAGGTAGAACAGGTTTTCACAATCTGTTTGACCTGTTTTTGCAAAAATTTCTTTTTGCATGAGCGTTTTAGCAGTGAACATTTGGTGGCCACATCCACATGGGATTGGCCAGTCAACAAAAGGAACTCTGCGAATTCTTCTGCCCATTCAGGCAGATTTTTGGGGTCGAACTCCGGCAGTTCCAGCTGGATGTTCGCCTGGGCAATTGGTCTGCCCGTCTTCCCACCCCCCGGAGTTAGGCCTGAAGGCGACACGCCGGCAAGAGGGGCCAGGGCTGACAGCCCTCTTCTCTCACTCTCTGTGACAGGCACGTCCTGTAGATCAGCCATAGGCAATGTCCTGGCACGGGGGTGAAAGGGGCTGGGGCAGGTGACCTTAGGCAACAGCCTTGAGACCCTTGATCTCTTGAGATCCTCGGCCAGGGTACTCAGTCCTGGAGAGAGAGAGGGTGTAACCAGACAAGCGCGCGCGTTCGCATCGCGGATACATAAATGTAGTAATTGTTGCATATTTGTTACTATTTGTGCATATTCAATATTCCACTTTGTGCACATTTAGATTCCATCATGATTCTACAATGATCCAATGATGCCCTGTGCCTGTGCCTGTTTCATGGTGCAGAGGCCACAGCAATCTTTTTTTGCTGATTAAGGTCCTGCTGCTGCGCTACTCTGCAGCAGGCTGGCCAGGGCTATGGCCATTACGGCCTTATTTGGGTTTTGGGGCTACTGGTGCCCCTACCTTCAACTTGGGAGTTTATTGGGATACTTGGGATTTTTCACCCTCACCTTCACCCTGTCCCAGACCACTGCAGTCGTTGGGGCTGCATTATGATCGACTACACCTTCCTTGCCGAGTTTGGCCCCGCATCCAGCCTTGGGGCCCTTACATCGCCTTCTTTGCGGCCTCCATCCTGGACTACCTGACTGTTGAGTACCCTGATGACTATGGGTTAGAGATCTCTGGTTTGGCTGCCCAGACCATTGCCTTCCAGTACTTCGCGGGTGCTGTGGAGGCAGAGTCGAGTTCATCGCCTTCGTTGGTTTGGGCTGCCTTCTCAGCAGGTCACTGTGGGTAGAAGGGTGCAATAATCAAGAGGCTACATAATAATTATGTGTTTGTATCACACTTGTGTGCACTTTTGCATCATGGCATGCCTTGGCCCTTGAGTGGCCTTTTTGTGCACCATTGTTTCCATGGCCCACGAGTGGCCTTTGCAGCTGCCCCAAAGCAGATAAAGGGGCTAGTTTACCTTTTAATTGCGCTCCTGTGGCCTTTTTCAGGCCTTGTATTTGACTGGTGGCCTTGAAGGGCCTTGTCTCAATTTATTTGAGGTTTTTGCCCCAAAGCAGATAAAGGGGCTAGATCCGGTGCCCAGAGAGGCCAGGCGCGCCTCCTGGGCTTTGTGTTGTTTGCCGGCGGCAGTGCTTGTCCCCAGGGGGACAGCCAAGCCCCCTGGGTCGACGCTTTTGTGCACATCCTTGTCTTTTTTTTGGTTACAAGGTTAAGGTAAGGTATACAGTGTGACCTAGGATTAGTGCAGGATCAGTGCAGTTTCGTTTTGTTCGTTCGTCGTCGTCGTCGAGTTTCGTCGCGTTTCGTCGAGTTTCGACGCGTTCGTTGTTTCGTTCGTCGAGTTTTGCTCCCTTTGGAGCTTACGAAACCTGTTTTTCCTGGTCATTCTGGGCCCTACTGCTTTTTTTTGACAGTTTGGGTGTTGCTGTTATGGTGGCTTGGGGGGCAGGTGCGTGGGCTTGTTGGGTGTTCTAATCTCGGTTCGTTTTTGGTTGAGTCGACGTCCGTCGACTCTTTTTGGCTCTCTTCGCTTCGAATTGTGCTCCCTTTGGAGCTTGAGATAAGTTTTGGGTGAAAACCTGGGTCATTGGTTGTCATTGCCTTGAGGTGGTTAGTTGGGTACCCCCCACGCCACCAAGGAACGGATTTTGCGCTTGTTTGCGCTTGTTGGTGTGTGTTTGTGCTCGCCGTGAGTGTTTGGGTGCGCAGGAGGTAAGGCAGTGACAACTAACCACCTTTTCTTTTGGGTGGGGGGGGGCTGGGAAACCCTCCTCACACCAACATCTAACATAAGTTGCACTAGAGCAACTATGATCACAATGACCCTAGGAGAAAATAAGAAGAGCCTTCAGCCTACGGCTGAGGCTGGGAATTTAACTGACATAGCCTTAGGCCAAGTGCTGAGGCTCCTGTTTGGCCTCCTCCCAGGGAGCAACAGGTTATTTATTGCTTTGATCACCCCCACCCAGTTTCCAGCCTAGGTAACCAATCCTGGGGGGTGTAAAAAACTGTGTTAAAAAACTTCCCCACAAAAAGGTCAGAGGATCTAAGGGAGGTGGGGAGAGGCAAGACCAGCTAATAACCTCCAGGGAAAAGCACCACTGATGGTGCAGCACTGTAGGTGGCAGTGCACCCTGTGAGAGTTGGGTTGGGTGCAGACGTGCACGGGGTACTTGGACTTAAACCCCAAGTCCAAACCTCATCTAAGAGAGTTTGTGGGAAGCTGGGTCTAGTAGGTTAGGGTGCTGCGAAGGAACCCTTCCAGCTTGTGGGTGTAACAGGAACGCTCCCAGCTTGTGGGTAATCAACACCCTAGCCTAGCCAGATGTTTAGTAGGAACCCTCCCAGCTTGTGGGTATGACAGGAACCCTCCCAGCTTGTGGGTAGAGACTAACTTAGTTCCTAAACACTGGTACCTAACTTTAATCATCTGATGGTATTGATTTTGGGAACAGTGTGCTGACTGCCACTTTCCCTGCTGCAGTGCACCGAGTTCTGGGCACTGGCCTTGCTCGGTTGCCAAAGGAGAGAGAGAGAGAGAGAGCGAGAGAGAAAGGAGGAGAGAGAGAGAGAGAGAGCGAAAGAGTCATTGTTTGGGGCTGTGGGACAATCAGTTTGCCCTGCCCTTGTTTGTTTGTTTCAGTTTTGCTGTCACACTGTCAGCACAGCACTGCACATTTTTGATCCACTGCACTGTCTGTCCAGTCAACACAGTCTTTCTGGCACTGTCCACTCTTGTCTGTCCTTCCCTTGGCAGTGGCCATTTCTCAGATACGGGTTTGCCACTTGGCGTCGCCACTGCCATCTACTTTTACACTGACCATCTGAGGTCTTTTCCAGCTGCTTGTACAGTAATGGCCTTCGTCAGGGCCATCTGGGGCTGGCAGAGCACTGCTGCCACTCACAGCCCCATCCCCAGTGGAATCGGAAAATTTTAGATCCAGGGACTTCAGTTTAGTGCCCCTGGCCCAGGGTTACAGGTGCCTGGTAGCAGTTTTTCTGCCTTTTGGCAGGGCCATTTCTCTGTTTTTGGCCCACTGAGCAGGTCAATCCTGCCAATCAAAACCCACTTTGGGGTGCCAAAAGCTAAATCCACTGTTTTGTGGAGTTTGGAGCCCAGCCTTGTTTTTTGGCTCCAAAACTATGAACGGACACCCTAATCAGAGATTTCGGGGAAATCTGAGCTGGGTTGGTGGGGACATCAGAAAAAACCCCCCTCCACAGCCCATGATTAGCATCATCAGATCATGCATTTTTGAATCTCCCCTTCTTTTTCAGAAATCAGTTCTGATTTTCAGCCAACCCCCTGAGTTTCAGCTTAGTGGGGGGGCTGCTGAGTGTTGTGCCTTTGCGTGGGTAGTAGAACCACTACTAGCTCTAGGCTTCTCTTCCCATGTTCTTGTGTTTTGGTGGGGAGAGAAGCCATGTGAAGCTCCTAGGCGGCCTTCACCCCTTGGTACCTCTCGCCTTGGGGAAGTAGTTAAGTCTACACGGCCTAGGTTGCTGGAGTCCCCCTATCTCCCTCGTAGGTTGGGCCGGAATATGCCGTAGTGGCGTAACCCCATTCTCTTCCCCCTTGGGGTTGCTCTTAACCCACATTTTCTATTTTTTTTTGGCACTCGCTTGTCTTGTTGTGGTTTTTCGGCCACGGCCCCATGGTGCGCCCCCCTGGGTTGTGTCCTAGTGGGGGGGTGTAACCAGACAAGCGCGCGCGTTCGCATCGCGGATAAATAAATGTAGTAATTGTTGCATATTTGTTACTATTTGTGCACATTCAATATTCCACTTTGTGCATATTTAGATTCCATCATGATTCTACAATGATCCAATGATGCCCTGTGCCTGTGCCTGTTTCAAGGGCAACTCTGGCTTGGGTAAGGGTTCTGCAATACCCAGTTTAGCCTTAATGGCCTCCGATAGGGCCGTCACATCTGGATCTTCTGATCCAGACAGGAGTTTGGCCAACAGCTCGGCCGTATGATCCAAGGCACCGTAGGTTGGCCTTGGATGATGTTGTTCTTCGACTCGAGTCGGGCCCACTTCGGGAGCCCTTGGGGTTGGACAACATTTTTTTTTTTGGGGGCATGGCGGTTTCCCGCCCAAAGTGTAGCAACAAACTGAGTTCAGTGCTGGGTGGGTGGCAGTGACATAGGGGTCTCCCATGCAAATCCGCCATTTCCCTAATTTACAGAGTAAATGAACACTGAAGTGCAGGATGAAGAGACTGAGTATCTGAAATCCTGCCCTGAAAAGTCGAAGGTGCAATGCACTGCCCTATTGGCACCAGAGGCTTGCAAAAATTCTAGGAGGCCACATGGTGGCTGGCTGCAGGGACCTGAAATCTCAGTCAGAAACATACCTGCTGCTCAGGAGTGAAAATGATTGTCCATGTAAGTTGTGTAAAGAATGTGGGTTTATGGTCACTGAAGTTGTTTCAGTGCTTATTGAGGTGGTTGCTGTGTGTTCGAGTGATGCAGACTGCTTGATTGATTGGGATTGGATGCTCATGGCTGTCTAAAAAAAAAAATAAAAAAAAAAAATAAAAAATGGCGTACAAAAATTCTGACCTCTAAACCCTGCAGCAAGCGAAGCACTGGACCACAAACAGTGAAGTTGGTGAGTCCTTACTTTGGCAAAGTGAACTTGAATCTTCGAAGTAGTAGGTCTGCATGTCTGGCTGAATACGGGATGGTTTCTTTCATCTGATCATTGGTATATTCGAAAGCACTTAAGAGAGTAGCTTTATGGGGGCTGCTCAATGTAGTTTGAATTTTTTGACGGAGGCGAGGGTCTTTGAAGTGCCAATCGTGAATTGAAGGCGTGTCGCACTCGGTGGTGTCGCTGGAGTCCTCTTGCAATGAAGGAGGGGCGGAAGAATTGCTCGTTGTTTCATCTTGGACCTGTGACTCGTGCTCATCAAATGACGCCGACCTTGAGGTTTTGGCGGTAGCCCTGGATGAGGAGGTTTCCCCTTCTTCTAGGTCGTCAGCTTCGGTTTTAGGTGTATTGCTGCCAATGGAGCCTGAGCGTTGTGATTGGAGGTCGTCTTCCATATCTGGCGCATCCGTGGTGCTTGTTTCTGTGCGGTGCGAGGTGGATGTCTCTTTGTCACGGTTGTGAGGATCAACGGCCGACTTGGTGATGTTTGAGATTGCGTGCTGGGCGAGGGCAGTAGGGCCTGTGGCCCATTTTTTCCCTGTTGGCGGGATGGACTGATAGAGAATGATTTTTGCCGGTGTTGATTTTTTGTCCTTTTGAGCGGCTGCCTGTTTGCGTTTGAGTCTGCAGTCCTCGCAGCGAAGTGGTACGTGAAGGTCACGGGTAAGATACCAGTTCTTTGTTGCCTCTGTCAGTGCGAAACTCTTGCAGCAGTCTTCGCAAGTAGAGTTCGGTTCTCCTTGGACGCTTGGACGGCGGGCTCGAAGCGAAAGGCGATGGCGTTGATTGTCAACTGAAGTCCAGCTTCCAGATTTGCCAGACGAACAGCTTGTTTCACTTGACGTGCTGTTTTCTTGCGAAGCGAATATTCCGGAAGCCGGTTTTTGAGTAGGTGAAGTGCAGATGACCTGGTCGTCGTCATTTGCTTCAGTGATCAGATTGGATTGTGATCTTGAGCTGTTCTCTGGCGAGCTTGCGCGGCTTGTTTTCTTGACTTGGGGCGCTGCGGAGGGTGGTGGTGTTGAATAGTGGGAACGATATATACTTGGTCCAGGTGCTGTGCTCGCTGAAGGGAAGAGAGTACCTGTCTGGGATAAATCGTGCGCTGTGGTTTTGGTGTCGCTGTTGCCTTGAAGCGTGAATTCGCCGTTGCGCTGAACATTGTTCCTTAGAGAAAAGCGAGGTGACAGCGCATATGGGTTGTGAGTGTTTGGTGCTTGGTGTTTGTACCAGCAGTGTTTTTGAAAGCGGCAGTTGTTCTGGTAAGGACAGAGTCTGGTCTGTGCGGTGTGTTTCGCTATGAGCTTGTTGATAAATAAAAGAACGTCAATTCTCCATTCCTGTGGGACGAGATTAAGGGCTGCGGAAATGGTCGCGATTTCTGGGGCAGTTGCCTCGAAAATTAATGTACCCATTGAAATGATTAGAGAAATGCTTACATCCGCTCATCTTGTAATTGTTGCGAAGTGTCGTAAATTGTGGTGACGATTGTGACAGAGCGCGCGACCTCAATCTTTTGGGGTTGGACAACATGGTCTTGGATACTCAGGTCTTAGTCGTCTTGGCAGGGATGCAGTGGACGGAGGACCAGAGTGTGCGTAGGACCCTAGGTCTGTACGTGGTCTGGATCCATGTACAGCCAATGGCTCCTCTCCATCTTCCCCACGAATGGATTTATAGTACTCCTCATGTAGGATGTACTCATCCATCTTCTTCCTCAGCTCCTCATACTCCTCAGGTCCTTCAATGGCAGTTGAGGATGAAGCCGGACAATTGGATCTTGATATTAAGGCAGCTGAATGTCTGTGGAGGTGACTGTAGCTGTCTCCACCGTGTGCTGCTAAGGCCTCGATGGTAAGGCCTTTATTCTCTTCCGCCCTTCCGCGTTCTGGATCTCCTTGGGACCCAGATGCGCCACTGAGATGATGTGGAGCTCGGTAAGGTGGTTCACTCATTGGATGGGCCATGCTGCCCATTTGCACTTGGACAGTTCGGATGGGCCAGGTCCTGACGCTTGGCGTGGACATGATGAACTTGTTGTTGAGCTTTTATGCTGCACTTCTTCTCAGGGTCGGTTCAAAAGGTCACAAGGGACTGTCTCTGCTACCGGAAAGATGTCCTTGAATTATGTCCTAGGTCTTTTGATGTATTCCTGCAGGTTTTGTAGTTGAAAACCCAAACCAAAGCAGCAAGTAGAGCAAGAACAGGATATGGATCGAATCAATGATTCGTTTTGGAATCCAGTGTAACACAGAAGGGCTGCAGATAGACAAAGCACGTTTATACACAAAGATTCAATCACAAATGGATAATACAAAGATTTTAAATGAAAATTGGTCTGACTCTAGCCTCAGAGATAGCATTAGGCACTTCATGTGCACTCTTTTGGGTGGAATGGTGCTGGTTAGGACTGAGGGGCATAGATGTCAGGACCACACAGAAAATGACTTGGCCAAGCAACTGAATTCAGAAACAGTTACAAAGCAGGACCACAATAAGTGGTAGAAACAATTGAGTATAGGGGTCTTGGGGTGGGAGACCACTAGGCTTAACCTCCAAGGCCTAAAGCATGAAATGCCTGTTTTATTTCGGTATATCCTCCATGAAGGAAGGTACCTCCGCTCAGTTGAGTGGTAGGGGTGAACTTCATGGGGGGCTAGGGTCACAACCCTAGTTACTTTGAGAAAGTGTACTTTAGGCAACAAAAGAGGGACAAAAACACTTAAGTTTGTCTTAGCATCAACAAAAGGGTTTTAAGGGGGGCTTGGCCTGGATCAAGCCCTCCAAGAAAGACATGGCGTGACTTTTTCTTACTAGAACAACAACAAGCAAAGAGCGTTTTCAAATGGCTAGCACGTAATCGTCATGGTGGATTTCGCCATTCACGGCCAGGCAACGTAAATATGTGTCATGCAACTTTTTCTGCCTTGGTGTTCACACCATGCACGTGGTTCTCATGTAGACGAGATACACAACATAGATGCATTCAATTCACACTCTTTCCTCACTCAAAGGGTCCAAACAACACCAAATATTGGGTATGCTTCCTTTCCCATAGAATGCTACAGGTACATCATGCGAGAATAAAAGACTCGTATTTCTCGTTCTTCTCTTCACGCATGCTCCTTCATTAGAGAGAATATCAAGGTATGATTCACACACACACAGCATGAGAGAAAGTTAGGTTGCACTCGCAAAACATCATTGGATACAATAGGTCACGATAGATGCTACATTATATCTAGTATCGTCCTCACATTTTCTCGATGAACGAATGCTATAACTGACCCTGCTCGCAGCTAGTGTTTCTTTGACAAAGAAATGCTATCACTTTTTCATTCCTCTATCCTTTTTGGAACCCCCAAGTGTCCAAGTGTCCAAGAAAGTTGCCAAGGTTTCAGAGGTACAATTGCCACTGCCACTGGTTAAGAGTGGAAAGAGAAGAAATGTGATGAACCATGCCGCAGCAGCATGTTAGATGACTCGGATCATGAGGATCAAAAAAGGAAACCAACAAACATGAAACAAACCGAGGTGGTGGCCGTCATTGTAGCCATGTTGTTCCAACGTGTGTTGCTGACCACCAACCATGTGCTTTGTGGAATTCACAGTTTTACCAGCAATGATTGTGGATGAAAACAAACAAAAGAAGCACCTCCCGAATCAGAAGAAGTTGAGCAGTGAGGACTACAAGGTGCGGAGTCTTTCACCGGGCACAATCAGAAGCATGTCAAGTACCCCAAAGACACGTTTTGGCAAGCACGCAAGAGCAACAAGCTCAAGCACAAGCATCGACAGTCTATTTTCATCAAGCAACACAACCCCCAACATACAAATGTATGGTCAATATGCCATGACTCCATGCACATCGGGGGCTATAGGATCTTTTTGTCAATCGCAATCTACGGCAACCCCAAGTGTCACCTGACAAATGGCGGTCTTTTTTTGACGTTTGTGTGCATCACAACAGGCTACAATGTTGGACAACATGCGGCTACTGCTACGCCATGATTATTCTCACTATGAGACTCCGGTGGGGACTACTAAATTGTTTCATGGCACCTTATGTTACTTGGGGGGCGGGGAGTTGATACCATCACATGAGGAACATCACTTACCCACCACTAGGCCTTTTTGCTTGGTTGCCGTCATTTTGTATTAACATTGAGGGGAGTTGAATTGAATATCACCTCCTACAAAGAGCACACTTCACGTTGCAACCGCTTGTAGGGGATTGTAACACATCATCGTTACTCAAGAAACATGTGGGAGCACAACCTCCTTGCTTTATGTTTTAAGAACCCCGAGTGCAAGCGCAAGCTAGTGCCCAACAAGCGCAAGCACAAGGAAGTCACCCGCAAGCTGCACAAGGTAACACAAAATACTTTATCTCAACGAGCGGTAACACAAGGCACTTATGCACATAAACAAGCGCACAGAACTCATCCACAACAAGCTATGGCACACCAACGACCATCAATCCCAGCATCAACCCAACAATGCAACCAAATTCCGTTTGGTGGAAGCCTGTTGGCTTTGTTGACATTTTCACCCAATTGGGTATGCCTTGTCAAGTAGTTCATTTGCGTTAAATGTGGTGGAAAGAAGCACGCACTCCTTGTCAAGAAACAACATGCCACAAGTAACGACAATTTGAAGAGCGTATTATGTTTGACTTCTTCGTAAGGTTGATGCAATGGACTACAACAGAGGCAGTGCTCAGCGGTGGAGTATCATAACCAGAAAGCGAAAAAGGTAGGCACTTAGGGTGCGTAGAAGGACGGCACATCACATGTGCTTTGGTGGCCACCCACATTTGAACCGAAAGTTGAACACCTTTAGTGCTTGATTTGTCTCACGTCATAGTGCACACAAGAGCAGTGTGAAAATGGCAAGGGCAGAAAACCTTCATCCTTTGTGTAACCACATGAAAAAGCGGTCAAACCTGAGATTTGTGCTACAAATGCCTCACATGGTACAAGAACGACTGCCTAACACCACCGCTGTTATTGAAGAGTCTTGGCAAAACCCCTGTGTTCAATGTTGGGTTGACTGAGTCAGAATCGACAGGTGGTGACTGAGACTTGACTGAGCCCAAGAATTGATGGCTGATGACTGACTGGAGTCAGTCAGCATCGATCGTGGCTGGTGACTTAGTCACGACTTAGTCGCCCAAAAAAGGTGACTCAAGTAAGGGAATTCCCTTAGGGGTTTGAATTGAGAGTATCATCCGGGGGGGGGGGTAGAAAAAAAATACTGGTACCGGCGTACAGCTTTTTTTTTCGGGGGGTACCACTGGAGGAGGGGGGGTACGCAAAAAAATTTTGCGCAAAAATTTTTTCTGGACCCCAAAACCTGAAATTTCCTTAACTCAACCCCACATGTTTGGGTGCAAGGAGGATATTTTTTAACATAACCATGGATACTTCAGACGATATGGGTGGTATTTGCATTTAAGGGCACAAAGACCCCTGTTTTGTTCCGGCTGCAGTGCGGCGTCCCACCCTGGCCTCTCATCGGCAAGAAAGAGTCCCCCGATCAGGCAATACACCCTATTCGGGGTGGAAAACCGAACCAGCAGCATTGAAGGACAAGGGTGATTGATGTCCATTCTGGCCGGTCTACAGGTTGCCCAAGCCAACAGGGACCCCACAATGTCATGTCCACATTGCCTTCTCGCATGCTGGTTGATGACCGCTACACCACAATGTCTTGCTGATCTCTGCTGGAAAGCACCTCGCAACAAACGACATTTGTATAGCGCCTCGTCTTGCGATATTTGGCGCTCAAAGGCACTGACGGCTCAATGAAAAAAAAAAACAAAAAAAGGAGGGGGCCATTGGCGCCATGCAAAAAAAAAACAACCAATCGCTTTTATCTCGGTAGTAGTTCATGTGAACAATGTCATACAATGTGCCGAAGTGAAGGTGACATGCAAATCCAAGTAGCACATGGTAAAGGAATTCCTCTTGGCGAAAAAAAAATCCTACATGGGGTGCCAGCTTTTTTTTGCGTGATTTTTTTCCACCCCCCCCCCCCTGAGTATCATCCCAAACCACAATCCCAAAACCAGGGGGGGGGGGCGTCTCCTCGCTCTTATACGCGACCCCCCCAAAGTAGAAGTGGGCCGAAGCCTCCAGGGGGGGGGGGGATCCAAGGAGGTGCGATGGGGGGGGGCGGCATCGGGATGGTTGGTTGGGGGGGGGGGTGTCGAGGTGGGGCAATTTGGGGTGGTGGGTGTAATAAGGTGGGACATAACACTCAGACAGACAGACAGACAGAAAGAATTCTCTGTTCCGCAGTCGCAGAATTGTCCGCAGAATTGATCCAGACAGACAGACAGACAGAATTCTCTGTTCCACAGTCGCCGAAGTTGCAGTCGCGACAGTGACATGGCATCATGAGAATAAAGAAGAAGAAGACGACAGAATAAAAATTGAAGGTAAAAGTCTTTTGCATGATTTTAAAGTGCGAAAGGACAGCAGACAGTCTCAGGTTTTTCTGTTCGCACAGGAAACAGAGGTCATGGTGCGAAGGGTATTAATGGGTTTATTACAAGCATGGAACCATGGATTCCATGTATGTTGTTCCCTTCTTCGTTGCATGCATATGTGCATATGTATTATGTAGGCGCGTTGCGTTGGATAGAAAAAAAGTCGCTTCGTAGCCTTGTCGCTTCGTAGCTTGTTTCGCTTTTATTGCTTCTCTTGCTTCACACTTCCTTGTAAGTCGTGAGTGGAGAGCCGTGCCATGAGTGCATCAAGACACTCACAAATATTCGAATCCATAATAAGGTGTGAGTGCATCGAAGCACTCAATGTTCGATTCCAAACAAAGGTGTGAGTGCATCAAGGCACTCAAGGTTCGATTCCAAGCGAGAATGCGAGTGACTTATAACCCTTAATGTGGTCCGAATCAAGAGTAGTGTGAATGCATGAGAAAAGATGTGGTGAGACAACTTTATCGGCTTGGTGAGAACTTATGGGATGAATAAAGGATTTCAACAACGAATCTTTGTTAATTAAGACGACTTAATTTTAATTATTTTGTCGGTTAGTTATGTTGTTCATTGTTGACATACTTATTCCGTTCGTTCTCGGTTTGTTGAACGTGCACGCCCCGTGTGCACTTGTGATGTTTATAATTGTTTGCTTGTGTGATCACACACGTAGATACTTGCATGGCGTTGTCTACGTGTCGAATTTGGGTTCGCTTTGGAGTCATGATGTCTTGTGATCTAAAGCTAAAGACCCGACAAGATATGGTTCAATCGTACCAAGTGTTAGATGGGAAGTCTTTACACTTTCGTACACAACCATATGAATGCATGTTTCGTCTCTCCCCTCTCCATGCCATATTTGGTATTCGTGTTACACTTTGGGATTTCTGTGTACAGGACTCCTATATTTGGATTTATTCAATTTCAATTGAATTCAACAATGATGAACTAAATAAATCAAGTTCAAATCAAGTACATCTGGGAAAGTGTACATCCGAATTGTATGAGCCCATTCGAGATTGGACAAGCAAATTTCAGTGGACAAGGTCAATAATTGTGCATTGGAATTGGATTGTTCGCTGCGTGTTGTTGTTGTTGGTCGATTTAAATTATAAAATCTCCATTTTTATCCAACGTTCAATTGGGATCTACGGGTAGATCAAATGGAAGAACCACAACAAAATTTACATGATGGACTAGATTACCCAGGGTCAAGTCTATTACATGGTAGCTTCGTAGGCAAGGTTCTGCCCGAGGAAGAGCCCGACAATGAAGCCAAAAAGGATGAAGGGGCGCTGCCCGAAATGGGATATGGCCCTAAAAAGCAGCCCCGTCCTTCCATAGGCAAAAGTCAAGACTTGCTTGAGCTGAACGAGTTTTCGGACGACAGTGGAGTCGGTGATGAGCACATGTATGATGTGCCCAATTCGAGCAATACCCAACGGAGGAGATCCAAAGAAGTGAAGGTGCAAGGACCGAAACGGAAACGGTTAACGCATGGGGCGGCGCCGGTGCTATTCACATCCCAAGAGTTTGTTACAAAGAAACAAGTGATGCGATTGGTGAAGGACTATGTCAACCGAAAAATTCATCAAGGGAAAGTGGCGGGACGCCAAGTGGAAGAACCGGCACGGCCGTCATTAACAATTATCAAAGAGGCCATTGAGCGATCTAAAGTTGCTGATGATTCGGTGACGTTACTCAAGCGACGGTTGGAAGAAAGCCAACGGGAGGTCGCCACACTCAAGGCGTCAATCGCAGAAGTACAATCACAAAACCGAGTGAGTGTGGGACGCGGAAGGCCGAGTGTGGGCGACGGTGCAGCCCAACAAATTCAAAAAAGGTTGGAGGAAACCAATGGTATGGTTGAAGAAGTACGACACGAACTTCAGGAGTTCACCGAATCTGCACAACAGACCCGTACCATGGTGAAGGATTTGCGGCAAGCCTTGGACAACGTAGGGACCGAAAACAAGCAAGGCCAACGACGTGTGGAGAAGTTGGAGAAATCGGTGAAAATGTTGGACCAGGTGCAAAAAGACCAGCAAAAGCGGGTCGAACAAGCGGATGAATGGCTACGGGATGAAACACGGCAACGTCAACAAGAATGCGATCGGCAAGGAGATCGAGAAGACAAAATAAGCCGATGGATTGAGAGCTTGGAGACCAAAGTGGATCTGTTGAAGCCCAGGTCTGTGCAACCAGCATCTCAGGGCCAGGGACCGAACTCCACACAACCAGGGGCCCAGGAGTTAAGCGAAGCCATCAGTGGAGTTGAGCGACACATGGAAAGGGCGAAGAGGATCGCCAAACAAGCTGAGGACAGCTTGCAAGGGGCACTGGCAGTGGCACAGGAAGTGACCACCAAGGCAGGAGACGTCACAGTGCATGCCCAGGCGGTTCACGAGGAGTTACAGGATGCCCGACAAGTATATGAGGACAACGTCAAACTACAAGAAGAGGTGTCCAAGCAGAAGAAAACTGCCGTAACCAAGATGGAAAACCTGCATGGACAGGTCACGAGATTGGCCCACAAGGCAGCCGGAGAAAAAAAAAATACCGTGAAAAGGCGGAAGCCATGCGAAAGGAGCTCACCCACAAGATGGAGGAAGCCCAAAACGAGTGTGCAGCCCACATCAGTGCGGCCCACACCTTTGAGACCAGCTTGAAAATGCATGCGGAACAGGCCCAGACAATTGTTGACGTGGCGAAAGCAGAAAATGAACGTGATGGTCGCCAACGTCAAGAGGAGTTGACACAGGCCACCAAACTGGTGCAGCAGCATGCATCACAGGTGTGGCAGTGGCTGCAGACAGCTAACAAGGAGGCCGAGGATCACCGCAACAATCTCCAGAAATTACACCGTGAAGTTGAAGAACGAGTCACCAGGTATGAAGAGAAGGTGCAGCAAAGGGGAGCATCAGGGAGTCCGAGCCCGGGCACTGTTGATACTCAGAGCTCCCATTGCGCCACACAACAGGACCTGGAGACCGTACAGGCCCACTTGAGTAACAAAATTCTGCAAGTGAAGCAGGACATGCTGCAATACCAGGAGACGAACCAGCGTGCGGTGGACGACGCCAAGGGAAAGCAGCGTCATCACGACTTTGACGTGAAAACCGCTGTGGAACAGGTGCAGACCGCGCTGAACCAGAAAATTCAGGACATGGAGAACAGCGTGGAGATGCACCACAGGAAAATGAACAAGGAATGGCAAGACACCCAAGAAAAACTACGCCATTATGAAAGTGAATTGTTGACGACCAGGGAGAAGAAAATCCAAGAGAGAGAACATACAAAGCACGCTACACCCGATGACGCAGGCCGACGAATCCAATCCATCAAGGACGAGTTGGAACAGACCAATGAAGTTCTGGAGCGATTGAAGGATCAGTTGGAAACCAGTTCGACAGAAAATGCCGGGGAAATTCAGGCGCTCACGGAGGAGATCGAGAGGGTGAAAAACAATCACCGTGAGGCCTTGGAACGTCATAAACGAGGCGTGAAAGACCAGTTGGAGAATTCCACGGGCGTGGCCAAAGAGAAGTACCAACAGGTGCAGGATCATTGCATGACAGAGATACGGAAGGTGATGGACGACACAGCACGATTCAAGGAGGAGGTGGCTGAGATGGTGGCCAAAGGTGCTGACAGTGTGCCACCAAAAGTCACAGCCAGCGTCGAGGGAGTCATCAGACGTCCGGCGGAAGACACAGAATCTGTAGCGACGTTGTTCACGGTGGATGCCAGCAGGACAGTGGCCAGTGAAGCAGTACGCCTCCGCATAGGACCATCATGGATGCCGTCAGTGAAGTCCGAACTGCTCAGTTGGTACAACGAAAGGTATGACGACACAACCACATTCCGGTGGCGACAGATTGAATGGCTCTTTACTGAAGACCACTTCCTGGTGCCAGGCCGAGCCCTTAAGCCGCCACCATCGAGGAAGGGTCGATCAGTACGGCCCACAGGAATATGGGAATGTGCTGCTTTCTTGGAGGTGAGACCGGAACGCCAATACGGGACGGAAACGCATGAGCTGGACCCCAGCAAGCGAGATGAACCTGGGGTATTCGGCAAAGAGGGTCACACATGGATAGATGATGAAACCAAAGACTCCATGCAGCAAGAGGCCAAGGTGCCACATTGGGACTGCACAGTAGAAACAAAGGATAAGTGGTCCAAGCAGTTCTTGAAATGGCGGCATCGCAGGCGTGGACGGTTCAGTCCTGCATATCAGGTTGAACTTTTGATCTCCGTGTTGGATAACAAGAATTTTAGAGAGGCAAAGGAGCAACAACTGGAAGATGAGGGTGTGGAAGATGACTTTGAATTGGCGTGGAACATCGTGACTGGAACAGTGCTTCCACATGAATATAAAGGAAAGGCAGAATTCCGAGATCTGCAGATTGACGTGTCCCAGGACATGACTTCAGAACGATGGGTTACCTTCTGGGCGGAGTTTCAGCAAAAGGGCGCCAAAGTCAAAGGAGGTATGACCCATCAGTCGGCCAAGGAGGCATTGCTGCAACATTTCTATTATTATCGTGCAAAACGTCCCCAAGACAAATTGTGGGAAAGAATGGAGCGACGACTACATGAGGATGAAGCAGCGTATGCCCCTTATTCCTATGTTGAGATGTTTGCGTGGATATGCGGGCAGCTGGTCAACAGGGACCAGGCACAAGAGTCACGCCGACAAATTTTGGGAGCAGTGAAGTCTGACCAGACACAGGTTGTTCGGGAGTTGAATCGCGACGTCACGAGGCGAAGATCATCGGAAGACAAGTACAAGAATAGGTCCACAAATCGGGACAATCGAGACTATCACCGAAGTCGGGACAACAGGCACGGCAAGGACGACAAACGGCACTCCAGCGCAGACAAGAGTCGCAAAGAGTTCCGACGGTCGAGCGACAGCCGCTCCAGGGACCGATATCAGGAGGATAGACACCGCAGTTCCCGTGACCGATATCAGGATCGACAAGGAGATCGTGATCCGAGAGAACCGCGGCGACGAGATGACAGACGGTACAGCACTGCATCCGATGGTTCTGCCAAAACGCAAAGTTCATGGTCGTCAGGGAAGACGTCGACAACAGCATCACGAACAACGCGGGGTAACAGCCCACATGGGTCGGAACGATCAATGAGGACGGAAGACCACAAATGTTTTGGATGTGGCAAGTACGGTCATCATCGGAAGGATTGCCCAGGCGATAGAAAGGACAGAGATTCAAAAAAGCGAAGTGATTCGAAGAAAAATGAGAGGGACAAAAAGTATCGGAAGGGTTCCGACAGCAAGAGACGACAGACGGGCAGGCTGCGGCAAGTTGAGGCCGAGGAGGAGACCGCGAGGGAGGAGGTTACAGAAACAACTCCTCCAGCAGTACAGAACCCTTAGGGGCACAGGCGGCCCCGTAAGCGGCGACGCTATCATGACGTCCGTCGCACCAGCGCCCCAGGATCACAGCCTGTACGGGCCAGCACCAAAAAGGCGATCTGGCATTTGAATATCAACAAAGTCGTCAACGTGAGAATCTCTGAACGAAGGAAGGTCAAGATTGATCTCAATGAGATACAAGATGAGGTGGTTCGACCCCGGATACGACGAGGAAAATCTGGAAAAGACGCGGACAGGACCGAAATGATTATTCCGGCCCGGGTCCAATTCCAGCAGACGACGCTGAGCCTCAGCGACAAGGATCTGGAAACTTTAGTCGACACAGGATCCGAAATGGAGGCCTTGGCAGGCTTCGAGCTCTTTGACAAAGGGGCACTGGAAGATGCTCAAAGGCCAGTGGCCCTCATTGGGGCAGGCAAAAGCCGCATCAAAGGCGGCAATCAGGGCGTTACGGTCAATTTGACCCTGCCAGTGTGCAAAACTGATGGCAGTATTGTAAGGTACAAATGCCTCAGGGTTTTTATATATGTTGCAGACATAGGACGAAAGTTGATTCTTGGATTTCCATTTTTTCTTCGTTATAATTTGTGTGTTGTACCGGGCATGCCATCGTTGATGCAAGTGCCACAATTCGTGCATCGCACACCGCACTATCAACATGGGAAACCTCAATCAGTGCATCATGTTGATTTGGTACAGGTTCAACCACCAAAGCAATCAATCCAGGATTATGATGAAAGAATTCAGGTACAACGCAACACGATTGCTAATGTCCGCATGACGAGGCATATGAGCAAAATCAGGTATGTGCACAGTGAACACAGGCAGAAAAATACAGAAGGGAAGCGGCTGAAGGGCTTCTCCAGCATTCATGAATACTGCTGGCAGATTCCATGCACGAATGCTGACTGCCCACGTGTCTTTCACACATACAGTGTGTGGGCGGATCCATTTTTCAGAGATATTCCTCATCTGTGTGAGCGCTGTGCACCTCGCATGAGTCTGAACGCTAAGGAGAGGGTGTACAGTAAGGAGCCGTCTGTGAACCCCCCCTCTGATGGAGTTCATCACGGCAGATTGGCAATAGCAGCATCAGCCAGACCGGTGGTGAGTTGCGGACCAGTTATACACAGAATGGCTTTTGAAAAGCATGTAGAGCTGGTTCCTCAGGAGCTACAGGGCAGGCGTAGGAAGGGGGTGCGGAAATTGACGGTCGCACTTCATTCCATTGAGGGTAAAGTGCCCAGCCCTCCTTCATCACCCCGCCCCCCCTCTCCTATGGGACATCAGGGCTCGCGACAGCGGGAATGGCCCGACACTGATCTCACTCGCCAGGATGCGACGCGGGACACACAGCCTGAGTTTTTCGAACACGGATTGTATGTTCAGTTGTTGAGCTCACAAGCCAGGCCCCCCACATCTGCGAATTCTGAAGATGCAGGATATGATTTGTATTCTGCAGCAGATGTAACAATTTTGCCTTGGAGCAAAGAGCTGATCCCTACGGATATGGCCATCATGGGACCAAAAGGAACTTACGCCCGCATAGCAGATAGGTCTGGCATGGCTTTAAAGCACAGCTTACATGTGATGGGAGGGGTCGTTGATCGCCCATACAGGGGAAATGTGCAGGTCATTCTTTATAATGCATCGCAAACCCCATACCACGTGAGAGTAGGGGACAAGGTGAGTCAGTTTGTTCTGGAACAACACCTGAAGCCTCCCATCAGCGTCGTTGAGTCACTACCTGCAACAGTCAGAGGTAGTGCAGGATTCGGCAGCACTGGGTACCGTTCCACAGAGTCTATGCAACACCTGTTAACCCATGTGCAGCTCAAACCGGGATTAAATGAGGGACTCGGAACTCCTGTGGGACCCAATCCGGTGTTAACAGACCCCTCCACCCAAGTATTACACATACTACGGTTTATTCAGCTTTTTTCAGAGTTACATAAAATACCCATACCTATGCCTGATAATCTCCCGTACAATTCTCAACTCCTTGAAGGAGATACGCACAATGTCCTCCCGCTGTTGCTGGTGTTCGCGGCAGTGGTGGCAGTGACAATGGCCGATGTGGTACGACAACAATCTCTGCCACATTTATTGGGAACCAACACCCACACCTCAAGTCGCTCTTCGGAGGCGCCGATCATTCCGTCACAGGATATTGGATCGACTCAGGCACATTGCGAGTGGACGCAGCTGCCTGAGGTTCAGAACAGCAGTCAGGACAGATTTTCAACAACTGTGGAACCGCCAGGCTCAGATCAGGGCCCCGTTGAACAGTGGGCACCAGATGAGTTTCAGGGCAACTGGGGATATGCCAGGATGCCCAACACGTCAGCGATTCAATCAGTACCTTGTATGGTTGCAAACATGCAAGAGTTGGATATCTGGTCCGATCCTCCTGGGTTGCAGGAGGCCAGGGAGTCGAGACCCCGGTCTGACAAGGTTTTGAAGGTAAAATCACACCTCATGAGGAGGGTTCAGGGCAGCTACCTGGATAACCGGAGCCGCCATATAAAGGCCACAGCGAAACAGAGAAAGTACAGGAGTAAAGACACAGTTTTGACAGTCAGGCAGGAGATTGTTGACAGAATAGCCGCTTGGACGGCCACTATTGACCCAGATCACCAAGACTTTTGCATCCAGCAAGATGTGTTTGGTTCCCAGAAAACAGCACGGTTCACGGAACACTTTGGGGGTGGGGAGAAGTCATTTTACAGGGACTGGGGACAGAAACCAGTGTGGCTTCACCCCTCCCCACATCAGTGGGAACGTTGTGTCACGAAACTTTTCGTTGACGGAGCCAAAGGTATTGCAGTACTGCCAGTAAGTAAAAAAGACCCATGGTTTTGGGCCATGGGTGAGGTAGTCATTGACTGGGTTGACATACCCATTGGAACCCCCTTGTTTGTATCTGGTAGCGGTAAAGTAGTATGTACTGCAGTGCCTTATCGCATTTGTTTGTTTGATGCATATGGGCGAGAGCCATCACACAGTAAAACACACACACAGCCCACAGTAAGTAGTGATGATGATCGGACGAAGGACAGTCAGGACATGTTGCCTGCTATGCCTAGTGCTGAGGATCTGATGTCGGAGGTATGCTCTACTTCTGATTCTGATTCACAGGATATGGATGAACCTCGAGGTACAGGCCTCAATCGTCGACATCAGAGGTTGCTGCGAATCATGCGCAGGAAGAAAACAGAACAACAGGTATCGTCTGACGAAGGATCTCCAGGGCCAGGGAACAGTTCAGAGTCAGAATTCGAATCATCATCCAGGCACCAACCACCAACATCCATAGGACATGGATGCCGGGAAGTACCCCGGGGGGACATACATGTGTCACAGGAAGTTGCACAAAAAAGTTGCTGTGAGGGTACCCATGAGTGTGGTGCTCAGTATCATCAGCATTCTCTACAGGAGGACAGACAGGCTTACCAGACAGTCAGTACGCTATTGGACCGATGTCCTGCTTTATCCTTATCCGTTTCAGTACAACAGCGTTGCTGCTGCGTCGGACAGGATTTTTGCTACAGATGTTTAGCAGTGAATCAGATTACATTATTACAGCGTCAAACTACTGAGCAGGAGGGGTGCCATACTCCTGATGCTCGGATCTGTGTGGTTAACACCCTGCATCAACAGGAGGTTCACCACCTGCAGCAGGCAATCCTGCACTTATCCATTGACAAACACGCTGCCTCAGTTCAGGGCAGCCACAGGACTGAAGCAGGTAACTTGGTGTACAATCGACACGTGAGGTCTGTGATACAGGCTGATGAGACCTGGGCAGGGACAGAAGAATACAGGGAACGACTGCTGAACCGTTTCCGGAAAACAGTATTTCAAACAAGACATTCAGCTTCAATTTCACCTGAAGCACAGAAGGTACGGGGTGACCATGCGAAGGTGAAATTGGAGTTGATCCACAATGCAGAGCCTAAGGCTCAAAAGCCCATTAGGGCAGTGGGGTTGAGGGAGACAATGATGGCCGAAAAGTTGAAAGATTTTCAGGCACGTGGTTTTCTGAGGGAGTGTACCGGTAATCCCCAATGGGTTGCCAGGGCTTTTCTTGTCCCTAAACCTGGGAATAACAAGTGGCGATTAGTCATTAACTATCGCTGGCTTAATTCCCAGCTTAAGGGCAAAAATTTCCCCCTCCCCGTCATCGAAGACCAGCTGGCCAACCAGCATGGCAATTTTTTGTTCACCCTGCTGGACTTGGAAGATGGCTTCCACCAAATGCACCTTGAGGAGGACAGTAAGCATTTGACGGCTTTCTGTACCCCTTTTGGTGTATTTGAGTGGAACGTCCTTCCCATGGGGGTGAAGGTAGGGCCTGCGGCCTACCAGGAAATGGTTCAGCACGTCACCCGCCGATGCCCTGCGGCAAGGCCATATATAGACGATATATTGGCTTCCTCAGGTAGGGAAAGTATTGATGGGGCACAGACTGTTGCAGACAAACAGAGACCAGGCACCCTGGAAAAATATTTTCAGAAACATTTTGATGAAGTCTGGCAGCTATTCGAGGCTTTGGAAGCTGCCGAGTTGACAGTGAAACCTGAGAAATGTCATTTCTTCAGACGCACTGTCAAATACGTGGGGCACATACTCAAGGATGGGAAGCGCTTCCCTGATCCAGGGAAAGTGCAAGCCATAGAGGAGTGGGACCACAGGACCATTACCACACCTAAAGCTTTAAAAGGCTTCTTAGGGTTAGTGGGATGGTACCAAATTTACATACCGGGGTTCGCCAAGCACACCCGCCCACTAATGGAAGCTCTCCAAGGAAAATATAAATTCGAGAGTAAACCAGAGGGTGGGACAGTGGAATTGGATGCAACAGGTCTCCCCAAGAAACGAAAAAGGGTGAAGTTGTCTGCAAAGGAATTGCAGATACATTGGACCCCAGAAATGATTGCAGGGTTCAAGGAACTTAAAAAAGGTTTGTGTGACATGGTCATGAGTGAGGATAAAGGGTTGGTGTTGCCGCGACCGGATGGTCAGTGGTTGAACCGGTGTGATGCCAGCGACTTCGCTGTGGGAGGGGCGCTGGAGCAAATGCAACCTGATGGTTCATGGCGCCCAGTGGCCTTTTACAGCCGGAAGTTGCAGGGTGAACGTGCGGGAACCACTAAGGAGGGGTTCACACGCACCAAACACACCGGGCAGTATGGGTGGACCCCCCGCGAGAAAGAAACATACGCAATTGTTTCTTGTTTGCTCAAATTTCAGAGCTGGATAGGGGGCTAGGAAATCACGGTCAAAACGGACCACAGTGCCATTGTAAAATGGTACAAAGAGGACTTGTGCACCATCTCTGGGCCCTTGGGGCGCCGGGGAAGGTGGCATGAGTTCCTCAGTAGATTCAATCTTTTGATTGAATATACGCCTGGCCCTGAAAACCACGTGGGAGACGCACTCTCACGATGGGCATATCCTGCAGGCACAGCCCAGGATACAAATTTTCATGGGGGTGATGCCGATCTCGCGGGGTGGCAAAAAGAAGAAAGGAAGGAAAGGGAATATATCAGACAGAAATTGCAGGACCAGTACCCTCAGGCCTATACTGCAGTTCATGCAGTCAATGGCTGGAATGCTTCTGAGGTGGAGTCCAAACTCCGGCTTATCAGAAAGGATGCGCAATTTTGGGCCACTGATGACCAGGGAAGGGAATTTCAGTCGTCAGAGGAGTCTTTTTTACAAACATTACAGACGGTGCAGGACAGAAGCAGTTTCTCTTCCCTCCCTTCCTCCTCTTCAGTACGCGCGGTGACTGCGATGAGCAGAAGACAAGTCACTGAATTGTATGACGGGTTCAATAACATGTCATGGCACATGCCAGGAGTTTACAGGTATGCATATGATGTCCGCGATGTCAAGGAAGTAAAAATACCTCCAGCATGTGCTGTCCTGACAGCTGACTGGACAGAGCATTACAGGGCAGACCCATTTTTTGAGTCGCATTGGGAGACGTTAGAAGCAGACACTGTCCTTGACATCAATGGATGCGAGTATGTATATTATCAAGGAAAGGTCAGGTCAGAAGGTAAAATTTGCGTCCCTGTCAGCCTGATTACCAAGGTGTGCAAGGCTACACATGAGTTTGCACACCCTGGAGTACAAAAGAGTACTGAGATGATGGACAGACGGTACAAGTTCACTGTACCCAAGAGACAGTCGACTGATGTGTTATCAGCGGTAATTGAAGGGTGCCCAGTGTGCCAGTCGACTAAACACCGACGTGGCACACAGCCCGAGTCCAATCACTCATACCCGATCCCTGAGTATCCCTTCAGTAGTATTTGTATTGATTTCTGTGATCTCAGTTCGATGCCATGCACACACAGAGACACAGAGTATGATTACGTATTAGTAGTAGTGTGTAGGCTTACGGGTTATGTCATTGCAACCCCCTGCCAGAAATCCCTCACGGCAGAGGGTTTGGCAGAATTATTTTTGGAAAAAGTGGTACAGTTTGCGGGGCTGCCACATACGATATTTACAGACCATGATAATTTGATCAATGCGAAAATTTTTCATACGCTATGCAGCCAAGCGGGGGTGGATGTTAAAAACAGTCCCATATACCGCCCACGATCCAACGGCAGAGCGGAACGGGCAGTGCAAACTGTAATCACGAGTCTGCGAAAATTTTTGATGCAGACAAAGAAAAAGAATTGGGTTCAACTGCTTCCGTTGGCGGTTTGGACCAGCAATGACATTCCTGGTGTTGTATCGGGGTACTCTCCCCATTATCTCATGTTTGGGAGGAATCCCATAGGTTTTGGAGATTGTCCTCCTGTGATCCCTGAACATGGTTCGGAGGATGCAGTACAATTTTTCAGTAAACTGATAGAGGACAGGAGGTATGTGCAGGAAAAGTTGCAGGCCCAGCATGATAAGCTGGCCAAGGCTTATCATAAAGCACATCCTACTCACGTGTACGAGAAAGGGGAGCGGGTATGGTACAAGGGGCACCAAAAGGACACAAATTCCAAACTGCAGAGGGTTTGGACAGGCCCAGGTGAGATCCTGGCCCGGCAGGGCCGGAATCAATATACAGTGGCCACGGAGTGAGGGGAGGTGGTTCTGGATTCCATGAGGATTAAACCGTACATACCCCCCCATACAGAGCAGGGAGAGGACACACAGACACCTCCGTTACATTACTATAGGGATCAGGATTTCCTGATCGAAACGGACACATACGTGTTAGAAAAAGTTTTGGACCACAAACCCAAAAGGGCAACGTCCAAACAGCCAAAACAGTGGCTGGTAAAATACAAGGGCTACCCTGAGCCTGAGTGGCAGCCAGCCAGCTCATTTTTGCACGACATTAATGATGACTGGCTGGCGTACAACGCAAAGCACGGCATTTCTGTGGACTTGCGAGATGTCCGCATGATCCATTCACCTCACCCCCAACCCTTACAGGACCTGCAGCAGTTGGAGGACATTGGGGCCATCACTGGATCTAGCAGGATCCAGATTGCTCGGGAGCAAGAGCGTGAGTGGACCAATTTGATACAGATGGAGCGAGTATCCAGACCAGGGAACTCGGCGGGGCAACAGTCTCTAAATTTTTCGCACAAAGGGAACAGGGTATTGCGACGACTGCTACACAGTAACAGTCCGGAAAAAAGAATTGCTGCTAGTCAAGAGTTAAACAAACGCTCTTGAATTCCTCTTCCTTTTCTGTTACAGGTCAAGGCCAGGTCAATGTCAGGTCAGGTATCTCTTCCCTTTTGTTAATCAATGTGAGCAGGTATGAAACTGCGACACATTGACTGCTTGGAGCAGGGTAGGATAGTATAGGACGTTCAGCCCCCCCAGCCCCCCAGCAGCTTGTGACAGTCAGTTGGGACTGCAGTATGAAGCCTTGCTTCAGATGGCCATCGCCGAGGGGTATTCGGAGAACAACCTCCAGGCGCTCACCGACTACGGGTGTCGGCAGTAGCGATCAAAGGGACCACTACCCGGAAGGCCGGAGAAGGCAGGATGTCAGGATGATCCTAACCAATACCCCCCCAGATGTCTATTTTTCCAAGGAAAACCCCGCCTTGTGGGGCTCATAGCCGAACATCCCTGTATTATGGCAGAAGTGACACCCCCACTATATGGGATCGGTCATCGCACTGACGATGGCGGATTGAGTTGCACATTCCATCCCCCCCCCCATCTGCGTGTCACGTCAGGTCTGGTATTTCGTCCACACGTTTATACCAGCTCGTAAGTGACCACTTAGAAGCTTAGGAAGGGGGTGTAATAAGGTGGGACATAACACTCAGACAGACAGACAGACAGAAAGAATTCTCTGTTCCGCAGTCGCAGAATTGTCCGCAGAATTGATCCAGACAGACAGACAGACAGAATTCTCTGTTCCGCAGTCGCCGAAGTCGCAGTCGCGACAGTGACATGGCATCATGAGAATAAAGAAGAAGAAGACGACAGAATAAAGATTGAAGGTAAAAGTCTTTTGCATGATTTTAAAGTGCGAAAGGACAGCAGACAGTCTCAGGTTTTTCTGTTCGCACAGGAAACAGAGGTCATGGTGCGAAGGGTATTAATGGGTTTATTACAAGCATGGAACCATGGATTCCATGTATGTTGTTCCCTTCTCCGTTGCATGCATATGTGCATATGTATTATGTAGGCGCGTTGCGTTGGATAGAAAAAAAGTCGCTTCGTAGCCTTGTCGCTTCGTAGCCTTGTCGCTTCGTAGCTTGTTTCGCTTTTATTGCTTCTCTTGCTTCACACTTCCTTGTAAGTCGTGAGTGGAGAGCCGTGCCATGAGTGCATCAAGACACTCACAAATATTCGAATCCATAATAAGGTGTGAGTGCATCGAAGCACTCAATGTTCGATTCCAAACAAAGGTGTGAGTGCATCAAGGCACTCAAGGTTCGATTCCAAGCGAGAATGCGAGTGACTTATAACCCTTAATGTGGTCCGAATCAAGAGTAGTGTGAATGCATGAGAAAAGATGTGGTGAGACAACTTTATCGGCTTGGTGAGAACTTATGGGATGAATAAAGGATTTCAACAACGAATCTTTGTTAATTAAGACGACTTAATTTTAATTATTTTGTCGGTTAGTTATGTTGTTCATTGTTGACATACTTATTCCGTTCGTTCTCGGTTTGTTGAACGTGCACGCCCCGTGTGCACTTGTGATGTTTATAATTGTTTGCTTGTGTGATCACACACGTAGATACTTGCATGGCGTTGTCTACGTGTCGAATTTGGGTTCGCTTTGGAGTCATGATGTCTTGTGATCTAAAGCTAAAGACCCGACAAGATATGGTTCAATCGTACCAAGTGTTAGATGGGAAGTCTTTACACTTTCGTACACAACCATATGAATGCATGTTTCGTCTCTCCCCTCTCCATGCCATATTTGGTATTCGTGTTACACTTTGGGATTTCTGTGTACAGGACTCCTATATTTGGATTTATTCAATTTCAATTGAATTCAACAATGATGAACTAAATAAATCAAGTTCAAATCAAGTACATCTGGGAAAGTGTACATCCGAATTGTATGAGCCCATTCGAGATTGGACAAGCAAATTTTAGTGGACAAGGTCAATAATTGTGCATTGGAATTGGATTGTTCGCTGCGTGTTGTTGTTGTTGGTCGATTTAAATTATAAAATCTCCATTTTTATCCAACGTTCAATTGGGATCTACGAGTAGATCAAATGGAAGAACCACAACAAAATTTACATGATGGACTAGATTACCCAGGGTCAAGTCTATTACAGTGGGCCATGAGGCAACGGATACTGGGCTCGCATACGCCCCCGTGTCATAGGCGCATGGTCATCACCACACAGTTCAGTGTTTTGCCTTGCTGCACTGCTGTGCAGATCAGTTCTGTACCACTCCATGTGGCTGCTGATTGTGCTTTGGCCTTGGCAATCCGTACATTTGGGTCAGCTCGCACCCACCACCCTCCCACAGTGCCGGTTGGTCTCTAACCCTTGCTGTGCGGGTCTGCTGCGACCTCTTGCTCTCTGGGGTGGTGGTTGCGGGGGGGGGGGGGGGTACAGGCTTTCCTTACCTCCCCTTGCCCTCAATCTAACCATACCATCACCATAAACCTAACCCTAACCTTTGCAGCCAGTTGGTTTGGCCATGCCAGCCATATTAATTGCGCTGCACAAGATCCCCCAAATTTCCTTCAGGGCTGCCTTTTCCACTGCTCTCCATTGTGGACCGAAACACTCATTGTACCCCGAGCCTAGGGTGAGAGCTGGGGCTAGGGGCAGGGCTAGGGTTAGGATTAGGGCTACGGATCACCGAGCTGGTGGAACCAGTCTTGGTTTTATAACCCTTTTTAGTGTCTAGGGTGGACCTACCAGGTTTAGCAGCAGCAGCAGCAAGCAGCAAGCAGCACCAGCAAGCAGCAAGCAGCAGCACGTGCGAAATGGGTAAAAATCGGAACTCCGTCGTGGTGCTTCAGTTTCGGATGAAATTTTGAAGGATGATACCTATGGGTGTGAAGTACAATCACACAAAGTTTGAGCGAGAAACTCAACGGTGGCGGCCGGGAACGTGATTCGCAGGTGGCGGACCTCAGTTTCAAGAACTGCACTTTAGGGCCAAAAATAGCCATTTTTGGGCCAAAAAAGCCCCGGAGCACACTCAAACCGGCCGAACGAAGGGAAACAGTGGGTACACTCCACGTGCGGCTTGACTTCCCCGTGTCAACAAGCTCTTTCCGGCCCTCTAACTCCATGATATGTCCCGGAAATGGCCCAAAAAGGTCCCCAGAAGCTCCAAATGCCAACAGCCACAAACCAAGCATAGGCCATATCTTTGGCTACATGGCTCAAAATGCAATTCCGAGGGCACCTAATCCACCCGCAACCCCCCACGTTTTGTGGTTTCCACCCCTCAGAATTGCCCAAACGGACGCCTAGAACCCCATACCTAGGCCCACTAGGCTGCGGCAAGCTGCAAGCTCAAGCCCAAACAGGTGGGTGCCCAAATGTGTCAACAGGGTCCAGTAGGGGCAGGGGTTTTGGGACCAAAAATGGGTCAAAAATGGGTCAAAAACGCATGTTTCCAAACCTCATCCTAGACCATTTGAGGTGCACAAAGGGGTGAAATGAGCCCATTTTGAGCCCATTTTGGGGCATTTTGGCCCCGCAGAAGTCCAAAAAGCCTTGAAAGTGGGCCTTGTGCTAATGGGGTTCACTTGCAAGCTCATTTCACTTTGTCAAGAGCCATCAATGTGTGAATCATTCTTGATGTCCCTCACCAGTCATAGCTGATGTTCCCCCCCCCACCAGCTTGGTCCCAATATTCAGTCTTGATAGGGTTAGGGTGAGGGTCAACGAGCTGGTGGAACCAGTCTTGGTTTTATAACCCTCTTTAGGGTCTAGGATGGACCTACCACGTTTAGCAGCAGCAGCAGCAAGCAGCAGCAGCAAGCAGCAAGCAGCAGCACGCGCGAAATGGGTAAAAATCAGATTTCCGTCGTGGTGCTTCAAATTCGGGTGAAATTTTGGTGGATGATACCTATGGGTGTGAAGTACAATCACACAAAGATTGAGCAGGAAACTCAACGGGAACGGGATTCGCCACTGGCAGACCTAGTTTTCAAAAACTGCAGCTTAGGGCCAAAAACAGCCATTTTTGGGCCAAAAAAGCCCTGGAACACATTCAAAACGGCCAAACGAAGGGAAACGGTGGGTACATCCCACATGCCGCTTGACTTCCCCGTGTCAACGACCTCTTTGCAGCATGCTAACTCCACCATATGTCCCGGAAACGGCCCAAAAAGGCCCCAAGAAGCTCCAAAGGCCGACAGCCACAAAACAAGAATAGGCCATATCTTTGGCTACATGGCTCAAAATGCGATTCCGAGGGCACCTACTCCACACGCAACCCCCTACATTTTGTGGTTTCCACCCCTCAAAATTGCCCAAAGGGACGCCTAGACCCCAATACCTAGGCCCACTAGGCTGCGGCAAGCTGCAAGTTCAAGCCCAAACAGGTGGGTGCCCAAATGGGTCATTAGGGTCCAGTAGGGGCAAGAAGATGACTTTTCTCAAAAATGATCCATGTGCGATGCTGAAACAAGTGTTTTTGGACTATTTTGAGCTTGTGGTGGTCCATTTTTGTCCTCCGAAAATTCCAAAATGTCTCAAAAATGGGCTGTTTTGGGACCAAAAATGGGTCAAAAATGGGTCAAAAACGCATTTTTCCAAACCTCATCCTAGACCATTTGAGGTGCACAAACGGGTGAAATGAGCCCATTTGGAGCCCATTGTGGGGCATTTTGGCCCCTCAGAAGTCCAAAAAGCCTTGAAAGTGGGCCTCGTGGTGATGGGGTTCACTTGCAAGCTGATTTCACTTTGTCAAGAGCCATCAATGTGTGAATCATTCTTGATGTTCCTCACCAGTCATAGCTAATGTTCCCTCCCCCACCAGCTCGGTCCCAATATTCAATCTTGATTGGGGTCGAGGGTAAAGTTTGGGGGTAGGGTTAGGAGTAGGCTGAGGGTTGGGGTGGGCATTAGAGTCGAGGTTAGGTTCAAGGATAGTGTTGGGGTGCAAAGTGGACAAAATGGGCAAGGGGAATGAAAAAAAATTTTTGGGCGCCTTCGGCGCCACCAAATGCATGGCCAGTAGCCGTTGACCCTTGGCAAGTGGGCCCGGAGGGCAGGGAGGGGGGGGGGGCGCGTACCAGAACCGAGGAGCCCCCCCCCCCCCCCGTGCCCAGAATGCGTCCAACATCAACCTACTTCTCGAAATCTCAACCTCGGATCGTTGCTTAGTGTTGCTTAGTGCTGCTGATCTTGCATATCTACATCATCCTGCTGCAATTGCAAGGCAAAAAGATGACCTAAATCTTAGTACTTCTCCAAGTTGCAAACTTATCACAAGTCAAAGTCGGGCTTTCACGAACCTTACCTGCATTGGATTGCGCTGTTTTACTCTTCAATTGCAAGTCCATCACATCAAAACTGGGACCAAAAAAAAACTTGACTGTATTGTGATTCATCAAATAATTAATTTATCAACTGCGGATGCCACAAATGCATCAGATTATCCGACAGAAAATATCTCATGGCCCTTTTTTCATCATTTTTTGTCCTTTACCGCAGCCCGTGCACCGGCCTGGCATGTGCACCGACCCATTCACTAGGCCATTATTGGTGGAAATAGGCATTTCGCATCTTTGGCAGGGGCTTTGACCGGCCCTCGCTCAAGGCTACAGACTGCAAAAACGTCCTTTTGTATCCTAGTAGGCATATATTGTCACAACATCCCCACTTACACCCCTCAGAGTGGGTAGCACAAGGTCACCGAGGTCACCAAAACCGCCAACATTCCAAAAATGGCTGAAAAATGCATAAACTGCATCAGCGCTCGTCCCACTCCGCCCCATACAAACCGGGGTAATCTTTTTTTTTAGATGCGAAATCTTTTTTTTAGATGCGCTAAAATTTGAGAAAAGTGCTAAAATTTAAGTCAAAACAGCTAAAAAATGAGCTAAAACAGCTAAAAAATGAGCAAAAACATCTAAAAAAAAAGATTTCGCATCTAAAAAAAAAGATTCCCTACTAAAGAATAAGATTCCAACAAAACCCAAAATCTAAAAAAAAAGTCATTCGCATGTTTAAAAACGTCAAAAAAGCAGAATCTTTTTTTTTAGATGGCCAGGTAAAAAGTGAGATTTTGGTAAAACTAAGAGAACACAAAGCCAAGGGTGGGGAGGGGAGGCAGAAATGCAGTTCCTAGGGGGAATCTTTGCACTGCGCGCGCACTGCACGCGCACTGCGCGCTAGTTTTAGACTATGTTCCCCCCGAAGAGCCCCCAAGCACACCCCTTGGAAACGCCCTTAGAATGAGGTGACCCAAACTGCCCCAGCTCAAGAAAGTTGCAAACTACCTTCCCTTAACATAACACACACATGTTCCTTACGATGCCCCACTGCCACATGCGTGGTTTCGGTTGTGAGGAAGGGGCTCTCTCCTTTCCCTTGCGGTTAGAATCGGATTGGGGTTGAGATTGTGTAGCCACGGGGGGTTGCGAGGACTGAGAGGGTTGAGGCGGATTGGAGCTGGACGAAGCCACATCGGCCCGAGGGGGCGCAACAACACAAAAAGCATCTAGTGTGCGTTGCCGCTTTTCTAGGAACTGCTGCGCATGTTTTGCTTGTTTCTTGGCCTCTCTCTCTCTTTTCTCACGGCGCAAACGGTCAATCGCAGGCTGCAGTGTTGGCGCTTTACTGCCGCCTTCAGAGAATGGTTGACCATCAAGCCCATCCTGGATGATTACACTTTCTTCATCCCTTGGTAAGTGGTTACCCTTGCCGAACCGCAAGATCTGCTCAATCACCTTTGGCACACCCAAACAAAGGGGGACAGAATCAGAAGTCAAAACCTCCGCTAGAGGTCACCATGATGCCCCTAGGGGCCCCTAGTATCTCAAAGTATGGGTCTCTAGTACGGCCGGACGCCCAAATAGTTGCACTGCGCGCGCACTGCACGCGCACTGCGCTTAAGGCTCCCCCCTAGGGGCACCCCACCGGACGAATCATCCACATTCCTGAGGCGAACCCTGCAAAACAAGGCACAAAGCAAAGAACGGTAAAGAATGCCAACAAGACCGGAGCAGATGGCTGAGCACTTGCAGAACGTGCTTTTGCAGTAAACAGTACATTACGGGAAGATGATGTAACCCACTTGATGGCGTCGGGACATGCCACTGTGCAACTGATGCACAAGACGCCTTCCTTGTGGAGAAGGGCTAAAATGCCGTGGATTTTTGGAAATGCCAAACAAATACAGAAGCAGCATCCCTCCCTGTGTGCACCTCAAGATATTTGAAACGAGCAAAACTTGAGCATGAAATTATGGGCAAAATTGTGCACCCACTGAGTAGTGGTTGAAAACAAGCTCTACGAGGCAATGCCACTCGGCTTTGTGCGCCGAATAATGCCTCTAAACAAAGTTTGAGCAAGCAATCTGAACGTTGGGACTGACTGGGCAGACAACAAAGGCTGCAAAAAATGAGCATATAATGCAGGAACGGATGTGTTGAATGCAGGGTTCTCAGGAGTTGATCACTATGGCTGGCAGACACTGCAGCACAGGCACGTGGGTGGCACAATGCACTGCAGAAGAAATGCGCAAGAAAAAAACTGTGAAAAAACCTCCCTGTAAACAAAATCTGAGCAAGGAATCTGGAACTGGGGACTGACTGGGCAGACTGCCAAAGCTCCAGAAAGTGAGCATACAATGCAGGAACGGATGTGTTGGGATGCAAATGTCCCAGGAGTTGATGACTATGGCTGTTAGACACTGCAGCAATGTACAGGAAGGTGGGTGGCACTTTGCAGTGCAGAAGAAATGAGCAGAAAAAACCTGGCTGGATCACTCTGCGTCTGAAAAGAGGTCCCCACTCAGCAACCACGACACACTGCTTGTGTGGACAGGCAAACAGTGGGGATCGCTGTCATTCTTCTTCCATGTACTGACCACACACAATCTGCGTTGCAAAGCTCCCAGAAGTTGATCACTATGGCTGTCAAATGCTGCAGCAAAGCAGGGGCAGCTGGGTGGCACAATGCACTCCAGAAGAAATGAGCAGAAACAACCTGGCTGGATGTAGTCCCTTCCTCAAACCCGAGACCTTGGTTCCCCGGAAACATGCAATTGTGCACATGGGCTCTGGCCAACATGGCCAAGTACTCGGCTTTACAAAATGCAGGCATGACCTACCAGACAATCTCAGTCTGCTCCATAGGAGACTTGGAACATTTTGAGAAATGAAAATCTACATTGAAAACCAAACACATGACACCAAGGATGGTGCCCATCACATGCCATTGCACACTCAGGAAACTAGGCAAAAAAGGGCAATTTGTGTGCGATTTGGTGAAAAAATCTCGGGGGGGGGGGGGGATGTTTCTTCCTTCGAGAGGGGGTAGCCAGGGGGGCCATGTTTCTTCTTTCGAGACGGGGGGGGGGGGCATTGGCATGGCGGGTCCATTGGCATGGGGGGTCCATTGGCATGGGGGGGGGGCGGGCGTTGTTGTCCTGCACACCTGAATAGCTGTCCTACATCCACCAGAACCATCAAAAACCCATTACCCTGGAAAAAGAAGGTGATGTGGAAATGACCCCAGGCCTGGTTCAAAATTTTTCAGCACCATATACTTTATGTGGCAGTCAATGAAGCTGACGAGCGTGGCCTGCATTGGATCGCAACATACCACTGGGTCCAGATGTGGCACTGATCAGGGAAGCATTGTGGAAACCAGGCACACAACAGAGCTGAAAGTGGTGGCCCCAGGCCTGCTTGAAAAAATTCAGCTCTGTGAAGTGCGCAATAAAATTTTTATCAAATAGACATGAATCCCATGCAACTGCAATTGGCTGAATGACAGAATGAATCACGGCACTTTGACCTGAGCGAAACATGCTGAAATCTGTGGCCCCACGCCTGCTTGAAAAAATTTCAGCACTGTGAACCTGGCTGGATCACTCTGCGTTGCAAAGCTCCCAGAAGTTGATCACTATGGCTGTCAAATGCTGCAGCAAAGCAGGGGCAGCTGGGTGGCACAATGCACTCCAGAAGAAATGAGCAGAAACAACCTGGCTGGATGTAGTCCCTTCCTCAAACCCGAGACCTTGGTTCCCCGGAAACATGCAATTGTGCACATGGGCTCTGGCCAACATGGCCAAGTACTCGGCTTTACAAAATGCAGGCATGACCTACCAGACAATCTCAGTCTGCTCCATAGGGGACTTGGAACATTTTGAGAAATGAAAATCTACATTGAAAACCAAACACATGACACCAAGGATGGTGCCCATCACATGCCATTGCACACTCAGGAAACTAGGCAAAAAAGGGCAATTTTGTGCGATTTGGTGAAAAAATCTCGGGGGGGGGGGATGTTTCTTCCTTCGAGAGGGGGTAGCCAGGGGGGCCATGTTTCTTCTTTCGAGACGGGGGGGGGGGGCATTGGCATGGCGGGTCCATTGGCATGGGGGGTCCATTGGCATGGGGGGGGGGGGGGCGTTGTTGTCCTGCACACCTGAATAGCTGTCCTACATCCACCAGAACCATCAAAAACCCATTACCCTGGAAAAAGAAGGTGATGTGGAAATGACCCCAGGCCTGGTTCAAAATTTTTCAGCACCATATACTTTATGTGGCAGTCAATGAAGCTGACGAGCGTGGCCTGCATTGGATCGCAGCATACCACTGGGTCCAGATGTGGCACTGATCAGGGAAGCATTGTGGAAACCAGGCACACAACAGAGCTGAAAGTGGTGGCCCCAGGCCTGCTTGAAAAAATTCAGCTCTGTGAAGTGCGCAATAAAATTTTTATCAAATAGACATGAATCCCATGCAACTGCAATTGGCTGAATGACAGAATGAATCACGGCACTTTGACCTGAGCGAAACATGCTGAAATCTGTGGCCCCACGCCTGCTTGAAAAAATTTCAGCACTGTGAACCTGGCTGGATCACTCTGCGTTGCAAAGCTCCCAGAAGTTGATCACTATGGCTGTCAAATGCTGCAGCAAAGCAGGGGCAGCTGGGTGGCACAATGCACTCCAGAAGAAATGAGCAGAAACAACCTGGCTGGATGTAGTCCCTTCCTCAAACCCGAGACCTTGGTTCCCCGGAAACATGCAATTGTGCACATGGGCTCTGGCCAACATGGCCAAGTACTCGGCTTTACAAAATGCAGGCATGACCTACCAGACAATCTCAGTCTGCTCCATAGGGGACTTGGAACATTTTGAGAAATGAAAATCTACATTGAAAACCAAACACATGACACCAAGGATGGTGCCCATCACATGCCATTGCACACTCAGGAAACTAGGCAAAAAAGGGCAATTTGTGTGCGATTTGGTGAAAAAATCTCGGGGGGGGGGATGTTTCTTCCTTCGAGAGGGGGTAGCTAGGGGGGCCATGTTTCTTCTTTCGAGACGGGGGGGGGGCATTGGCATGGGGGGTCCATTGGCATGGGGGGAGGGGGGGGGGGCGTTGTTGTCCTGCACACCTGAATAGCTGTCCTACATCCACCAGAACCATCAAAAACCCATTACCCTGGAAAAAGAAGGTGATGTGGAAAATTCGACCGTGGAACCAGGGGGCGGTTCTTGCGCAAGGTGGTTCCTAGGCATGGGAGGGGGGGGGGTACCTAGTAAAAAATTTTTTTTGAAAAAACGTTTACTAGGTTTTACTACAGACCCGCTTGGCAGGCGCAAGCAGATTTTTGGGAACCTATTTCCCTTCGGGAATGTCCCTTGTAAAATACAACTTGTTCCCAAAACTGCGTCCAACGACCTGTGCCAAAACAGGTTCCCCCGCAGAGCGGATGAACATCACATTTGTCCCAGGGAGAAACATGGCTGTGCTGTCAAGTTCCATTCAGCGAAAGTGAGCAAAATGTCCTGCCATGAGTACAAAGGATACAAGTGGCAGTACCCCACAACACAGTCACCCACACAACAACACAATGAGCCGTAACGAAAAATTTTGGGTTGACCAAGTGACGGTCCCCCAGCCCCCCCCGGGGAACGACAAGGGGTGGGGAACGACAAGGGGGGGGGGGGGGGCGGAAGGAAAGGGGGGCAGGGGGGTAGGAGTGAGACATTTGTTCCAGCTACCAGCATGTAGTCCCTTCCTCGATCTTGAGACGTCGGTTCCGCTGAGACTTGAAATTGTGCCCCTGGGCTCTGGCCAACATGGTTGAGTGCCCTACTTCACAAAATCCAAGCATAACCTATGATCCGTTCAAATGACCTCTCTGCATAGGTCCCCCAGCGAAGGGAAACCCCTGTTCTCTGAGCAGATGAAATTGTGCACATGGGCTCTGGCCACGGTGGCTGAGTACCCTACTTTACAACATTCAGACATTACCTGTGATCCTCTCCGATGAACTCTCTGCATAGGCCCCCCAGCTCCAAAGGGACACCCCTGTTGTGAAACACAAGTTCTGCGTAATGCACCCAAAACCTTCCACATTCATGACATCCCTGCATAGGGTACCTCCTCACCGCATGGAGCAGGCAACAAGGAAAGAGGGCCACTGGGTGCATATTGGGTCAGTCCCGAAACCCAGGTTCCCCTACTGTATGAAGTTGTGAACATGGGCAGGGGTTGGCTTGATGCAGTAGCACTCCTTGTAACCCCCCCGTGCAACTTTTTGGGACATACATGATGATCATGTAAAAATCTTTTTTTTTAGCGCGCAATCTTTTTTTTTAGAACGGAATCTTTTTTTTTAGCGCGGAATCTTTTTTTTTAGCGCGGAATCTTTTTTTTTAGCGCGAAATCTTTTTTTTTATGCTAAAAAATAAGATAAGTGCTAAAAATTAAGATTTCGCATCTAAAAAAAAAGCTTGGACCATACAAACCCCATGGTTTCGGGACCCGGAAACACTTTTTTGGCTCAAAATCGAGAAAAAAAACCAAAAGATTCATGAGTTTTGACCCCAAAAAAGGGGAGGTCATTTTTTGACCCACCCCTAATTTGACTTGCCACGAAAATTTCCCCCCTCCTGTACCTCCTCCTGCCCACCTGCTGTATGTATGCATCTGTTCCCTAACCCCCCCCCCTGGCGCATGCACGGCCTTGTCCAAGCACAGGCTGGGCGTTGAACCGCCGGTTTTTGGGACCACTGTTTTTGTGGTCCAGAATGGAGGATTGGGTGTTTGTAGAGCGTTTGTACAGGGAAAGAGGGGCTCAGTCATGTTTGTGATTGTGTTCATAACAACATTGTACCGCACATTGCAACCCGTGCTGTTTGTTCTAATGTGATTTTCAGCTAACAATGTTATTCCCGGCATGGCTGTCGCGTACGTTCGGAGCACTGGGGAACATGTGTCTGCCAATATTTTTCGTCCTTCTTGTCATGGGGACAACTGCATCCATTTGAAGTACACGTAGAATGGGAGGGAGATTGAGCGCAATGCCACTTTTGACAAAGTGTTCTTCCCCATGCGCAGCTCCTCGCCATCCCCATGTGAGGCTTCCCCACACGTTTGCTGTCACATTGTCAGACCCGGATACAAACCGACAGTGACACGGATGGGTCACAGGTCAGTACAGATGTGAATGACACCAGGAGGAAAAGGGCATGCCAGAAGAGAGACGACCCAGTCTGACCCGAGCCCTGCGACAGCTAACCAGGGAGGTAGGGTGAGAGATGAGAGGTGGCTCCGCCGCCCGATTTGGAACAGCACAGGACAATGCAGGACAATGCGTGGGAGGCGGCCACGCCGCGTTATCTGGACATGCACTGCTGACTGCTGACAAGCACCAACAGCAGCAGCATGCCGCAGCATTCTGCAGCATACCGCAGCGCCAGATTCTGGGAGCTGTTGGTGGGGGTTTTGAAGCATGCCGCAGCATGCCGCAGTGTGCCGCAGCATGCCGCAGCGAGCCAAAATTTTCACATGGTGGATTTTTTTTTCATAACATGTCAAACGTCTGAACCCTTTGTTGCACAGTTCTCTTAGAATTGGATGGTAGCTCAGTGGTCTATGTACCAGGTCTCAGTTTGGAGGTTCCTGAGTTCCATTCCTGGAGAAGGCAAATTTTTGCCTGTCAGTTCTTCTCTATTGTTGCACAGATTTTCGCTTTTTTGGTGTTGTTTTGACATGTCAAGTCCTGAGGATACTCAAACTACCGAGGCAACACAGGTCTTTGAAACCTGTGCCGCTTTCGGAAAATGATGGTACCCTTGACCAACAACTTGAAGCATGCCGCAGCATGCCGCAGCGAGCCAAAATTTTCTTGGGGACCGTTGGTGCTTGCTGCTGAGTGTTGGGAGGTTCATGAGACATTACGCAATGTGATTGTTGAGGGTGAGATTCCCGGGGTGACGGCCAATGCGTCGTTGAAACTAAGAACAGGGTGGGCGTTGAACCGCTGTTTTGACCTGCCTTTTGGGACCGCTGCCGTGCTTGCGCAAGGGGGAAGGGTAGTTGAACATTTAATCGATCACGGACCGAGGGTAAGGCCGAATGAGTGCCATGTTTTGCAGCCCACGGAAAGTGCGTAGTGGTAGAATGCAGTCGGTTGTAGACGGACGCTCCCTTTACTCTTTGTGATTGGACTGTTGTGATCAGGTATGACACCTTTCGCAGCCCACTTCGCATCATTGGTTAACCATGCATCGATGCCGTGCTTGTAACTTGACCTGGATTTTCCTGTAAGAGCTGTCGAAGAGAATTGCTCCAGCAAAAAAGTGGTGGGCGTTCCTCCGTCAACTGGGGTCAATGTAATTGGCACTGTACACAGCAGGTTGAGGGTCACCACAACTTTTCCCAGGACGAAATCACCTCGAAGAGAGGTTGTTAGATCAAGCGCAGGCGCGAGCGTCGCTACCCCCCTTTTTTGGGGTCGTTCGCATAGCATACCCCAATGTATGGTTTCTGACGTCTAACCCCTTGTAAAATCATCATTTTAGGACCAAAAATGATCCCCCAATGATTTTTTGGATTTTGACCCCCGTACCCCTTTTGGGGGGGGGGGGTCGGGAGGGGGGGTCAAAAATTCTTTGCGTATTGTGGCTGCTGTGTGTGTATTTGGACCTGGGTCCCGAAGAACTTTTTTCTTGTATATGGACCCCCTAACCCATGGCGGGGGTCCCGGGTCCCAACTCCAGGTACCCCTAGTCGCCCCCCCCCCCCCCCATATGGCCCCTTGCTAGTGAGGACTTGGCCGTTTTCACACTGGATATGTTTTGTGGCACGTGAAAGTTTTTTGAAGTTTGATTTTTCGTGAAACCCTTCCGTTGCCCGTAGGATGGGTTTGGGTGATCATTTGGTGACAATAGGGGTACTTGAGCACCCATGGGGACCCACGTAGTGGCCGCTAGGCCTATGTAGCCCGTGCCATGGGCTCTCCAAAAGCCCCACAATTGCTGTTGCTTAGGCTATTTAGTGACACTTGAAAATCACCTTGCAGAGGTTGTTAGATCAAAGCCAGGCAGGCGTATATAGGGGAAATCTCCACATACCCCCCCCATTTTGGGCCTTTTAGGCCTATTCGCGTACCCTACCCCAAAGGGTTGAATTGTTAGTTTAACCCTTTCTAAAATCATTATTTTGTCCAATAAACACATCCCCCAATGAGTTTTTGGTCCGGACCCCCCCCCGACCCCCCCCCCCACTTGAAACCCAGTTTTTGAAGCTTTTGAGGGAGGTGGGGGGGGCTGGGGGGGGTGGTAAATTTCGCTGTGGGAAATTTCGCCGAGCCCCCTGGTTGAGTGTATCACCACCTGCTAGAGTCCACAGTGTGTACTGCTGGTGTGCAAGAAATTCGCGGAGAACCCTGAGTTTCGCAAGGGAAACTTCGCGGTCAATTTGAAACGCGAAATTTCCCATGGGAAATTAAAATGCCACGAACCCCCCCCCCCCCCTGTAGGAGGGGTGCCAGTGCAGAAAAGCGCTGCTGGCTGATAAATATCAATCCCAGCTCCCTTCAGTGGAACACGAGCGCGAGCTGTACGAGTCGCTGCAGCTGGAGCTACTGTCGCCGGACATTTCAGTTCCAGTGGAGTCTGAGCTCTTCAGAACAAACTGATGGGGGAGTCACATGAGGAGAGAAGTGCAACTGCCTGGGCGGGAGAGGTGAGGTATCCAGAACCGAAAGCCTGGGGTGCTCATGGTGTGGACCATTTTTGGAATTTTTTGGAATTTTTTGGAACAAGCTCAAAGCTCATCCCAAAAAATTCCAAAAAATTCCAAAAAATTCCAAAAAATTCCAAAAAAATTCAACAAAAAAATCCAAAAAAAAAAAATTCCAAAAACGTTGAGTGGCCATGGGCAGTGGTGTTTGTGGGCGTGGGAAGCGAGGGTGCATGTGTCTGCCCCTTTCAGCGAGGTGGTCAGCCTCGTTGCTGCCTTCAATCGTAACATGAGACGGAACCTTAACCCAGTGAATGGTTCGCTGTGACTGACTTAATTCATCGAAAGGGTGTTTTATTTGGTGTTGAAGCTCCAACTGCGCCCAGAGACGACGCCAATACCACGCCATGATTGCCGAACACAGGGGGTTTAGAGACAAGTGTGATGCAGACGATGAAGGGCCAGCTCGCCTCTTTCCGCTTTCTCACCCTACTGGCTGGCCGACAGCCATGCCTTCTTCTGTGTGGTGAGTTTCCTGCCTTCCCTAACTTGGGTGAGGACACCCCGGAGGGTGCCAGGCGCAAAAAGTCATACGCAACCATCATACGCCATCATGCGCCTTACATGCAGGCACTGGACAGATCCGTCCTCCGACCTTCCCACCTGTGCATCAGAAACCGAGGTTCGGTCCACACACGCAGGGGGAACATGGCCCAGGTCCCCAGAGGGAAGTTCCAGGGCACACAGCACACTTTGCAGCGAGGGGGGCGGCCTGTTCGAATTCTATACCCCAACCGGGTGCGAAAAATTTTGGGGGTCTGGAGGGGGGGGGGGGGGGGGGCTGTTGGGGGGGCGGGTTTGGGAGGGCGCCGGGGGGAGTGCCCGGGGGGGGGGGGGGGTCCCAGGGGGTGTGAAGGGGGGGGGGGGGTTCAGGCACCGCCGAACAGTTGGGTATGCGGCCCAGGCAGCCTGACTCACGCACTGCCCCTAACCGGGGGCCCAAAAGAGGGCAGAATTGCTACGTAAGCCCTGCATTCTCGGGGGTCCCCAACGCCAAGTGCGGGGTGAAAATCAGAAGTGGCTGCCTCACCCGTGCCTTCTTGGGGGCCCAAAAACTGGCGGAATTGCTATGTTACCCCTGCATTCTCGGGGGTCCCCAATGCCAAGCGCGAGGAGGGTACTCCCAAAATCCCCAATGCGATGTGAACAATTTGAGTATACACACATAGGGGGGTTGATTAATTTTAGTGCATGCCGCATGCCCGCAAAAAAATTCTATTGCCTTCGGCAATGCACCTCGAAGAGAGGCTGACAGTCAGCCAATCAGTCAGTTAGTCAGGCAAGTAGTCAGTCAGACAGTCAGTCGGCAAGCAGGCAGGCAGACAGAAACACCCAGTTTCGGTTTTTTTTTCAGTGGCAGGCTTGGCTTCATGCACTGGGGAGGAAATGTTCAGTCTGAAGAAGCCACAGTTGAATGATAATGCAACCGCTGGCAGGCTGGCATGTCGGCAGTTCGAATCCCGCTCGACCGAGTACCGGCCGTGTCACAAAAGTTGCCGAACCACCGACCTGTCCATCAGCGGCGGGCTGCATTACCATTCGATCGGTGCTTATTCTAGCAGTCCCCGTCCTCCCCACTGCTTGAAGCCTTCTGATCAAAAACTTTTGACTCCCCCCAAAAAATGTTATCCAGTTTCAAGGGATAGAGGCCTCAGAATCAAAAAATCCATTGGGGGATTGTCTTACTGGACAAAATAATGATTTTACAAGGGGTTGGACATCAAATATCATGTCTTGGGGTATGCTACGCGAATGACCCCCAAAAAGGGGGTATACGACGCCCGCGCCTGCGCTTGATCTAACGGCCTCTCTTCGAGGTGATTTCGGCGCCTGCAGCGCCGCCCATTTTGCCAAAATCTCAATTTGGAGAAAGACGGGTTCGAAAACTTTGGGGGGTCCGGAGGGGGGGAGGGGGGGGGTCAGGAATTCGAACAGGCTGCCCCCCTTGCTTTACAGGCACAAAATCACGCAAAGAGCGCTTGAGCTCCATCAGGGCACAAGCCAACAGTGTCAACATACAGCGATTCCGCAATGGAGCGCAAAATGGATGGATGTGAGCACAATCACAACACCACCCAAAGAGCGCTTGAGCTTCATCAGTTTACATGCCATGTCAACATACATTGCTGAGAAAATGGAGTGTAGAAGGATGGACATAACATAAAGGCAATCCAACAACGGGGGGGAAAAATCCATCTTTATGAAAACCAACAATGCCTGAGTGACAGCCTTTGTGCCCCTGCAGGAAAGTCACCAGGGCAGGGAGATTGCAAAACTAAAGGGGGGGGGGGGGGATTGAAGTGGCCACAAGCTGGCCATGAGATGCAGCGCCGAGGGATCTGTCCATTCTTTCAAAAATATGGTGGCACCATGTAGGCCCCAAATCTGAGGCCACCGGTGCGCTTGCTGCATCGCAATACTGCAGTGCACAATTTTCTGCCCAACCCTTTGCCAGACGGCACAAGATGTGACACCCTTCTGACGTCCCTGCTCAGAGCCCCAGCCCCAGCCCCAGCCAAAAAAATGCCGCGACCGTCAGCAAGAGAACAGGGGCCGTGTTGGATGAACCAGCGCCTGTCTCCCACTGTGGTAATTGCAGCGCCGACGGGGCTGGCGATGCATCCCGTGCCTGAACGGGACAAGTTTTTACACAGTCGCCCCATTTGGAAGTGATGTAATCATCTGTTGCGTTTGTTTTCTCGCAGCACCACGGCACGTTCCCGTTGTCGACCGTGCTGCATCCTTCATACGTAATACCTTTGTAAATACAGGGGAAGACACATTGTGCTCCATAATTGGTGGTGCAATTGGATTTTGGGGGACACGCCCAATTGGTGAAGGTATCAATCAAGGTATCAATCAAGATGGTGGCGTTTGTGGCGTTAGTGGCGTTCGTGGCATTAGTGGCGTTAGCAGCGGCAGTACCATTACTTGCGGTAGTAGCGTTGGTAGCGTTGGTAGCGTTGGTAGCGTTAGTAGCATTGCCATTTGCCATAAATGGGCACACAGTGGGGCTGGGCGGCACCTCACCATAGCAACTTTGGCCGCCCAGAGAACCGCACAACATACCTACCGTACGGTCAGCTGTACTTCGTAGAACAGCGTGCTGTGCCCTGCCAAAAAGGCGTGAAACGTGGCATGTAGCCAGCGAGTATTGTGTCAGATTGCATGGCTCGCCCTCCATGAACGTGTAACGTGCTGTAAAACTGCCGAACAGCGCAGTGGCTTGACTGTTGCAGCCCTCTCGATACCATGGTTCAACGCAAATTGTTCCATAGTAGTTCCTCGCTACACATGAACCGCATGGGGATTCAAGAGCGGCATTAAAAGATATCCACGAAACGAGGAAAGTGATGATCACAAAACAGTTCATTTATGCAGAACAAACCTACAGAAATGCATACATTGAGAAACTATTGGTACGGAACATCATCCCCATTGCAATGCTGCACTGTGCTGTGCTCTGTGGCGTGGTGTTGCGTACAACCTCCCAGCAAACTGCTAATGCTTTCGAGCTGCGACTGCCAAATTGCAGAGTCCGTTCACAACTATGCTGATTTCTGGAGCTGAGTACATAAAAGTGTGCACTGGTCCAGTGCCTTTCTGTGTGTGCCAGCAGCAGAATTTTGGAGTACAGCAGGAAAACTGCTGGGGAGGTTGTAGTAGGAGGGTCATATGGAGGTTGCGGGGGGGGGGGGTCAAAAAGTGACGGTTCCCCCCCTGTGGGGGGGGGGGGGGGCGCACCACAAATCTGCACCATCGTATCACAGTGTAAATCAGCTTTGGCATCCATCAGCACCTTGTAAAAATTTTTCTTTGACGCTTAGTATTTCCTATGCTTTGTGGGCCAAGGTGACGGTTCCCCCCCCCTGGGGGGGGATTTCAAGGGGGGGAGATTTCAAAGGGGGGGGGGGGTTAAGTGCAACGGAGAGGTGCAATGCTCTTTTGCCAAAAAAAATTGGGAGCCCTTGCGTTGGGTCTCATGCATTGTTTGGTGGCAACATGAGTATTGCTTACTTCCATGCGAACCTGGTCGGCACCCCGTTGCAGCTGGGTGGCCCTAGGGGGGGGGGGGGGGTATTGGCACCAAACTATGGGGGAATGTTTGCCCAGCGCATGCCCGGGGCGCTACCTTTGTATTAATTTTTTTTTGACTGACTCTAGAAGTTCAAAGAGTACTCAAGACTGTGCTTGGGAAAGTGGGCGTCTCCAGCATATGATACAGTGGATCCCCGCAAAGCGGGGCTACCTTTGTATTAAGTATCTTATCTCCTCACCTTGGGAAGTCCCCCAAGTAGACCGCACTAGACCGCAAACCTTCCCTGCAAGGCACCTTGCATAAGCCAAAATATGAGAATTCAACAACACAAAATGTCACTCCCACCACTTCCAACCACCACCCTTGCCATTGTCATAAACTGGGTGCAAAGGATGGGCCAAATTCTTAGACACGGCGAGAAAGTACTCCAAATTATTTGGTGAGGTGGGGGGTCAAACAGGGAATGGTAAAAAAAAGATGCCCGGGGCGCGCCCGGCGTGCTAACACTCCCCCTATGTTGCATGCAACACGCACGTTGCCCATCGCTGCGTGCACCCGGAGCCTGGCATTTCACTTATTGTAGCCAATCAAAACCAATGCAGATTCCAGTTCCCTGAAATGCCATGTAAGCTTTTGAAGTACAAGAGCAACATACCCCCCCCTCTAAATCTCCCCTCTTTTGTTGGGCCGGTTCCCCCCCAGGGGGGAGGGGGGCATCCTTCAACGCCTTGCAACGATTTTCTTTGGCGCCTAGTATTTCCTATGCTTTGTGGGCCAAGGTGACGCCCCCCCCCCCCCCCCTTTGGGGTGGGGGGGGTTCAAGGGGGGGGGGATTTCAAAGGGGGGGGGATTTCAAAGGGCCACAATTGGTCAGGTGTGGAACCGCCACTTTCACTCCAGCCGCGCCTGCCCCACGGCCTTCCTTGCGTAATGTGTTCTCAGTGCGGGCTTGTGGCCACTGGCCTGCTGTATTGTCCCAGAGTTCCAGTCCCTGCCTCCCTAGCTGGGGTCAGGGCTTTGGGTTCAGGGCTTTGGGTTCAGGGCTTTATCGCCTGGGTCACTCCACCGCTTGAGTCTGGGGTTCGGGTCGTGGCATGCATTTGGTGTTCCATGTTTGGGTTGACTGCACTTTAGGCGTGCTTGCTGGCGCTGGCCTCGCTTGGCCACACTCCCTACACTCAGTGGTCACCATGGCATGGAGGGCTCGAGGTTTGAGAGGTCAGGAGTCAGCCGGTTTGGTTGCTGCCACAAACCCTGGCGAGTTACTCGGTCCTTAGGATTGAAAAACCCTAGTGGGTACAAGCTGTTTGGAGTTATTTGCATGACATACAACATGCAACATTCAGTTGGGGGGGGGGGGGGGTAGTGGGCTCAGTGGTCAAGGGTTGAGGGGGTGTCACGCCATGAGCCCGGTGTACTGCAGCTATCAGAAGCCATGTCTCGTTCTGGCGTCACACACCTGGAGTCCTCAGTGCTGCATCGGTTCGTTGTAGCTGTCCCCGACGACGCCGGGCTGTCCGGCGCCGCGCCCATATCGAAAGGGGGGGGGGGGATCCATGGCCACCAGATTCAGAGAGCCCAGTAGGTTCCGAGACTCTCCCGGTGTCATCGGGGTGGGGGGAGCCGGGGTCCTGAACGTGGTGCGCGCTGGTCCCAAAGTCCTGGAAGTGCCTTCACCCCTTGCCCGTATTGCGCTCAGGGTTGGGGGGCATAGGGCTAGCAGCTGACTTTTGGCAAAATGCAGAGGCGTGTACCGGGGGAGCTGTGGGGAGCAGATTCTCTAGTGCTTTCGCCCTGGTGTGGGTGTCAGCATCTCAATGTCTGGGACCTCTGGGGCTGTTGGCGGTGGTCGACGTGGCGTTCCTTCTGCTGGCCCCTCCAGTCGCACTCGGGTCTGGGGCTGGCTGGAGGGTGTCATGGCTGACTCACTTCCTACCGACTCTTGGTACAGCACCTCCATCGGGGGAGGGGGGGGGGTCGTCATCATCCGCAGTTCTGGGTCCCACTGAGACATGTCCTCGCAGCAGCGGCGAGCGCCGGCGCCCCTCATCAGCGAAGGAGTCGGCCTTTTCGTTACCACAAATACCGATATGGGATGGCACATGTAACCATTGAATTTCTGGGCCTATGTCATCTAATATGTCTAGTACCTGTGTCCACAAATCGACATGGTGCGCTAGCCCTGAGGTGGTCTGCCATTTGTGGCGTTGCCACTTTTGTGCCCGGCCCAGGACTCCCTCCACAACATATGTTGAGTCTAGGCAAATCAGAGACATGGAGCCACGCATGTGGCCTTGCAGCGCTGCCAGCGCCGCTCGCAGCTCCCCCCTATTATTTGTTTGTCCCTCCTCCAGCGGCAAAGGTTCCACCACATCTTGGGCATCTCCGAAGAAAACCCCGTATCCCCCCACCCTCCCTACTTTTGGGTGGACTTTGGACGACCCATCCGGAAAGATGATGTCGCAGCCTTCCTTTTGGTATCGCTCGATTACGGCTTCAAAATACTCCCGCAGGGCTGCTTTGTGGCCCTGTTTCCGGGACTTTTTCCGTGACGGGTAATGTAGTGCGGGGGGGGGGGGGGGGGCGAGACCCTGGTTGGTTGGCTCTGGGGTGGTCCAGCACATCGTCCGGGCCATCCAGTTGTTGTAGTCCGTGCAAAAGCATCATGACTTCCGAGTGTGGTCGTGTGGGGGTGGGGTGTTCCAGCCAGGGCTCCAGGGCTCCAGTGTTGCCATCCACAGTCTAAGGAAATGCTTCCAGTGTGGGGGCTGTGGTTGAGGATCAAATTTCAGTGCGCAACGGAGGCGCCAGCTGGTGCGCACCGCCGACCACAGGACCAAGCCTAACGGGGAGGAGAGGGAAAGGGAAGGCATAGAGAGCAGGATCTCTTCCGGGTCTTCAGTGGAGCCTTCATCTAGTTGCACCGGTCCCATACACTGGGTGGCGAGTCGGAAGGCTACCCGAAGGAAACAACAATGTACCACAGCATGTTCAATAGTTTCCTGCTGGCCGTCGAGTGGACACGCCGTCCCCCTCGGCTGCCACCCTGCCAGTCTGGTGCCCACCGGCAGTTTCCATCATAGTGCCTGTTGGATGAAAGTTACATCCTCGTCGGGGAGTTGGACCCTGGTCCACTCTTTCCATGTTTCCGCCGTCTGTCTAGGCGGTTCCGGGCGCAGCTGCATCAGGTATGCATCAGGGATTTCAAAGGGGGGGGGGGTACCCCACTGATTAAGATGAGGTGCTCACATACACATCACATCCTCTTCAAGGATTTTGCAGACTGATGGGCTGTGACCTAACATTGCCCTCAAATCACACACAAATAAACTATCAAACGAACCCATGCGGTGGGTTCCAACCCATTTTGATCCATGTGCCACCCTTCTCAGGTTTGGATTGGTGCAATTGATCATCAGCGGGCCCTACCTTTTGCTTCCATCAAGCATATAGGGCGCAGAACATGCATTTTTGAGTAAATTTGGGTAAACCTCTCTGGGATACGTTCACAGGCCATCCTCATCCAGGAGCGGAGGCTTTAGCCAATTCATGAGACATGTGATGGTCAATTTCGGTAGCCCCGATATCAGATCAGCCGTGGGCCCACCACAGTACGCCAAAACTGTTGATGCCGGCTTCTGCTGCAGATTGAGTACACAGTAGCTTGACAAAGTGTTTCTCTGCCGGGAAGGCCTTGTTGGAACCGAAAAAACAAAACCAGCCCAGAGTTGTAGACCCTAGGTCAACAAACGCCTGATCCGAAGACTATGTGGACCCATTCACCTTCTTCCCTTCATCAAGACACTTGATCAAGTCATTTGATTAACTCACTTGATCCATTCACGTGATCAAATCACTTGATCAAGTCTCTTCATCAAGTCCATTGATCAAGTCACGGGATCATGGGACTTTAACAAGTCTCTTGATCAACACTTGATCAAGTCTCTTGATCAAGTTGCTTCATCTGGTCACTTGATCAAGTCACTTGATCATGCCTTTTCAGCAAGTCACCTGATCCAGTCACTTGGTCAAATCACATGATGCAGTCTCTTTTGCAAGTCACTCGATGTAGTCACTTGATCAAGGCTTTTCATTAAGTCACTTCATTGAGGACTCTCATCAAGTCACTTGATCAAGGCACTTGATCTAGGTACTTGATCAAGTCACTTCATCAAGTTCCTTGATCAAGCGTCTTCATCAAATCACTTGATCAGGTCACTTGATCAAGTCTCTTCATGAAGTCCCTTTATCAAGTCACTTGATCAAGTCAGTGGATGAAATCACTTGATCAACAGTGCCCAAAAACGCATGATACACACGCTATCGCTCTCTGTGTTTCCATTCCGAAACATGTGCTGGTTGCATCTATGCTCTCACCAGTCAGGAAAAGAGCAGACGGACACCCAGCTTCCCTCATTCGTGTGAATGCCATGACCTTTGCAAATGTAGTGGCACATCTATCTACAATCTTACCCCATGGGGAGGTGGGGAGGGGCCATGCACCATTGAACTTAAAATACCTAACCCTCTGTGGTTCCCTATCGTAGAAGACCTGGCACGTCTATAGCTGCCACGGCATACCAAATTCAGCAACTACTACTACCACAGCAATGTGCATGGATTCAAGTCGGTCAGTCGCTAGCCCTGACTCACACCGAGGTTTTTGGGGCATGTTGATGATGCATCACATCAAATCAAATCAATAAAACCACAACACAAGGATCTACAATATAGATATCATATATAATCAACGTGGGAAAAGAAGGTGAAGACTACAACAAATCAGGCAGGATCAGCAATGCCAAAAATGCCAGATCATGTTTTAAGGCAGAATTTTGGCCGGCACCTGCTCATCAACGTCGAACGTGGCGGAGGGTACAGGGGGGGGGGGGTGAAGGGGTCACACTGGCTGCTCCCCTCTGGTACGGAGGTGTACGGATTTTCGCGCCGGCTGAACCCCCCCCCCCGTGTCCAACGAACAATTTGGTCGCAAATAAATAGGGTCCGAACGGGAGTATTCGTTGGACACGCCGTTCGGTGCACGCGACAAAATTGTGAAACGGCTGTAACACGTCCCGAGGCACAAGATACCCAGCCCATTCAGTCATGGTGGGCAATAGAGGTCCTGTAGTTGAGGGACACCGTTCCCTCACAACCTGCTTTACAAATTTGCCCACCATTACTGCAAGACACATCACAGCCCCTCATTTCCCCCAAACCTTTCGCCTCAAACCGCGATTCTGGAGCCCCGTACTTAGTCAAGTACCTAATGAATTAGGACCCAAATCAATACGGTATGAGCGGAAGTGTTCTTTGGACATAGTATTCGTTGGACACCGGGGAGGGGGGGGGTACAAACGCCGGTGCCAAGAGCTGCAAAACTTTAAAATTGTTCCATATCCAAAACTGGAGAAGTCCAAAACGCACACCGCTAATGTGCGTGCCGCAAGCGAAGATAGCATGGATGCCTCGGTCAGGGTTAGGGTTAGGGTTCGGCGTGGAAATAGCAGCACGGTTAGCACGAGAGACCCCAACATGCAAGCAGCAATGCAAATGCTATGGCGGCGAATGCAAGGCACGCAGGCCAATGGGGTCCAGTGGTGACCCACGGGGGTTTGTCCGCGGCAGCGCAACAGCGGGGCTCACTGGGCCGTGATGTCAGGCTTTTGAACCAGCGTGATCCTGACCTCGTGCCAGACAGTGTTCAACCGTGACAATATCACTGTTGGTTGCCTTGCTGCTCTGCAGCGCAAACCAGGCCTGCACCGAATGTTGCCTTGAGGCCACCGCTGTTACACCGCCATCCAATGTTTCATGGGCCGCCTGGGTCAGCTCTTCCCCCTCCCAAGGCTGAGGTGACCATCCCATACCATGGTCAGCTCTCGCCATCCTGGCTTGGCGCAGCCACCCCCTCCCATACCAGTGCCCACTTACCGGGGGGGCAGGGGGGATGGTGGGGCCACTGGGGGGCGGGGCTGCAGAACTGCACGACAAACTGCGGGGCTGCAAGGTTCCTGCAGGACCGCCCTGCGTTGCACTAGGGGTGGACGGGCTTTCAACTGAGGGGGGGGGGGGTCGATAGAGCCCCCTGGCTAGAACCCCCCATCCCCCAAAAAGGGGCTCAATTTGATGGGATCCCCCAAATCCTACCGAGACTGACCCCTGGGCCTCGGAGGTGACCCGGGCCCAAAAATTGGCAAAAAAAATGAAAATGGGATCTTTGGAATCAGTGCGTCGAGGGGTTTCAGAAAAGTCACCATTTGCCATACATTTGGTGAAAAAAATTGGACCATTTTTAATGGTCAAAAAAAAATTTCGGCGCCTTTGGCACCAGAGCTCATAATAACTGATTGATGGTCCTGTCAATTGAGCCCAGACCGCCCCCCCCAGGGATGCATTAGAATGAAAGGGACCTCAGAGGTGGCCCCAGAAGCGGTTAGGCAGGCGGTTGGAGGAGGTCGCCAAAGCGGTTGCGGGCGGTACTGTCGGTTTCAAATGCCAATGAAGCTGGCACTTGCCGTCGGGGGGACCGTGGCTGGGCATAGGCTGGGCGCCCTGGAGGGAGGGGGGGGTGGGGGGGCTCCCCCCCTTCTAATGCAGGGATGGCGCGGGGGCGATCCAGACACAGCAGGAAGGTTCACGGTGCGGCAATGTCGCAAAGGCATGTGTGGCAACAAGAGAACGCTGTAGTCGTCTTCTTCAGCCCCGCGAAATGCACCTCTGCTGCATTTTCACTGCAGCAACCCCCCCACTCCATCTTTGGAAGCGAAGACCTCCAGGTCAGGGTTCGGGTTCAGTGCTAGGTCAGGTGTGTAGGTGAGTAGGGAGTTGAGGATAGGCCAAGCAGGGGGAGGAAGGGCACAAGTGAGAGGGCGATGGGCACTGCTACCTGCGAAGGGAAAAGGTTCAAGGAAAGGAGCATGGCAAGTGGTGGGAGGCCAATAGGCGCCGCCAGCTGCAGGCAGCATACATCCAGGCGTCATGCCTACCCCCATAAGGAAGCTTGTAAGAATGTATGACAATGAGGCCACGACTGTGGGGGGAAGTAATCAGAGGCTCATGCCGCAAACCATAGTTTGCATCGGGCTGTAGGCAAGCCCGGTAGGGGGCCCTGGGTGCAGTGCGAACCCCACTGGTGTCACAGAGAGAGACACAAACACACCGCGCATAGCACCGCGCACGCACCACGCGCTCCTTCAACCCCCCGGTCCCCCAAGGTCCCCCGCGAAACCGGCCGTCGGCAGTGCTGGTCTCAGTTGGCCAGGCCCTTGGGAGGCACCAACCTCTGCTGGTGCTGGTGCTGGCTGTTGCTGGGTGGGGATGGGGGGCTCCTACTGTTAGTGCTCGTGCTGCTGCTGCTGCTCCTGGTGGTGCTGTTGCTGTCGCTGGTGGTGGTGGTGGTGGTGGTGGTGGTGGTGGTGTTTTTGCTGTTGCCAGGTGGAGCAGGAGGAAAAGGAAAAAGAGAAGTAGAATGGCAGGGAGAAGGTGAAGGAGAAGGCACCCCGGAGGCGATCTGCAGCAGCAGGTCTCAGCGTGGCAATCCCTTGGCCTCGTCACAAGGTATGATTGTCCCAGTCACGTGTTATCTTATACTGTCGGTTTTCTGAACACAAGTTTTGCGGTCAAGAATGTAATGCTTGCGGATTGTATAGGGAAACAGGTCCGGAGGTCACAAATTCTGCATGCCTCAGGCGATTCTGTGTGTCGTTTGGACACACAAGCTTGCCGCGCAGCTGCACCCCAGTCCCGCACTGGGCCAGTTCACCGCCACCTCCACCACCACCCCCTCCGCGCAGTAGAAGCCCCCGATGTCAGCGCGGCCCGGGTAAAGCAGAGGGTAAAGCTCCCGCTTCTTGATCTCGTCAGATTGATCGTGTGATACGCTGCTACTGGAGGCCGCTGTGCGTCAGGGTATGACTGGAGAGCACAGTGCAGTAGCTGGAAGAGGTCAGGAACCCCTGCCCCCACCCACAGTAAGGCCTGTCGCTGACCCACCACCTGCTTTGAGAACACTTGGTGGAACTTCAGTCTTGAGATAAAAGAGACAGAAAGAGAGGGGGGGGGGGGGGTGTAGCCTAGCCACGGGGGGGGGGGGTCGCAGCAACGGGCCATACGCCGACTCCTTCCCGCTTCCGTGCCACTTTCAGGGTGGGGGGGGGGGGGTCTGGTGGGGCCGGGGGGCCAGCTAGACGGGGGGGGGGGGGCTCCGGACCCCTACATATATGGCTTGAAATGGCCTTCTCATCGTGTTGATCACTTAGAGGTGCAGATGTAGGGGCAAAAAATATTGCAACAGGGGGGGGGGGTGGTAGGTGGTACTTTTGTTTTAGGGGGTTTAATGGGGACAAAATTAGAATTGGCTGCCTCACCCCTGCCTTCTTGGGGCCCACAAGTGGGCGGGAATGCTACATCACCCCTGCGCTCGCGGGACCCCAACAAAGGGGACAAAATCAGAATTGGCTGCATGTCATCTGCCTTTGCATAGTAGACTCTTGGTGAGCTATGGGGGAAAAAACCGTTGGCCAAGTGCCTCCAAGCGGTCATCCCAAAGCGGCAGCGAGGGGCCTCTCCCAAATGGAGGTTGTTGGTTCCTGAGATGTCCACTTGCGGGGTCTTTTCCCCAACCGGGGCACATAATAACCTTTTGCCTGTCCAATCCCATGCTCAGTCCTCCTTTTGTGGCGAGCGCATCATGTAGCCCCTACCCCCCCCCCCCTTTATGTCCACAGTGTGCTTTTGCTTCCACTGAGAATTGAACCAAGGGACCTCTGTTTGTCAGTACAGTGTCCGACCAACTAAGGTAGTGGCCATCTCTGAGAAACTCTGCTCAGAGGTGGGATACTTATTTCGGGCGGACTGAAAAAATACCCACTTTTGCTCATTATTGATTTCTCTTGAAAATTCCATGTATATTGAGTATAGACACATAGGGTGAAAACACATTCTTTTACCCTTTGCCACATCAGGAAAAATTTGCTTTCAGCGCCTTTGGTGCCGATGGTCCGGCACTTTGGTGCCAATTTCTAAGGGGGGGGGGGGGTAGTTGGCGTAAAGGACCCGGGCCCGGCGACCCCCCCGTGAGCCTAGCGCCGTGTGGTCTAGGGCAAGCTGCTATGGCCATGCCTACACACTTGCCTTTGCCTATTGATGATAAATTTGCTCTCCAACTGATTTATTGAGGGGGGGAAACGAAAAACATCAACTATTTTTTACACAGGTTGTATGTGTTGTTGCCATAACCCACACCTCTATGCTTGCTTTGCCATGGTGTTGGCGCCATTCACTATGTTGTGCCAAGCCAATTTCTCTTGCTTTACCACTTAACCGTGCATTTCATTAAACACCAACTTGGAGGGCTTGTTGGACCACTTGGGCCACATACCCCACTGTTCGGAGGTGCACCCCTCTCCTCAATAGTAAAAGTGGCTTGTGATGCAGCATCACCCTTAAAGTGGGAGTTGTTTGTTGCCAGAAAAAATGCACATGTCTAAGCCCCCCAATGTTTTCTTGAATACTAGTCATTATAGTCATTCTAGCCATGACACCCATTGTCGGCCATATTTTGGTACCAGTAATTCAGAGGCCCAAAACCTTTTGTTTTGTCACTTTGAACGTCCTGCTTAAGAGACCTACCACATAGTTATGCTTGAAGCGAAGGCAAGCCGCAGGTTAGCACAGCAAAATTTTGTAAAGCTGTGAGGCCATTGTGGGAATGCGGTTGGGGAACAGGTGACGGTAGCCATGAAATCGCAGTTGCCAGTAGGGTCCTCGAATCTGGACGCCAACTAACCCCCAACTAACTGTTGGCCAGAGGCCCCCTTGGGGGGGGGGGGGGGGGGGGGGGGCTTTGCTTGGGGGGGGGGGGGGGCGGTCTAGGAGGGTTGGTTTGGGGGGGGGGGTCTAGGTGGGGCAGTTTGGGGGGTACATGCACCCAAGCCCAAGCGTTGGTGCATCACAAGCTCCCCGTACCACCCCTTGCTCTCACTCTAACCACACCATCACCCTAAACCTAACTCTAACCTTTGTAGCGAGTTGGTTCGGCCATACTGAACAAGATCCCACAAATTTTGTTCATGGCTGCTTTTGCAAGATCATTCCTCTCCATTTTGGACCCCAACAATAACTTTGACCCTAGCCCGAGGTGGGTGCTAGGGCTAGGGTTAGGGCTCGGGTCACCAAGCTGGCGGAACCAGTCTTGGTTTTATAACCCTTTTTAGTGTCTAGGGTGGACCTACCAGGTTTAGCAGCAGCAAGCAGCAAGCAGCAAGCAGCAAGCAGCAGCACGCGCGAAATGGGCAAAAATCAGAACTCCGTCGTGGTGCTTTGGATTTGGTTGAAATTTTGGTGCATGATGCCTATGGGTGTGAAGTACAATCACACAAAATTGGAGCAAGAACCTCAACGGTGGCGGCCGGGAACGGAATTCGCAAGTGGCGGACCTCAGTTTCAAAAACTGCAGTTTAGGGCCAAAAATAGCCATTTTTGGGCGAAAAAAGCCCTGGAACACATTCAAAACGGCCAAACGAAGGGAAACGGTGGGTGCACCCCATGTGCGGCTTGACTTCCCCGTGTCAACGAGCTCTTTGCGGCCCTCTAACTCCATGATATGTCCCGGAAACGGCCCAAAAAGGCCCCCGGACGCTCCAAATTTTGTGTAGATTAGCTGCCGACAGCCACAAACCAAGAATAGGCCATATCTTTGGCTACATGGCTCAAAATGCGATTGCGAGGGCACCTACTCCACACGCAACCCCCCACTTTTTGTGGTTTCCACACCTCAGAATTGCCCACTCGGACGCCTAGACCACCATACCTAGGCCCACTAGGCTGCGGCAAGCTGCAACCTCAAGCCCAAACAGGTGGGTGCCCAAATGGGTCGACAGGGTCCAGGAGGGGCAAGAAGATGACTTTTCTCAAAAATGATCCTAGACCATGTGCGACGCTAAAACAAGTGTTTTTGGACCGTTTTGAGCTTGTGGTGGCCCATTTTGGCCCTCCGAAAATCCCAAAATGCCTTGAATATGGGCTGTTTTGGGTCCAAAAATGGGTCAAAAATGGGTCAAAAACGCATTTTCCAAACCTCATCCTAGACCATTTGGGGTGCACAACCGGGTGAAATGAGCCCATTTTGAGCCCATTTTGGGGCATTTTGGCCCCTCAGAAGTCCAAAAAGCCTTGAAAGTGGGCCTCGTGGTGATGGGGTTCACTTGCAAGCTGATTTCACTTTGTCAAGAGCCATCAATGTGTGAATCATTCTTGATGTCCCTCACCAGTCATAGCTGATGTTCCCTCCCCCACCAGCTCGGTCCCAATATTCAGTCTTGATTAGGGTTAGGGTTCGGGCTCGGGTTGGGGTCACCGAGCTGGTGGAACCAGCCTTGGTTTTATAACCCTCTTTAGTGTCTAAGGTTGACCTAACCGGTTTGGCAAGCAGCAAGCAAGCAAGCAAGCAAGCAAGCAGCAAGCACGTGCGAAATGGGCAAAAATCACAGCTCCGTCGTGGTGCTTCGGATTCAGCCAAAATTTTTGGTGATGCTACCTATGGGTGTGAGGGACAACCACACAAAGTATGAGCAAGAAACTCAATGGTGGCGGCTGAGAACGGGCGTTACAAGTGCCGGACCTCCATTTCAAAATCTGCAACTTAGGGCCAAAATCGGCCCTTTTTTTTGCCCAAAAACGCCCTAGAACCTGCTGAAAACGGCCCAATGAAGGGAAATAGTGGCTACTCTACACATGCTGCTAGACTTCCCCGTGCCAAAGGGCCCTCTTGTCCCCTCTAACTCCACAATATGTTCCGCGAACCACCCCCAAAAGGCCCCCGAAAGCCCCAGAATTTGTGCACATTGGCCGCTGACAGCCCCAAACCAAAAACGAACCATATCTTGGGCTACGTGGCTCAAAACGCGACTTCGAGCGCACCTAATCCACCCGCAACCACCTACTTTTGGTGGTTTCTCCACCCCTCAAAATTGCCCTCACCGACGCCTAGACCCCCGTACCTAGGCCCAGTGGGCCGCGGCAGGCTGCAAGAAGTAGCCCAAAGAGGTGGGTGCCAAAATGGGTCAACAACGTCCACCAGGTGCAAAAAAAAAAAGACGTCTTTCAAAAATGATCTTGGACCACATGGAATGCCAAGCCAAGTGTTTTTGGAGCATTTTGAGCTCGTGGTGGCCCCTTTTGGCCCTCCTAAAATCCCAAAATGCCTTGAAAATGGGCTGCTTTGGGACAAAATGGATCAAAAATGGGTCAAAAATAAGTTTTTCCAAAAATGATCCTACACCATTTGGGGTGCCTAAACAAGTGGAATGAGCCCATTTTGAGCCCATTGCAAGCCATTTTGGCCACTCCAAAATCCCAAAATGCCTTAAAAATGGGCTGCTTTGGGACAAAAAATGGGTCCAAAATGGATTAAAAATGTGTTTTGCCGAAAATGATCCTAGACCATTTGGGGTGCCTAAACAAGTGAAATGAGCCCTTTTTGAGCCCATTGCAAGCCATTTTGGCCACTCCAAAGTCACAAAATGCCTTGAAAATGGGCTGTTTTGGGACCAAAAATCAGTCAAAAATGGATCAAAAATGGATTTTTGCAAAGATACTTCTGGACTATTTGGGGTGCTCAAACAAGTGGAATGAGCCCATTTGGAGCCCATGTTGAGCAATTTTGGCCCCTCTCAAGGCCAAAAAGGGCCTTGAAAATAGGCCAATTTGGGACCACAAATGGCTCAAAAACAGGTCAAAACCATGGTTTTCCAAAAAAGGATCCTAGTCCAGTTGTGGGGCCCAAACAGATGAATACAGCTCATTTTGAGCCCCACTGAGCCGCTCTCATCCACTTTCCAGTGCATACCTCATTTGTCGATGAAGTCTCCTAGACGATGTTCCTGCCCCCAGCTTGGTCCCAATATGCAATCCTCGTTAGGGTTAGGGCTAGGGGTAGGGAGAGGTGTAGGGTTAGGACTAGGCTGAGGGTTGGGGTGGGTGTCAGGGTCAGGGTTGGGTTTAAGGATAGTGTTGGGATGCAAAGTGGACAAAAATTTCCTTCGGGCAGCTTTAGTGCCCGTGGAGTGTCGGGTGCCTTTGGCGCCCATGGATTCGTAAGGGCGGCACCTTTGGCAACTAAATGTTGGCCCCTATGGGGGGGGCGGGGGGGTTGGCGTCCTAGGACCTGCGGAGTAGCACCCCCTCCCCCGGGGTCCCCACCCCCTGTCCATCAAATGCCCTTGTCTGATGAACAGTCGGTGTCCAATGTCCATGGTTGAAGTGTATGAGTTGGGAAATGATGTGATTGGCTATGCGGTGATTGGCTACCGCGGACTGGCATGCACGTTTGGGCTGAGGAAGTGTGTTGAACAAGGGGAATTGCGCTACATCTTTGGAAGAAGCACTGCCGAAACAGTAATGTGTGGGTGCCACCGGGGCCAGACCTGGAAGTTTCGTAAACACGCATGTCATGGGGCTGGTGCATGCATTGAATGCCTTTGCCCGGCAGACGAAGTCATGTGATACGGTGGTGTTAATTGGACACGGGGATCCGGGGAAGGGGTGGTGATGGCGGTTCATCACCATTCATTTTGGGAGGGGGAGGGGGATGGGACATGTCTGGTTTGCAATATTGAAAATGGACATGGGGATGCGCAGCACTCGGGCAACACAATGCAGTCAACTTGAGCAGAAGGCAGAGCCCATACTTCCAATGCCCTTGAGGACAGGTCAGCCTATTCAGGTCCTGCACGCTGTGCGTACAGGGGTCAGCGCAGAAGCAGGACGTGGCAGAGCCACCGTGCCACCCCCCAAGCCTCACCCTTAGTGTACACGGCGCGAGAGAAGGACCTTCCAATGCCCTTGAGGACAGCCCGTGCAGTACAAATGAGCTGAAGCCACTACAGCCCCCAAAGCGTCCCGTACAGAACCCGAATGGTCTCAAAATGCGTGGCGCCCCATTTGCATGCGATTTTCCTCGGACCCAAACGGGTCACGACTACACACCAGGAGGCAAAATAGCACCGTTCCGAACGGTGCGGGAACGGTGCAAAAAACCTTAGGGACAGTGTAGGGACGGTGCAGAAATTGTGCAAAGCACATAGTTAAAGGTGGCAGACGATGGTCATAAAAAGGTGTTGTATATCTGAGGCACCCGTTTTTTTTCGAAAAGCTTCAAAATTGTGCACATTTTCTGACATGTCTGCGATGGAGGGCAAGGGTGGGAGGAACAATGTAGGAATGATGCAAAATGTTTGGGGAACGGTGTAGGTCCCGTGCAAGGCGACCGGAGGAACGGTGCTATTTTGCATGCCGCTACACACCTTCCTTTCACGTGCAGTCCATTCGTGTATGTCTTCTGCAGTGGCCCATTCCTTCCTTGGCGTCAATTATCGGCGCACCAGCATACCCCTTCAGACGCTGCCCCGACGAAAGGCTCTGTGTTCTGGTGTACCCATTTGTCAGAGGTGGCCATGGGGGACCGGCTCAAGGCGGCGTGTGATGCAGGGCCGTACACGGCTCTGCACCGGAAGGCGGTGGTCTTGTACACTGCCAAGTCATTTTCTGTACACAGCCATCAACGCAGCGCGGAGGTGCCACGAAGGTGCATTTGCCCCCCTTCCTCCGGCTACCTCCTGTGGCACCTTCTTCTGAGATGGGATGGGACTGCCTCGGTCGCTTGCGGTTGTCATCGCGGTTGAGTTGGGCCATGGCGTCCAGCACCCACGGGTTCTCTGAAGGCGTGGTGGCTTGCCACCTTGCGTAGTCCCCAATGGTCACTTGCATTGTGCCCAGGGCCACATGAGGAGCCTTGTCAAGGCGATGCATTGAAATTGATAGTGCGGCTGAAAACAATTTGTAAGCCCCAACGGTCGGTCTCTTAGCATCCCTGTGCGTGTTACAGCGCATTGTGGCTGTCAACAACGCGGCACGCAGCTCTACAAACAGCCCTTGGCCAGCATTGCACACGTCCTCCTGCAGCACAAAAGCCCGTGCGAACAAGGGTCTTGCATGCCTCCGGACTGGCGGTGGCCGAGGCGGATGCCCTGCCGGGACCCTGGCAACAGCCGTCGGGCCACGAGGTCGGCGGTGCCCTCTGTCGGGGCCAGCGTCAGGGTCGCCGCCGGGACGCTTTCCCAGCGCTGATCTGCGCTGCTGGGGCCGGGGCCGGGGCGGGCGCTGCCCCCGGGGCTGGACCGCCGCGATCCGGGAGCGGGGCCGCCGCGTCGCGCGCGCCCCCCCCCCCGAGAGTCGTGGGAGTCGTCGGAGGCGGTGAGGGACCAGGCCTCGAGCGACGTGGCGGGGGAGCGGACCGCCGGGGCCGGTCCTGCCACGGAACGGCTCTCATAACACCACTGCTCCCTCCGCCTTCTGTTGCGCGTGGCCGTCCTCTTCTCATACGGTTTCTAATAATCCAGTTGGCACAAAAGGGCCGTCCCCCTCTGCACCCAGTGCTCAGGGTTGCGGTCGGTGGGCACCAGCACGGACATCACAAAGTTGGTGCTGTGCCCCGTAGTGGACAGTGTGCCCCGTCGCTCGCTGGTCTTGTACAGGGGGCACGTGTAGCGCACAGGCTCGTCCGAGCTCTCGCCGCTGGACGGCTGAAGCCATAGAACCGGAAACGGAGAGAAGAGCTGCCCGGTCAGGCCTTTGCTTAGTGATACTGGGGGGGGGGGGGGGTCAAATTGGCCCCCCGGGATTATGGCTGACCCACCCACCCACCCACACACCCACCCACCCACCCACATCAGAAAATTTTTCCTCAGGAAAAAAATGAAATTTATCAAAGGGGGAACTTGGAGGTCAATTTTAGGTACACAAACTTTTTTTTGGCCTCTGACCCACCCCCCCCCCCCCCCCCCGGTAGAGTATCAACCAGCCACTAAGCAAAGGCCTGTGCCCGGTCGCCGACTCGCACAGCTGCTTCTTCGTCCCGTCCCAGCCTGCGCCCTCCAAATACAGCCCGGACACGTAGCACCCGCTTGAAGGGCTGTGCGTTTCCTGTGAATCCATCACCGCAAAGCTCCACTTCAGGATGTCGATTTCGGTGCGGTGTTTGCGCGCATGATTCTGCAGGACTCCCGTGAGGAACGACTGGGGGAAGAAGAAGCCCGAAAGCCAGAAGACCGCCGGAGGCCCACCGGCATCCCACGCGGCAAAGAACTGCAGGCGCTGGACCAGGTCCGCGATGTAGGCCCCCAGTGGCTTGACACTGGGGTACGACTTCGACAGCCAGAGCGGTGGGATTCTCCCCATGACGACAGAATCGAAGACGTTCTCCAACGCGGGGCTCAGCACGACCTCCCCTCGAATGGCCTTGACCATATCGCTCAGGGACGCGCGGATCTCCTCCGAGAGCCTGTTGAACCGGCCCATCTCCTGCTGCAAGACCGTGTTCATGGACTCCTCGTATACGGTGGGCCATGCCTTGGCGGCCGCCTCCAAATCAAAGGGGTCCGGCAAGCTGCCCAGGATGCCCTCAGCGGACGCGCGGGCGACGTCCGACGCGCACCCCTCCGGTCCCGGCCCGGCACTTTGCGGCTGGGTCGCGAGCGCCGCCTCCAGAAATACCTTGGCGTCCCTCTCGCCCTTCGTGATGTCGGCGTTCGCGTGCAGCCCAAAGATCTCCGGCTCCTGCTCCACCGGCAGCGCCTGAATGTGCTGCACGTACGAGTGATGGGGCCCGGGGCGCGGGGCGCGGTAGACCCCCGAGGGCGTGAACGCGTAGCCCTCAGACAGCAGCTCGGGGCAGTAGTACACCGACAAAAGGGAGAGCAGGCACCGGCGGTCGTGGTCGTCGGTCACCCGCCCGCCGTAGTTGCAGTGCCCCGTGAGGTACAGCAGCGCGTCGAGGGGCAGGTCGTCGTACTTGTCCACGTGCTCCCGCAACTGGAACACGCTGATGCGCAGGTCGGCCTCGCTGAACTCGCAGGGCTCGTTCCAGCCCAACGGCCCAAACCGCCGGCGCTCCTGCACGGGCGGGCGGGGGGAGGGGGGGGCCAACAACCACCACAACCGCGGTACACCAAACCACTGGGCACCGCTGACGCGCAAACGGCACATCCCGCCACATTCAGCACAGCCCCGGCACACCGACCACTGGGCACCGCAAACACGGAAACGACACCAGCAGGAGCACCGGCCGCAGCGGCTGACAGAAAGCAGCGACCCAACGCAACATGCGAAGGGAAGAACGGGGGACTGTCCAGGGCCCCGTAAAGAAACAGCAACGCGACGGAATGTCACACCTGCACCACCGCGTGGAAGAAGCACAGCGCGAACACGTACGTCTTCCATTCGTCCGGGCGTTTGGTGGACTCGAGGAATTTGGCCTGCGACAGCGGCTCCGCGGCGTACGTGCGCAGCAGGTTGGCGCGGAGCCCGCGGGGCGCCTCCACCACCAGGTTCACGCCGCCCTGCAGCAGCCCGAGGGGGAGCTTGGGGCTGGGCATCGCGGTGAGCCACAGCCGGAAGTTGTTGTGGACGCCCGCCCGGGCGTCCGGCCGCCCGTAGTCCGCCACCGCGCGGTCCAGCGACGGCATCCAGTCCAAGAAGACGTGGCAGTTCTGCAGCACCACCCACAGCCCCTGCTGCCGCCCGCTGAGGATCAGCTCCGCGGCGCGCTTGCCCATCCCCTGCCCCAGAGACAAGGACTCGAACCGCGAGCTCATGCCCATCGTCTCCGCGAACGCCGTGAGCTCCGCCAAGGGCTCCACCCCGGGGGACAGCACGAAAATGAAGGGCACCCACGGGGCCTTGGAGCGGGAGTAGACGGACGGCAGGTCCAACAACGGGGGCTGCGTGAAGCCGCTCCCCAGAGACGCGGCAACGTACTGCCGGAGCGCCGGCAGGAGCCGATCCGGGCGCAGCAGCCGCACGACCGTCAACCGCAGCAGCGGATCGACGTCCTCCCACGGCTCCGGGAAGGGGTGGCCGAACGGCCGGGGGCTGTCAAAGACGGTGCGCCACTCCGCCGGGCTGGCGGAGAAGGAGGCGGGAAGGGTCTGCAGTTGGGGGAGCTGGCCGGTGCGGCACAGCAGGGCCCAGGTGTGCGCTGGCAGCCACTCGGGCGCGGGATTCGGTGGGACGGAGGACGTGGCGGTGTCGCTGCCGCCGGTCAAGAAGAAGCGAAGTACGGCTGGATGGACCCCGATGACCTGGACCGGCGATGAGCATAGTGGTCCCCCCCCCCTCCTGCAACCCCGGTGACAGATGGCTGGGCCAGCAGCCAGCGCCGACTTGGGGTCAGGTCAGTGAGTCGAAATTTCTTTCGTGTTTTTCACCCATATTTGAATTCTGAGAAATCTGAGCATTTGGTGTATAAACACATGGGGTCGAAAACTTCTTGTCCCCCTTCGGCAGGCCGAAAAAAAAATTCTATTGCCTTCAGCAAAGCACCTCGAAGAGAGAGAGAAAAAATGAATTTTCAAAAAAAATATTCAGCTGCCACTAAATAGCCTAAACATAGCAATTTTGGGTACGGCTCGACTCCTTTTCACGTCCTTAGGCCTATGTACAGAGGAAGACAAGCAGAGGAAGGGGGCCGATCAGAGTTCACCCCCCCCCCCCAATACATGCTCCCCTCCGATGGAGTACGGCGGCCTAGAGGGACGAGCCGGTAGGGACTAGGTCTCTTAGGTCTCTTCCATGCTCGCCGTCCCATGGAGCTGACCTGGTCACCCTCCACAATGCGATGCGTCGCCCTCCTGGATGGGGAGGCAGGGGGGGCGGTCAGGGAGGGACCAATCCAATTGCTAAAATTTGCGGGGGAAATGCAGGAAATTGCGGGAAAATTGCGGTGTTGTAACCAGACCAAACTGAACCTCCCGAAGCCTCAAGGAGCAACAATCCTGCACAGGAGCCTCAGAATGTTGAAACAGATCGGATCGTTCACGGGTACCAGAAGTACGACGACAAGCGCCCTCAATATCACCACGAAAGTGAAGCATAATTCATTTGGGGGCAGGAAAACATTAAAGTACCTTCTTCTGCAACAGTTGTTCGCAAAGGCAAAGGGCACCAAGAAGCACGCAAAGTGGACAGGCCGAAAGCAATTGCGGAAAAATTGCGGAAAATTCCGAAAAATTGCGAAATTGCGGAAAATTGCAAAAAAAATTGTGGACCCCAATCCCCCCCCCCTTTGGGGAGGACCCAGGGCCAGCAAGCTGGCCTGCCAGCCCACGTTGAGGAACAGGGGTTGGCTGAGCCGCTGCGGTGCTGCTGGCACCGCCGTCAAGGAGGAGGAAAAGGAGGGTCTGGCTGTTGGCCCCAGTGGGGGGCGGGGCACAAGGACTGCTGCCAGCCAATATGACCCCGAGGGGTGTGCAA